>OX328127.1:26581051-26911051 GCA_946811695.1 Gonocerus acuteangulatus
AACACACAAAAAACTCTTTATTCCGAAACCCTTCCTCGCCCTGAGGACATCAGACTAAACCGCTTTGCATAATTTAGACCAGCCTAAAGAAATGTATTCCGGGTATTTCGTTGGGGGGGGGGCCGACGCCACTTAACACCATCTTAGGTTAAAGAAAACCCTTCCTCGGTGATCACACCATATACAGCGCTTCCAAACTGGAAGAAATAACAGACGGCCTGTTTTATTATTGAAATTTATGCTAATTTAATTTCCACTATGCGCGTCGGCTTCCAAATTTTCTGTACAGAAATATTCACATTTTTATATAAGCATTGTATTATGCCCATTGAACAAGAGACTTTCTGTAGAATTAATGAATAAATAGAGAGCAACGTCGCTTTGAATTCCACCATAATAGTAAAAAGAGTAGGTTTTTTTTTTTCTATTTTTCTTAAATAATAATTTCCTTTGTACAATGCACAATATTATTGTAAGACTCATACAAACCTTTACAAAGGTAACTTAAGGTTTATGCAAACAAATTAACAAATTATATAGTAGAATTTCATATTGACGAAACGGACACGCCCATCTACCATTACAGACCAGAACAGCAGCGGAGTGAAATGCTAATAATAAAACAATTTGAGAAGATTTTCGTTGCCATTTGAGTTTCTGATTTAAATTTACAATAGGGCATTGAATCAAATAAGTCAAATCGTGGACCTGTCACCTTCACATTTTCCCACTCAGCGTTACAAGTTACACCTCACATTTCATCCTTACAGAAACGCAATCTCATATTGAAATCAATTTCACATATTTTTTTTTTTTTTTTATTGATGAAACAAAAAAAGAATTTTGATTTCGGGTAGTCCTGGATGAATTGAATATTTTGCCAAGTATAACATTTATCCTAGCTGGAATTTATAAGTTGTATTATTCTACGAAAATAGGATGTATTTTTTAAAAATTTAGGTACTAACATATAGCAATTTTGGACTTTTCTTATCTTTTGACAAATATCTCCAAAACAGAAAATGACCATTCATTTATTTCTTTAATTTTAACGTCCATTATTATTAACTAAGAATTTTAGGACGTGTTATCTATAGGTTACCACCATTTTCTAGCCAGGATAGGGCTGATAACTTTTAATTTTTCTCATGAAAAGCCACCACCCCATAGTGGGAATTGAACCCACGACCCTTGGCAAGGAATTTTAAGGGCTCACGCCTTAACACTCACCGCCATCGGGCCTCCAAAAAGACCATTCAATAATATTAATATTATACAAAAGAGATAATCACGATAAATTCAAAAGGACAATCTTAATCGAAGAAACCATCCTCTACCTACTTAAATTTTAAAATGTTTTGGCTTGTGATACGGTTTCTCTCTCACTAGTTCCTCTCCATTATGCAATATTTCGCCAGTTTCCTCAAACTCAGGCTTCCTTCTAGCATCTTTAGAGGCTGGCAAGGTAATGCTACCTACCCTTGCCAACCACCAAGGATGCAAGAAGAAAGCCCGTGAAAAATTGCTGCAAGGAGAGGAGAAACACCCCTGGGGACAGAAGACATATGAAGCCTAGCGAAGAAATTCAAAACAATATATATATATACTCAAGCACTTATATAAGGAGGTAGGGCGGAAACGCGCTTAAAATAAATACATAAACATTGTCCTTGGCATTATAGCCACAGCTTAGGCCAAGAAAGCTTTGATTACTCCTTCTTCGGGCTGATTATTTGAAAGGTTTTTGCAACGCTTCATCTGAGCTTTTCCCCGAAGATTGGTATTTTAAACCGATCCTTTCAGGGCTACTTAGCCAAATGAGATCTCGAGCAGGTCTTCACCTAACCAACGACCCGGGGACCAGAATGTCGATAAGATTATCCTATTCCAATTACTTACTTCTCTTGATCAATTAGCCAGTAATCCAAACCACAGCAGTAAATTAATATAGTATACATATAGCACTAGTATTTCTAAAGTGACACAACTCAAAATTCGGTGCTCTTCAGTTATGACTATTAAAGACATGGTAAATATCTCTTTATCAACCATCAAAACTGTATATACCTAGGAGGTACCATCAGAGGTAACTGTATATACCCTCAGAGGTAACTGTAAGTACCTAGCATCAGAGATTGTAGGATCAGAGATTGATCACCTTTGTCACCCTTCCAGTCATAATGCTGTTCCCCCCTACATAGGCAATAGTGACACATTTTCGGTTGAGTTTTATTTTGAGTTGTGTCACATTAGAAATACAAGTGCGATTTATAAGCAGTAATAAATTATACTAATTATTGTATTCGGCCTGTTCAGTAAATTAACATAGTAAAAATGTATTTCTTCAAATTTTAACGTTCACTTTTGCCGGGACGGTGGCCTTGAGTACTAGGACGTTAGTACTTCATGCCTAAGATGGTGGGTTCGACTTCCACGAGGATTGGTTGCTTTTCTTAGGAAAATAAAGGGCACCACCTCCTTCTTGGAAAGCAAACGAATCCGCTGTACTCTTAGTATGGAAAATTATAGGACATTTCGTTAAAAATCGTTTGATGCCTTGGTGGTAAAGTCTGAAGTATGCAGTCTTTCGGAGTTATGAACGAATGAAGTACAAAAAATCGTTATTTGTTATTGCATTTTTTCGATTAAAGCATACCTCAAACGTAGTTATTTCAGTTCTTCCAAAGTTTAGCGTGGCCACTAAAATTAGTGTGCTCACTCTCTATATGTAACTCAAAATAGATGCGCTCTGGACTATAGTCCATAAAAAATGCTAAAATACGTTAAGCCTATATATTCGAATATATATATATATATATATATATATATATATATATATGGGGGCGAGGTTAGCTCAGTGGTAGAGCACTGGACTAATAAACTGGAGGCCTGAGTTCAAATCCCGAGCAAGCACTAAAGATTTTTTCTTCTAGTGTCTTCGTTCACCGGTTGAATTCGGTCTCCCTGACCGTCCCTAGGCCAACCCAGCCTTTAATTAATTTAATAATGGGTACCTTGGTTGGTGCTAATGACTAGCAGTCGAAGCAGCCAAGGGGAAAATCAGGCGGCCGGAGCATAGTACGGACCACACTATCTCCCTAGTGTGCCGTATGGTCATGAATCAGATACCTCTATAGTATCTGGCCCTCAGGGCCCTCATGGCCTGTTACGGGACTGATTTTATATATATATATATATATATATATATATATATATATATATATATATATATATGTATATATATTGACTATCAAATAGACACCTCGGATATCACTTACAATTAGTTCTTTAACAACTTTTTGAATTATAAAAGGTGACTTATATAAGATGAATTACTCTGCATTATCTTGTTCAAGGCTAATTTTATTTTGTTTGTAGATGTTTGACGATTTCATCTTCGCATTCTTCGCCCTGGAAATGTCCATCAAGATGATCGCTATGGGGGTTTACGGGAAGGGGACTTACCTGGCGGACTCCTGGAACAGGCTGGATTTCTTCATCGTAGTTGCGGGGTAAGTGGTTTATCAATTGAGTATTAAATATTAAAAACACAAGCATGATAAAATGCATTCCTGTAGCGAAAGTATTATAGTAAAATATGTAAACATAATTAAGTATAAGAAGTAAATATTTATTCTATATTGGCTTTACAAAATCCATGAACTATCTAGGAATACGTTTTTGTTTTTTTTTGTTTTGTTTTTTTTTTACGGCGCATCGACATAATTCTTGGCCATTAGCGCCGACAAGGTGCACCCAGGAATTTTCTCAGCGAGCCCTGAGATGAGAAAATTCCTGCCGCCAGTGGGGATTAAACCCACCATCTCCCGCTTATGAATCCAGCGCGCTAACCACTAGACCACGGGAGACCCCAGGAATAGGTTATTGATACAAATATTAATAATATTGTAAACTAAAGCCGAAAATTACTTTATTATAATTTAAATAAATGCCAGAAAATTCAGGTGTGTGGACTGAACATTTAATGAAACTCGGAGTATATATCCTGAAGAAATAAAGAGAATGTGTTTTAAAAATAAATTAATCTGTTCATTATATGTGCAGGCTTACTCTGGAAATAAATTAAATAAAAATTAATACATGAATCTCCTCTATTACAAATATAAAAGTGCAAAAATTACTTATCTATCTATATATATAAAAATCACGTGTCTGTCTGTTTTTCTGTTTGTCTGTTTGTTTGTTCCTTATGCAAATCCACACCGTTTGACCGTTTTTGACCAAACTTGGAATAATGGTAGGTCTTGATACGAGAAATCTCCTAGGTTAGGTCAAAAAAATCTACCAGCTGTCTGTCTGTATGTTTGTCCCTTATACAAATCCATACCGTTCATCCGATTTTGACTAAACTCGGTAGACATGTAGATCTTAATCTGGGGAGAGTCGTAGGCTAAGTCAAAAACGCCTACAAGCTGTCTGTCTGTATGTTTGTCCCTTATACAAATCCACACCGTTCGTCCGGTTTTGACTAAACTCGGTACACATGTAGATCTTAATCTGGGGAGTGTCGTAGGCTAAGTCAAAAACGTCTACCAGATGTCTGTCTGTATGTTTGTCCCTTATACAAATCCATACCATTCATCCGATTTTGACTAAACTCGGTAGACATGTAGATCTTAATCTGGGGAGAGTCGTAGGCTAAGTCAAAAACGTCTACAAGCTGTCTGTCTGTATGTTTGTCCCTTATACAAATCCACACCGTTCGTCCGACTTAGACTAAACTCGGTACACATGTAGATCTTAATCTGGGGAGTGTCGTAGGTTAAGTCAAAAACGTCTACCAGATGTCTGTCTGTATGTTTGTTCTTTATACAAACCGACACCGTTTGAAGGATTTTGATCAAACTGGGCACACAGGTTTGTCTTGATCAGGGGATTGTCATAGGCCAGGTCAAAAACGTCTACCAGCTGCTGTCTGTATGTTGTTGTTTCTTTTTATAAAAATCCACACCGTTAGACCGATTTTTACCAAACTTGGCATACATGTATGTCTTGATACGGGGGGTGTTATAGGTTATGTCAAAGTCGTCTAGGACTCAGAGTTGGGAGGTCACAGGTTCGAAACAGTTACAGATTCGTGTTATTAGATTTTAATAAAACTTATTTGGTTTCAAATTTATTTAGGCTTTTCTATATTCAGAAAGTAGGTGTAGCATGGCACGCCGGGTGACACCTAGTATTTTATATTTATACAGGTTATTTTATGCGAATTGGCAACGAATATGACGTAAACTAGCACCTTGCTGAGGAAGTTACAGGCAACTCTTTCGTACAATTAATTCGTATTTCTTTATACCTAATACATACGATGTATGCAAATTACTACTTGAAAAAAGAAAAGATAACCAGAGATTGATCAAGCAAAAAAATGTTACGTTTTTGATGGGTTAATGGAACCTAATGAAGATTTTTTGAACGCCCCAACTGCAAAACATAAATAATTAAAATTAGTTAAAGTCCGCATTGTCAATAATTATACATCACTCTTTAATTTTCTTCACCCCGAAATGTTGGCCATAAGTACTGAAAACATTATGTTTTTGAATGTATATAAAATTATGACCATAAAAATATACACATATACAGAAGATGTTTTATATATTATACACTGGATTTATTATTATCCAATCAAATAATACTGGAAGACAAGAACATTTACCTGCCAAATACCTGCCGACTAGGCCGAACATATCGTCGAGTATCGAATGTGAAAATCACCACTTTCGAGATTGAAAAAACTTCTATTCATTACTTTCCTTTTAGACAGTCAAATAGTCGGCAGATTCGATTTTTTGACAGTGGTTACTCTCCCCTTTCACTGAGTGAACATAGATTCGAGATAATGCCGTACATCATTATTATGAATAAATTCATAGAAACAATTGTAAATAATCACAAAAAATTTGAATATTCACAAATAATCAAGTGATTACAAAAAAAAAATCACATTAAAATAAATGAATACAAATTTACGATATTAAAAAAGTCATTGGAGGTGATTTTTTTTTTAATTTTATTTTATTAAGGCGCTTTTTTTTTTTTTTTTTTTTTTTTTTTTTTTTTTTTTTTTTTTTTTTTTTTTTTTTTTTTTTATGGGCTCCAAGGGGTACAGATGGCAAACTATGTCCCTGCAGAGTGATGATCAGTCCAACAACAATCAGTAAAGATTGAAAATGTGAAATGCGTTTCTTCACATTCGATACTTTGCATTTGTACCGACGATATATACTAGAACTTATCATATTGATGCAATAATTCAACTTCTTAGAAGCACTAGCATATATTAACTCTAAAAAAAAATGATACAACACTAAATCCATATTAAATCCATTTCATGTATATTTTAAATACTCTTATTTCACCTTGCAGTTTTATTTCTTCCAATCTTTCTTCCCGGAACCTTGATAAAAGAGGGTTCCGTTACTGTGGCCACCAACCGACGTGGCTACTGTACTATCGAAACCGTAAAATTTTTATAAATTATGACGTAAAATCATTGGAGATTTTTTTATTATTATTCTAACGGCTTACTTGTTTATACACAGTAAATTTAGTGGAAGTAGCGAAAGTGGCTGTGAACAACTAAATATATGGTAATAATGAGTGAGAGCTGCCCAGAGCCCGATCTACATGAAACTTCGTATACTTATTCATTTTGACATAATTAAGAAGATAAAATTAAAAGTAACTCGCGGTCAGGCCTAGAACAGGGGGGTTTTGTGAAGGATATGTGTGCTATTATCCCCGATAGCTATACCTCTAATATCGTGTATAGAGAAGCATTGATATATATATTTGTTTAAATGCTCAAACGACGGTGTTTATAATCAAAAATAAACCAAAAGATGGATCCAAAAAAACAATGCTGCCGTAAATCGCTATCCACGCGGTGGAAGTCGCGGACGCAACTAGTATATATGCATATATATATATATGTGTGTGTGTGTGCGTGTGCGTGCGTGTGTGTGTGTGTGTGTGTGTGTGTGTGTGTGTGTGTGTGTGTGTGTGTGTGTGTTTTTGTAAATATATACACTCAAGAGGATGCACTCAATTTATCGACAGAATAATTTCCTATTTGCTCAATCATGTTTCCTCTCTGATAAAAAAATCACACATTCCCTGATTTTACGTAGGTTTTTAATTCACTAACAATTCATTCTACGGTGACTCAATTTATGGATAAACGAAATACCCTAAAGTAATTACTTGACGAGTAACATATTTCGTTAAGTTCATTACCAATAACAAACTTATGCCAGATATCCATTTGAAATTGTGACAAATTTCCTTTCAAATTTATTGGTGCGATTCGAAATTGTCATGACAGATATTATTCAAATGCCTTCAGAAGTTCAAACAAACAAATTTGCATCTAAATATTGGAGGCTGATAACTAGGAAGAGAACACGGAACAGAACTTGGACCGTATTGCACTGTTCAGAAGTTTGAGATTAGAATCGTTCCGCGCATTCTCCATGAAACCTTCACGAGTCATAAATACTTTCTACCTCTTTATGATAGTCATTTTTCATATGACCTCAAGCTTGTATCTAATACAAAAAATGAGAAATTATTCTTGTCCAATTAAAGATAAATTAAGGTATAACGGAACCAAAAAGAGTGCAGAGAAAGTAAAATTCATTTCAAATAATATACATTGGAAAGCCTTCGCAGTTATTTATGATGAGGATAAAGCATCATGCAAAAAAGATATACATAGGAAAGCCTTCGCAGTTATTTATGATGAGGATAAAGCATCATGCAAAAAAGATATACATAGGAAAGCCTTCGCAGTTATTTATGATGAGGATAAAGCATCATGCAAAAAAGATATACATAGGAAAGCCTTCGCAGTTATTTAGGATGAGGATAAAGCATCATGCAAAAAAGATATACATAGGAAAGCCTTCGCAGTTATTTATGATGAGGATAAAGCATCATGCAAAAAAGATATACATAGGAAAGCCTTCGCAGTTATTTATGATGAGGATAAAGCATCATGCAAAAAAGATATACATAGGAAAGCCTTCGCAGTTATTTAGGATGAGGATAAAGCATCATGCAAAAAAGATAGACCCGGCGTATCTTTTTTACACAGTATATATGGATATTTTGAATCGATCTCCAAGGGCCGATCTTTTAATGAATCGATCTATCTGGAATCGTTTCAAATTTTAATCAGGATTTACGGTTAATTTTTTTCCATAACAGCATATGTGTTATTATCATGGAGTTATGAAAGGAGGGTGAGGCCATCTTTTGGAGAACAAAAAAACTTAAACAAACTCGATGGCAGCCATATTGGCCTGAAGACGTTTTACTTTGTTTTTAATAACCATTAAAAACAAAGTCTTATATTAGTTAACCAACTAATATAAGAATTTGGTAAATGTGAAGACGCGCGGTCTCCACACCGATCGTTTTGAAATTTTGCACTATAACGTATTTTGATGCACTAAACACGAATCCGTTTAAAAAAAAGCTCGCTCCCCACTAGAAAAGAAGTTATTAAGCACTAAAGTTCAAAAGTGTTGTGCGGGTTCTGAAAGGTAATGTAACCTACTATGTTTGTCAAAATGCGCATGCTCGGGTATGGAAAAGTCCGTAATAAGGATGTCTAATTGAAATTTACCATAATAGAATTCTATTAATTTTAGCGAGTTGGGTTGACTAGAGTTTTGATATCTTCTTGAGCGAGCGTAGCACGCATGCCCATAAGCGACATGTTACGACAGGTGAAATGATTACCCAAATTTACAATGATTTGTGAATAAATAGTTTATAAGCATTTCAAATAACAGTTCTTTGTATGCCAATCTTACATCTCCGCGCATGCGCACGTTTACAAATACGTGAATTACGTTAGCTTTCAGAACCCACACAACAGTGAACTTTAGTTCTTAATAACTTCTTTCCTAGTGGAGAGCGAGCTTTTTTTTTTTAACGGATTCGTGTTTAGTGCATCAAAATACGTTATAGTGCAACATTTCAAAACGATCGGTGTGGAGACCGCGCGTCTTCACATTTACCAAGAATTTTAATTGGGAATAACTATTGAGTGCACAATAACTACCTGTTCTGCGTTTAGACATTCCATTTGTACAAGAGCACAATCGAAGTTGGAGTAACATTCCACAAGTAAGAAGATAGAAACTAATTATGCTACATTTTTGCATGATTAATATATTCATTTAATAATACCCATATATTTTAACAGTATTAGTTTAAATATATATTATTTTTGCTGAAAAATATTTTTTATTTATTTATTTGTTCTGTATATACTGCCTCTACCCATGTGAGTCATTGGCAGTTCTCTACTGTTATATTACATGGTATAGGCCGATCTCTTTAATCAATTTTAATACTTTTTGTACTGTTCTTTCTTCATCTGATAAGATTTCTTCCATACTGCCCGAAATGTTATTCTGTTGTCTTTGTTGGTTGTATCCCATGCATTGTGTCAGGAAATGTTGAACTGATAATTCCTCATGGCAGAGTTTACAGGTGGGAGGGTAAAGTCCTTTTAAATAGTAGGTATGCGTTATTTTGGTGTGGCCGATTCGTATTCTTGCCAATACTACTTCCTCTCATTCTGTTCAACCTTTCAGAGGTTTTCCAAACATTTACTGCCTCTTTTATGTTTTTTAGCTTGGTTTCCGTGTTTAACCACTCATTTTGCTACAATTTCATTACCTGTTTTTTTTAATATGTTTTTTAAAATATTTTTAAAAACATATACTAAAATATTTTTAAAAAACATATACTTTTCCAGACTAAGGATAGGCCACACACGTATAACTCATGAATACCTTATGACAAAGTCTGATAAACCACTGTGCCAAATCTGGAACAAAGACCTCACAGTTCAACATATACTGACAGACTGTAATTTGAGACAAGACTTGGAAATTCCACGAGACATGAACGTACTACTCCGTGATAGCAGTCCCCATATCAACGCTATACTTACCTTTATTAAAGACAACAATATTTTTAACAAAATTTAACAAACCCCAGACCAAACTCCTCAAATAGTCAACATGTGAGTGTATTATGTATTACAACAACCACTTAATTTTCTTAATTCATTGTCTTTGATTGTCTAGACGACCCAAACTATGCTTTTAACATCGCCGTTGAAAGTTTTTTTTTTTTTTTTATAAACATCACTCATGACGTAACATATTCATTTATTCATCATTATTTTACATAGGATCCTTCCTATTGATTGCATATTATGCATAGAACCTATATTGTAAATAGAAACTGTTGCGATTATATATAGTCATATTGTACATAGGAACTATTTTCTTCGTTTCCTTTATAATTATAAGTTTTTCTTAAAAATGTATTGTTTTTTACTAGTTAATTTTACTTTTAGCTGTATGTTATTCACAAACTTAATTGCATAATTAGATTGATACACACAATAATGTAATTGGATTTGTAATTATGTAATATTGTAACTATTTTGTTGTTATGTATTTCTATTTTATATGTGTACCTGGGCGAAACGCTGTCAATGCTCATAAATAAATTGTATATAAAAAAAAACATAAAATATTTTTATAAAAGTATGATGAAATATAACTTAAATTTTTCTAGATATATTATAGATATATGTTTCAAGTTATCAAATATTCAAATAGACTTATTTAGGTGGATTGTAAGTATTTATAGGCGATTCTCAAGTGTGGATCGATTCGTCGCGAAATGAAATACAAATTTCGTTAGTAATTGTAAGTAATCAATGTAACATTGAAAACAACAAACATATTCCATAATAATTGCTTATTTAATTATTTGGTAATAATGAGTGAGAGCTGCCCAGAGCCCGATCTTCATGAAACTTCGTATACTTATTCATTTTGACATAATTAAGAAGATAAAATGAAAAGTAACTCGCGGTCAGGCCTAGAACAGTATTTATTAAGCACTAAAGTTTACTGATATACAGGCTATAAACGAGTTTTATCATAACGTTACGAGCTGTATCATAAAAATGGGGAAACAATTAGTCGTTTGTGATATTTTTTTCACGTTTTTATTCATAATTGGGTTGAATTGAATAAGTATACGAAGTTTTAGGAAAATCGGAGTTAGGTCAATTCTGGCTCTCCTAATTTGACATTACCGCGCATGCGCGTGTTTACAAATACGTCGTTTACACCAGCTTTTAACGTGTATAACACTCAACTTTAGTGCTTAATAAGTACTGATCTAGTGATTTTTAATTTTTTCTTCTTAATTATGTCAAAATGAATAAGTATACGAAGTTTCATGAAGATCGGGCTCTGGGCAGCTCTCACTCATTATTACCAAATAATTAAATAAGCAATTATTATGGAATATGTTTCTAGTTTTCAATGTATTGTATTTGGCAAGTCTAGTTACTTTTATTTTATTTTATTTAGGATACTTATATTTTTAACTTATTATTGGATATATATGTAATTTTCTTATAAGTATTTCTTTAATTTAATGTATGTGTAATAATTTCATTGGGCGAAACTCCTTGGTGTTGGATATTATTAAATAAAAAAAAAAAAAAAATATTATTGCCTCAAACATGCAGCAGAAAATAATAGCCTAAAAGATCCTGAGGTAGAGGAAGATAGATTGACATCTGAGAAATGGACATTCTGAGAATAAGACTGGACCAAGACACACAAAGTCTGAGAAAGGAAAGCAAAAGGTAACGGACTTCTCAGCAGAGTTCCATTTCTCCTCAGATCCTTTACGGTTTAAAGATCAAACTACCTTCTGACCTTACCTTCAACAAGTCTTCTTCTCTTCACAACTCTTATCTATCATTCTCCCCAGCGCTCCCAAGCTACAACATGGTCTTAACAAAATATAATAAACAGATATTGATTTTTTTTCAGTATTTTCCGAAGGATTTTAGCTATTAGGGATGGACTGTTGCAACAATTTTTGAAAAATGTCTTCAAATCTACATTGATCATATTCTTGGCGGACACCCAAAATGAGTCCCGGTCAAATGTATATATATATATATATATATATATATATATATATATATATATATATATATATATTTCAGTCATCACGCCTAGTAGCAATCAAACCTACGACCTTAGGAATGAGTGCACAACACTCATTGCCACCGGGTATTGATGTAATAAGCCGGACTCCAGAGGGAGTACTTGGGAACGAGAGGACTTCCTTGCAAGAAGTGCCCCTGAAGAGGTGCGAAGAAAAGACGCACGAAACATGTCGGGCCCAATAAATAAAGTAGTATAAAAAAAGGGAAGACTGCTTTAATGACCTCATGCCTACTAGGATAAAAAAGAATATATATATATATATATATATATATATATATATATATATATATCAGTCATCACGCCTAGTAGCAATCAAACCTACGACCTTAGGAATGAGTGCACAACACTCATTGCCACCGGGTATTGATGTATCTAGTAGTAATCGATCTTTGAATTGATTCGAATGGAAATGAAAAGATTGAGCCACAAAAAAATAAATAAATAAAAAAAAATCAAAAAAATCGGCGGGATCTCAGAAGACCGATATACCATATGGATCGTTTTCACGATTATTTATTTATTTTATTTTGAGCTTCGCAATTTTAGTGATGAGCTCATGATGAAGTCTAGTCAAAAAACGAAAACACAAAAGAACACCAACAACTAAATTAAAAAAGAAATAAAATGAAAAAAAAACAGATAAAGTAAAAAACAACAGCAACAAGAATTAAATAAAGTAATTTGAGTATCTAAATATACTCGAGTAATTGCTTATTGGTACATATATGATATATTCCTATTTATATAGTAAACCGGAACTCGAATGTCACACAGGCATAGTCATGACAAACAAAAATGACAAAAATTGATGAATTACAATAACAAATAAAATAAAAAGGAATGATTTCAATTAATTCGAGTCAATTTAAGGTTTATATTTTGTTATAAATGTGTAGAGTTTTAATGTGTTTGAGTATTTTGTTGATGTGTGGACTACCTTCAGTCAGTAAGTCGTGAAAGTCGCGAGGAAAGTCTAAGTCACTACGAAGTCTACAGTCTGTTAGTATGTGTTTAACAGTCAAATTACAACTTGCACAGGTTGGTCTCTGCTTGTTTTCACGATTACTTACAATTACTAACGAAATTTGTATTTCATTTCGCGACGAATCGATCCACACTTGAGAATCGCCCATAAATACTTACAATCGACCTAAATAAGTCGATTTGAATATTTGATAACTTGAAACATTTATCTATAATATATCTAGAAAAATTTAAGTTATATTTCATCATACTTTTTTAAAAATATTTTAAAAAACATATAAAAAAACAGGTAATGAAATAGTAGCAAAATGAGTGGTTAAACACGGAAACCAAACTAAAAAACATAAAAGAGGCAGTAAATGTTTGGAAAACCTCTGAAAGGTTGAACAGAATGAGAGGAAGTGGTATTGGCAAGAATACGAGTCGGCCACACCAAAATAACGCATACCTACTATTTAAAAGGACTTTACCCTCCCACCTGTAAACTCTGCCATGAGGAATTATCAGTTCGACATTTCCTGACACAATGCATGGGATACAACCAACAAAGACAACAGAATAACATTTCGGGCAGTATGGAAGAAATCTTATCAGATGAAGAAAGAACAGTACAAAAAGTATTAAAATTGATTAAAGAGATCGGCCTATACCATGTAATATAACAGTAGAGAACTGCCAATGACTCACATGGGTAGAGGCAGTATATACAGAACAAATAAATAAATAAAAAATATTTTTCAGCAAAAATAATATATATTTAAACTAATACTGTTAAAATACATGGGTATTATTAAATGAATATATTAATCATGCAAAAATGTAGCATAATTAGTTTCTATCTTCTTACTTGTGGAATGTTACTCCAACTTCGATTGTGCTCTTGTACAAATGGAATGTCTAAACGCAGAACAGGTAATTATTGTGCACTCAATAGTTATTCCCAATTAAAATTCTTGGTAAATGTGAAGACGCGCGGTCTCCACACCGATCGTTTTGAAATGTTGCACTATTACGTATTTTGATGCACTAAACACGAATCCGTTAAAAAAAAAGCTCGCTCTCCACTAGGAAAGAAGTTATTAAGAACTAAAGTTCACTGTTGTGTGGGTTCTGAAAGCTGACGTAATTCACGTATTTGTAAACGTGCGCATGCGCGGAGATGTAAGATTGGCATACAAAGAACTGTTACTTGAAATGCTTATAAACTATTTATTCACAAATCATTGTAAATTTGGGTAATCATTTCACCTGTCGTAACATGTCGCTTATGGGCATACGTGCTACGCTCGCTCAAGAAGATATCAAAACTCTAGTCAACCCAACTCGCTAAAATTAATAGAATTCTATTATGGTAAATTTCAATTAGACATCCTTATTACGGACTTTTCCATACCCGAGCATGCGCATTTTGACAAACATAGTAGGTTACATTACCTTTCAGAACCCGCACAACAATTTTGAACTTTAGTGCTTAATAACTTCTTTCCTAGTGGGGAGCGAGCTTTTTTTTAAACGGATTCGTCTTTAGTGCATCAAAATACGTTATAGTGCAAAATTTCAAAACGATCGGTGTGGAGACCGCGCGTCTTCACATTTACCAAATTCTTATATTAGTTAACCATTAAAAACAAAGTAAAACGTCTTCAGGCCAATATGGCTGCCATCGAGTTTGTTTAAGTTTTTTTGTTCTCCAAAAGATGGCCTCACCCTCCTTTCATAACTCCATGATGATAACACATATGCTGCTATGTAAAAAAATTAACCGTAAATCCTGATTAAAATTTGAAACGATTCCAGATAGATCGATTCATTAAAAGATCGGCCCTTGGAGATCGATTCAAAATATCCATATATACTGTGTAAAAAAGATACGCCGGGTCTATCTTTTTTGCATGATGCTTTATCCTCATCCTAAATAACTACGAAGGCTTTCCTATGTATATCTTTTTTCCATGATGCTTTATCCTCATCATAAATAACTGCGAAGGCTTTCCTGTGTATATCTTTTTTGCATGATGCTTTATCCTCATCCTAAATAACTGCGAAGGCTTTCCTATGTATATCTTTTTTGCATGATGCTTTATCCTCATCATAAATAACTGCGAAGGCTTTCCTGTGTATATCTTTTTTGCATGATGCTTTATCCTCATCATAAATAACTGCGAAGGCTTTCCTATGTATATCTTTTTTGCATGATGCTTTATCCTCATCCTAAATAACTGCGAAGGCTTTCCTATGTATATCTTTTTTGCATGATGCTTTGTCCTCATCCTAAATAACTGCGAAGGCTTTCCTATGTATATCTTTTTTGCATGATGCTTTATCCTCATCATAAATAACTGCGAAGGCTTTCCTATGTATATCTTTTTTGCATGATGCTTTATCCTCATCCTAAATAACTACGAAGGCTTTCCTATGTATATCTTTTTTGCATGATGCTTTATCCTCATCATAAATAACTGCGAAGGCTTTCCTATGTATATCTTTTTTGCATGATGCTTTATCCTCATCCTAAATAACTACGAAGGCTTTCCTATGCATATCTTTTTTGCATGATGCTTTATCCTCATCATAAATAACTGCGAAGGCTTTCCTATGTATATCTTTTTTGCATGATGCTTTATCCTCATCCTAAATAACTGCGAAGGCTTTCCTATGTATATCTTTTTTGCATGATGCTTTATCCTCATCATAAATAACTGCGAAGGCTTTCCTATGTATATCTTTTTTGCATGATGCTTTATCCTCATCCTAAATAACTACGAAGGCTTTCCTATGTATATCTTTTTTGCATGATGCTTTATCCTCATCATAAATAACTGCGAAGGCTTTCCTATGTATATCTTTTTTGCATGATGCTTTATCCTCATCCTAAATAACTACGAAGGCTTTCCTATGTATATCTTTTTTGCATGATGCTTTATCCTCATCATAAATAACTGCGAAGGCTTTCCTATGTATATCTTTTTTGCATGATGCTTTATCCTCATCCTAAATAACTGCGAAGGCTTTCCTATGTATATCTTTTTTGCATGATGCTTTATCCTCATCCTAAATAACTGCGAAGGCTTTCCTATGTATATCTTTTTTGCATGATGCTTTATCCTCATCCTAAATAACTGCGAAGGCTTTCCTATGTATATTTTTTTTTGCATGATGCTTTATCCTCATCCTAAATAACTGCGAAGGCTTTCCTATGTATATCTTTTTTGCATGATGCTTTATCCTCATCCTAAATAACTGCGAAGGCTTTCCTATGTATATCTTTTTTGCATGATGCTTTATCCTCATCATAAATAACTGGGAAGGCTTTCCTATGTATATCTTTTTTGCATGATGCTTTATCCTCATCATAAATAACTGCGAAGGCTTTCCTATGTATATCTTTTTTGCATGATGCTTTATCCTCATCATAAATAACTGCGAAAGCTTTCCTATGTATATCTTTTTTGCATGATGCTTTATCCTCATCATAAATAACTGCGAAGGCTGTCCTATGTATATCTTTTTTGCATGATGCTTTATCCTCATCCTAAATAACTGCGAAGGCTTTCCTATGTATATCTTTTTTGCATGATGCTTTATCCTCATCATAAATAACTGCGAAGGCTTTCCTATGTATATCTTTTTTGCATGATGCTTTATCCTCATCCTAAATAACTGCGAAAGCTTTCCTATGTATATCTTTTTTGCATGATGCTTTATCCTCATCATAAATAACTGCGAAGGCTTTCCTATGTATATCTTTTTTGCATGATGCTTTATCCTCATCATAAATAACTGCGAAGGCTTTCCTATGTATATCTTTTTTGCATGATTCTTTATCCTCATCATAAAAAACTGCGAAGGCTTTCCACTGTATATTATTTGAAATGAATTTTACTTTCTCTGCACTCTTTTTGGTTCCGTTATACCTTAATTTATCTTTAATTGGACAAGAATAATTTCTCATTTTTTGTATTAGATACAAGCTTGAGGTCATATGAAAAATTACTATCATAAAGAGGTAGAAAGTATTTATGACTCGTGAAGGTTTCATGGAGAATGCGCGGAACAATTCTAATCTCAAACTTCTGAACAGTGCAATACGGTCCAAGTTCTGTTCCGTGTTCTCTTCCTAGTTATCAGCCTCCAATATTTAGATGCAAATTTGTTTGTTTGAACTTCTGAAGGCATTTGAATAATATCTGTCATGACAATTTCGAATCGCACAAATAAATTTGAAAGGAAATTTGTCACAATTTCAAATGGATATCTGGCAAGTTTGTTATTGGTAATGAACTTAACGAAATATATTACTCGTCAAGTAATTACTTTATGGTATTTCGTTTATCCATAAATTGTGTCACCGTAGAATGAATTGTTAGTGAATTAAAAACCTACGTAAAATCAGGGAATGTGTGATTTTTTTATCAGACAGGAAACATGATTGAGCAAATAGGAAATTATTCTGTCTATAAATTGAGTGCATCCTCTTGAGCGTATATATTTACAAACACACACACACACACACACACACGTATATATATATATATATATATATATATATGCATATATACTAGTTGCGTCCGCGACTTCCACCGCGTGGATAGCGATTTACGGCAGAATTTTTTTTGGATCCATCTTTTGGTTTATTTTTGATTATAAACACCGTCGTTTGAGCATTTAAACAAATATATATATATATATATATATATATATATATATATATATATATATATCAATGCTTCTCTATACACGATATTAGAGGTATAGCCATCGGGGATAATAGCACACACATCCTTCACAAAACCCCCCTAGATCGTCCCTAGACCCACCCACTGTTAAATTAATTTAATAGTTTCCTTGCAAAGGGAAAGATTAGGCGGTTGGAGCATAATACCAAGAATACACTTTCTCCCTAGTTTTCCGGCAAAAAGCAGATTCATCTACAGAATCTGCCCCCTCGGTGCTTGTTGTATATATATATATATATATATATATATATATATATATATATATATATATATATTACAGCAAATTCTGGTTTGCTTCATCCTGTCGACGTCATCAGCGAGCTTCTTCCCTGAGGGAAAATAGGAAACCCGCTAAAAGGAGGAATGTTGGAAAACTAAAAATAATCTTTGACGAAGACTGCGATGTTTACCATTCCAAGTGCTAATTAAGACTCATTGAACGCAGGAAACTTACTTGGGGCAAATTATTTAGCAAGCTAACTCGGTGAAAGTTTGTAACTTGGTTCCGGGGGGAACGGAAGAAAGGCACAACCCTGTAAAATTACATTTTGATCCCCTAGGAGGCGAACTTTCCCCGAGATTAAAACTCCTTACACATAACATGATTAAAATCATTTCAATAAAGCTGATGGATTCCAGAAAATGTGTGGAACATTATATTTTCTTCATATATAAAGCAATCTTGCATATTTTTAAGTACGAAGGGTACATAATGATAGTCTCTGAAGGTGAGAAATTATAATCCGAAATATACATATATAATTATATAACATATAATACATATACATATGTTTCAATTTTATCTAAACTAAGTTACCCGGTGCACACTGAAGAAACGGATTTCGTGAAACTGAAGTTGCTTGCTACCGTTATATAGAAAACCATAGGCTGGTGCACACAGCCGAGTTTCATCAAATTAAATCGATTTCATGAAACCCGGTTTCATGAAACTGTGTGTGCAGTAACTTGAGTTTCATGAAACCAGTCTCGTAAAACCGGGTTTTTCAGTGTGCACCGGGCCTATAGTTTCATGAAACTCTGTGTGCACCAGCCTATGGCTTACTGTCTATGCGTTGAGAGCAACTTGAGTTTCACGAAACCAGTTTCTTTAGTGTGCATAAAATTTATGCATTAAATGCTCACATTCGCTATCATCCAATTTACTCTTTTATTAGTATTCATATTTTAAAATTATTTATAAGAAAGGTAGCTAGAAGGTTATTAGCATAAGAAGGTTATAAACATTGGAAACAGTAAACATAAATGTGAATTGACAATGTGGTTCTAAATAAGCTTTCATTAAAAAAAATAAATAAATAAAAAAATAAAAAAAAAATAAATAAAAAAAAATAAAAAAAAAAATAAATAAATAAAAAAATGCAGTAAAATCGGTCAAGATTTAGAGGGTTGGTGACTTTTTTTGTAGCACCCAAAATATAATGCCTCGGGTGAGCGACGTGCAAAATTGTAATGTTGAACGATGAGCGACGGCCCCGAACCTTCAAGCGACGTCGGCCGGTTGCTCATGCCTATTGTAGCCGGTCCATCCATCATTCCTACTCCACTCCAGTTTAACATTAATGTGAGTGACGTTTCTCTGAAGCTTTTCGCTTATCGCTCGTATCGTACCCGAGGCCTATGGGTATACCCACATTGATCCCGATTCGATCCGATAAGCCTCGACTGTCGGAAGGGAAACAAACACAAGCATCTCAACGGAGGTGCCTACATTGGTCCCAACCCAATCCGATCCGGTCCAAAGACTCTCGATCCCCGGTCGTTAAAACTTGTTTTTTTTTTTCTAGAACGATAACGGGCGACCGACGCAAAGTGGCCCCAAACGACATATTATGTTTCAAAAAAGTCTTCAGCCTCTACATCTTGACCGATTTCAGTGCATTTTTTTTAAAGATAGCTAATAACATTTAGAGCAACTTTGTCTAGTCACATTTTTTTTTAATTTTCCTTGTTTATTAAATTACGTGGAAAGATGTTTATAACCTTCTAGGTAGCTTGTTTTAAATTATTTTAAAATATTAATACTAATGCTTCTCTTATCGTAGGGTCATTGTTGAAAATTTACTGTTACACCAAAAAGATATTGGTTTGTGCTCATTCTATTTCATCTAGGTATCTTAAGCCTTCCTTATCAGCTCCATATAGTACAACCCATTTTAGCCAGTGCATGGAATATTTGGTTGATAGTAAGTAGTTGTAGATTGATAATAGTGGATTAAGCGGTGAATAAGTAAGTAGGAGAGAAATAGTTAGTGGATAAGTAGGACAGAGGAAGAAGGAGTTAGTTGTCTTTGATGCAAGCCAACATAGCGGAAAGGAGCCTAAATCTTATGTACTCAGAAGCTAGGCCCTGAAGTCAGCCTTCCTTTGAACTCGAGTTGTTAAAGACGACTTCTCCAACCGGCTTACTCGCTTCTAATCCACTATTTAGGCAGTTGGATCTCGAGGAAATGTGTTTTTAAAGGGGAGAAAGTTATTTTAATCAAACAATGTTTCTGGTGAGGAAGTCTATTAAATTTCAAGAACATGGTGTAATATGTAAGTTGAAGATGGGGTTGATGAAGGATCAATGAATTCTTGAATTAAATAGCAGGAGTTGCTCCCCAAAATGGTTTAAAATACTAACTTATATTTGGGGCGTTTCGAAGCTGTTATGATTCAGGATGAGGCTTATACAATGTAAAATAAAAACAGAGAAGAAGAGGGAAACTTCTCCTATATCACTAATCCCAATATAATTACAATATATAAGATATATAATAATACTCTATATGGTATATAAGAAAATATAAGGTATATAATAATACTCTATATAGTATATAAGAAAATATGAGGTATATAAAAATACTCTATATGGTATATAGAAAAATATAAGGTATATCATAATACTCTATATGGTGTATAAGAAAATATAAGGTATATAATAATACTCTATATGGTATATAGGAAAATATAAGATATATAATAATACTCTATATGGTATATAAGAAAATATAAGGTATATAATAATACTCTATATGGCATATAGGAAAATATAAGATATATAATAATATTCTATATGGTATATAGGAAAATATAAGGTATATAATAATACTCTATATGGTATACAGGAAAATATAAGGTATATAATAATACTCTATATGGTATATAGGAAAATATAAGGTATATAATAATACTCTATATGGTATATAGGAAAATATAAGGTATATAATAATACTCTATATGGTATATAGGAAAATATAAGGTATATAATAATACTCTATATGGTATATAAGAAAATATAAGGTATATAATAAAGACTGTAATCCCTATCCGCTTCTCATCTTTCCATGGTAAATTAATCAATCATCCTAATCCTATAGCACTAATCCTTATCCTGCACCGATCATCCCTCTCCACCAAGACGTCTTAATAGAAAGTGGCCCCGATATCTACTTAGGCAGTGAAGTGTCGTGCGCTGATCAAAAATCAGTGTAATTATAATACTTGAGAGTGATATCAATGGATATTTTCTCTCCTCGTATCACTGCCCACTGCGTGGTCAAGCTACCTATACCTATATCTAATTACATATCACATATGATTGTAGACTGTAATATTTCTGTAAATAAATACATAAATATAAAAAATAAAAGTAATCACGACTTAATTTAAAGTACCTAATATATAGTATTATTATATACCTTATATAGTGTCATTGAATTAGTATTAGTTACATTGGAGAAGTTTCCTTCTTATTCTTGGTTTTTATTTTACGTTGTAGATGCCTGATCATGAACCTTATCAGGTTCGAAACGTCGCAAATATAAGTTAATGTTTTAAACTATTTTGGGAGTCGACTTCTGCTATTTACTTCAAGAATGGCATAGCATGTCACGGCTGTAGTATATATGTCTTACAATATCACATATTCCTCACGTACTTTCAACTAAATACTTTATTTTCTGTTTCTCAATAAACTGCGGATAGCTGGGCTAATCCACAGGTTGTCACTCGTTTATATTGCCAACATCATGTGGTCGGTCACCCATTCAGGTACTGGCATTCAACGCGGCTTTGGCCGTTGGCCACGTACTTTTAATATAAAACATTTAATACGGCATTGATCGCAACGAACTAGGATATGATAATTATATGAGTCAGATTCATGTGGCCTATTCTCATGCTTGTTTTTTTTTTTTTTTTTTTTTTTTTTTTTTTTTTTTTTTATAATTTATTTATGAGCACCCCGCATTGACAGCGTTTCGCCCAGGTACACATATAAAATAGAAATACATAACAACAACAAAATAGTTACAATATTACATAATTACTAAATAGTTACAATATTACATAATTAATAGTAAAAAACAATACATTTTTAAGAAAAACTTATAATTATAAAGGAAACGAAGAAAATAGTTCCTATGTACAATATGACTATATATAATCGCAACATTTTCTATTTACAATGTAGGTTCTATGCATAATATGACAACATACATAAGAACAATAGCCCCATGTACAATCAATAGGAAGGATCCTATGTAAAATAATGAGATCATGCTTGTTAAAACCACCTCTTTACGTCTATTACCTCTGACGTCAGTTCTCCGTGGCTTAGTTGTGGGCTTAATAGTTCTTAATTTTTTTGTGAAAAGTATTTCTTTCCATAAGGATTCCCACTGGCTACGACCCTTTCTTCTGAGCCAAGCTTTGCGGTCTTATTTTCCATAAACGTGTCGTGGAGGCGTTTCCATTCTTGCAGCTTCTCTGATGGATTTGTCTGCTGCCTCATTGCCAGCTACACCTCTGTGTGCCGGGACCCAGAAAATATGTATGGTTTTCCCAATGTATTGAGAAAGAGCTGGATAGCACATAAAACCGAATTCATATTATCCTGTAATAATTTGAATTTAAACTGTTGTTCTACAGTTTATTTATCTTGATATTTTTACTGAATCCATAGGATACAAGTCAAAATGCCTAATAAAACTTCAATCAATCAAACCTAAAAAAATATTGATAAAATAATACGTTCCCTTTACGTACCTTTATATTTTATGAATGCATATCCGCCCACGGACCAGTTCCTTTTATTTTACGACACTCATAAACTCCCACTCGTCCGTAGTTTTAAAGTAAAGGTTTAAAGCACCATTGGCCTGTATACTGTTTATCAGTGGCGTCGTTAAACCGAATTTAGCGCCCGTTACCTGTAAGTACTCTAGAATATCCGATTTCAAAATAGCCAACATTCACAACTCTCTAACAAACAGCCAACAACTAAACTCCAAATCGTCCAAAGCATTTCACTACGTTTTTTTTTTCAATAAAAACATATTAAAATTGAATATATTATTAATTTTAATGTTATCAACAAGCCCCATTCGCGGAAACTATTTCATAGGGATAAGAAGTTATACCTTAACAAATTTCCATAACTTCTTATCACTTGTGTCATTCGGATAGATTGGAATAAGTGTACTTAGTATTTTTTAAAAACGTTAAACACCCATTCTCACGAAATCTTGAATATAAGTGAGATTCAGGGGCCATTTTGTACTGAAAACGGAGAGTAGGGTGATACTAATAATTTGGTCAGATCCACTTCTGCTCGGAAACCTTAATTAGAAACACGCAAAAAACATTTTAAGTACTTTTCTTCACTAGCAAATTCATGTTACTGCAAAAATCAACAAAGAATAAAACACTGAGACAAAAAAGGGAAATTAACCGTTCAAAGCAAAGAAACCAACACGTTTGAGGATTAAAGCACTTATTTCTCCACCTGAGATCCTCCCATCGAAAATGTCTTTCGAACCGATTTTGTTAAATTTTAGTAGCTTTCGAATGGCTACTGTCCACTTACCACGATTTCCCAACTGTTTTCATGATATTTAAAAAACATGTATGAAAATCCCAATAATAGTCATGTCTGTTAATATTATTATTTTTTTCTAAAACTTCCTCATCTCCAAAATTTAAATATCATAGTTTATATGAATATCAAAGATAAAGTGAAATTTTCAAATGAATCCATGGTTACTAAGTACCCGAACTAGAACTGAAAATTAGCTAGAAAAACGAGTATTACACACTTTTCTAGAATACGGTTACGTAAATCGTTTCATTCCTTTCCCCAGATTAAAGAGCTTATATAAAGAGTACGTACAAACCTAAAAATGAAAAAACAAAAAAGAATATATATATATATATATATATATATATATATATATATATATATACACACACACACACACTTCCGAATATACATTGATATCCCCCGATAATAAGAAACTACAGCAGACACCAATATTTTACACTTATCAGTATTAATGAACGAAATAACATTGGTGTATCTCCAATTTCCCTACCAGGATACCGCGAAGAGAGAGAGTGACAAATGCGAATACTACGTGACGACAGGGAAATTGGTTAACTACTCGGCTAACTAACCAAAAACCAACTAACCTCTAACTATCCTAATTCCTTTAGTAATACAAGGGAATTACTAACACTCCACTTGGAATCCTGTCTGCTTCACACTGTCTCTTCTTTATCTGCTTTGTATTGTCCTCTATCTTTCCCATACTGTATGGGAAATTACACATAGAAGGGAACATCTCCAAGTTTCTTTCATAACTATATATTTATATATTATTTATTCTTGTCGATGACCCAAAATATCTAAATTCTTTTTGATCTTAGGAGGCATGGGGTCGTTAAAGCAGTCATCTTGTCTTTATACTACTTTATTTAAAAGGCCCCCCTAAATATTGCAGTGATAGCAAGGTAGGACTGAAAAACTGTTTATAAAATATTTAATTTAGTTATAATTACTGTAATATTTAAAGTAGGGGTAACATTTCATGGAGATTGATGATGTTTTATGCATTCTGTGGAACATTCCATAGATCTTATAGTTAGCCTGTATACAATAGAAAATTGTTGGTTTGGATGTTCAAAAAAATTATATTTTGTTGTAGAAGTGCCCCTGAAGAGGTGCGAAAAAATATGTACGAAACATGTCGGGGCTTGTAAATAAAGTAGTATAAAGACAAGATGACTGCTTTAACGACCTAAGATCCAAAAGAATATATATATATATATATATATATATATATATATATATATACACATATATATATATACATCGGCATATGGATCAGCAAGAAGTGGTGCTCTGTAAATGTTAGACACCATACACAACACCTGCCTTCATCACTTAATAGGAGCTTTCAGGGGAAGTCCTGGTGTTAGTTTGTACGCAGAAACAGGTGAACCTCCTTTACATACCCGTAGAGATATTCTTGTAACTTCCCTGATGCATAAATACAAAGCACTAGGCTACTCTCCATGTCATCAAATAAGTATTGTCAACCCGCTTGCAGAAATATACACAAGACGACCACAGGCCCAAAGACCATTCAGTCTTCGATAAAGAGAAACAAAATATATTTCAAATCATTTAAACACAAAAATGCTGACATGCGGCTGAATTCAAACACCACCCTGGCTTTTAAAAAATCTCTTGATTAACACAACATTAGCTAAATATAATAAGTGTAATGCTATTTAAAAATTAATTGATAAAAATAATTATGAAGCCTTTGTTTTTGAAAACTTAGGAAAACTCTTTACCTATACTGATGGTTCTAAATCAAATGAAGGTGTGGGAGTTACAGCTGTAATAGATGATCAAATCTTAAGCAAGAAAATCTTTACACCTGGACTCCATGGCATTTGTCTAAATAATATACCTGAAACTGAGAATAGGGACATAGTACTATTAACTGACTCTTTAAGCGCACTTAAAGCACTCGTCAATATATTCACCATTCCGAAAATTCTCTGGAAAGCAAGACAAATCTTACGATAATCTAAGATAATAAAAAAAAGTTCCCTATGGAGATCGCTAAAATAAAGGGTGGTTATTATTAACTACGAGTGGTTAAAAGGAAGTTAACAGAATAGACATACTTGCAAAGGAGAGAGCATAGCAAATATTTTTACTCAGGTGGCGTAGCAACATTTTTCGATATGCTCTTTGCTCTCTCTAGGCTCATCTGTGGAAGCGCCCAAACAAAGTCAAGATGCTCGCAGAAATCATTCTCGACCAGAGCCGATTCATTGGCTCTCTTTATATTTCCTCACCGTGTATGGGACATCTTTGAGGCCAGAGTTGAACTGTACAGTCCATCGAAGTAGAATTAAAACCCAAATAGATTAACTGTACAGACCAATAAAGAAGGGAATATGCAAGCCAGACCTGACGTGTGTGGACAAGAGGATATTTGCTTCACATACAGTGGGTCTACTATAACTGGACTGTGCAGTCTGAACGTGTATGTCCATCTTAAAATAAGTGTTCATCTCTGATCTCAGGCCTTAATTACTCCCTCACAAGCATATTCATGTTAATACCTTACCTTTTAGCGCGGTTCCTCCCTCCCCCATAGGGAGGAACCCCGCTTATAAGGTTGATACAATGAAACAATCCTGAAGTGCCGACAAGAAAATTTCGAGTTTCAGAACCCCTAGAGACCGAAAATAACGGTGGTTCAAATTTGTATATATGTATATATATATATATATATATATATATATATATATATATATATATATATATTTGTCCGTTCGCTCATTTCTGGCTTCCCTGATGGTCCGATTTTAATGAAAATTGGTACAAAAATCCCTCGTCCAATTTGAAACGTCCAGTTCGTTAACCAGCAAAATCCGCCCACTGGAAGATGGCGTTTGGGGCGAAATTCGCGCAGAAAAATCGTAACGCTTACGTTTTTTAGTTCATAAGCTTTTAAGTACTCTTTTTATAGGCGTCTTGGGCTAGGAAAACGAATGAAACCATTTTCAAGGCGATAGCTTTAACCGTTTTCGAGAAAATTGGAAAAATAGTTTTTGAATGCCGTTTTTGGTTTAGGTACTTAGAATCACGGGATTCAGTTGAAACATTATCTGCATGTTCTACTTTCATTAAAACTAATATGTTGAAAGTTATGTTACGTTTGGAGTTAAGGAAGGGTTAGAATAAAATATTTTATGAACAGACTTGAAAGGTTTTGGGAACTTCGTATACTTTCATTAATATCTCGAACACGGTTGGGAAATCGGGGTAAGTGGATAGAAACTATTTGAAAGCTTACTAAATTCTCTAGACAAATTATTCTAAAAACTATTTTTGATTAGTTTATGTCAATCGGAGAAATACGTGTAAGTGCTTAAAACTTCAAATACGCCTGTTTTGGTCTTATGAACGGGTTTTTGTCGTTCTTTTTGTAATTTTTGTCTCTTTCCCTTGGTTTTTTATTGCTTTTTCTTTTTGTAATTTCTTATGTTAGGAAAATGTATTTGTTTGTAAAACAGGATAAGCAAAATGAGACCAATTTTCTGTTGCTAGAAATAATGAAAATTTTGGGAACTTCGTATACTTTCATTAATATCTCGAAAACGGTTGAAAATCTTGTGCGAAAGCGAAAGGTTCCCATTTGAAAGCCTACTAAATGGTCTACAAAAAAGGTTCTAATGAAAGTTTTGAATAAGCGATGTCAATCGGAGAAATAAGAGCTTAAACTTTGAAGTAATTGATTTCGTTTATTCGGACGGTTCTTTTTGTCTGTTTTTATTCCTATTTTTTTATTGCTTATAGTTGGATAATGTATTTTACAATAAAATAGATTAATTAAAATAAGAAAAACAATTCATTGTTAGAAATATATCAGGCTGTACCGTATGAAATGTCAGTTTTGGATTTGCCGATTTCCTTCAAATGTCTTGAAACTGTTGAGGCTCCTAATCCGAGTTCTTTGGCATATTCCCTATTGTTTGCAATTGCTTATAGTAGTCAAATGTATTTGCCAATAAAACAGGATACGTATAATTAGAATATTTTATTTTTGCGGAATCTTGGGGTTCTCAGATCCCGTATGAATATCTATTAGGCCCCCTTCGTATTTTTTCCTTAATATCTCGAAAAGGGTTAGGAAATCGGGCAAGTGAAATGTAACAGTTCGAAAGTTTATTTTTTATATTAATTTTATTGATCAACAGGTCTTTGCATATATTTAAAAACTCTGTTGATATAACCTCTATATCGTTTTTGTTTGATTCAATAATAAGAAATCCTTTTTTCAATGATTTTATGTTTTTAGGCCAATCTATAATTCCTGTGGGTTAATATGTTTTTTAAATTGAAGCTTTGAAGCCTCAACAGGAATATTTATGTAATCACCCTTCACAGTTAATTTATTAGAATCATGAGTGACCGTTTTTGTGTTACAACTAATACTCTTTGAAAACGAAGTTTGACTATCCTTGTTATTGTTATTTTCCTTCTGTTTGGCCGAAATTTTCTATTCATGGTCTAATTCTCCTTGAATTTTTTGACTAGATCAAGAACCTATTTTAAGCGCTCTTAAATTCCTTAATTTAATTGAGGAAGTTTATCAAGCTTGATATAATCACTTTTGGGTTAATTCGGGTGGTCTATACCGAGTCCTTTGTTTGTAAACACAAAGAGCCTTCTGAGTAACGGTAAAGGGCAGTAAAAGTATATGACTTTACCTGGAAGTAGACCCTGCATACAGAAAATTGCATTACGAGACCTTCTCATTCTTTCTTTCACCAGCTACCTTAGATCTGTTTATATTGTTAGCGCGGTTCCTCCCTCCCTTCATAGGGAGGAACCCCGCTTATAAAATTGATCTCATGAAACAATCCGGAAGTGCCGTCATCCAATTTGAAAGCTCAAGTTCGTTAACCAGCAAAATCCGCTCACTGGAAGACGGCGTTTGAGGCGAAATTCGCGCAAAAAAAATCGCAACGCTTACATTTTTGAGTTCATATGCTTCTAAGTACTCGTTTTGTAGGCTTCTTGGCCTAGGAAAACGAATGAAACCGTTTTTAAGGCGATAGCTTTAACCGTTTTCGAGAAAATTGGGAATATAGTTGCTGAATAACGTTTTTGGTTTTGGTACATAAAATCATGGGATTCAGTTGAAACATTTTTTGCATGTTCAAATTTTATCATAACTAATATCTTAAACTTTTGGTTACGTTTGGAGTTAAGGAAGGGTTAGAATAAAATATTTTATGAACAGACATGAAAAGTTTTGGGAACTTAGTATATTTTCATTAATATCTCGAACACGGTTGGAAAATTTTGATAAGTGGATAGAAACTATTTGAAAGCTTTCTAAATTCTGTACAGAAAAGATTCTGAAACAAGTTTTGATTAGGTGATGTCAGTCGAAGAAATAAGTGCTTAAAACTTCAAATACGTCTGTTTAGTTCTTATGAACGGGTGTTTGTCGTTCTTTTTGTAATTTTTGTCTCTTTCCCTTAGTTTTTTATTGATTTTTATTTTTGTAATTTCTTATGTTAAGAAAATGTATTTGTGTGTAAAACAGGATAGGTAAAATGAGACCAATTTTCTATTGCTAGAAATAATGAAAAGTTTTGGGAACTTCGTATAATTTCTTAATATCTCGAAAACGGTTGAAAATCTTGGGAAGCGAAAGGTCACCATTCGAAGCTTACTAAATGCTCTACAAAAAATGTTCTGACGAAAGTTTTAATTAGGCGATGTCAATCGGAGAAATAAGTGCTTAAAACATTAAAGTAATTGATTTCGTTTATTCGAACGGTTTTTTTGTCGGTTTTTATTCCTTGCTATTTCTTAATTGCTTATAGTTGGATAATGTATTTTACAATAAAACAGATTAAGTAAAATAAGAAGATCAATTTATTGTTAGAAATATAGATTTCCTAGATTCCAAGACCTTGTAACTAGCGGGACCCTTTCTAGTGTTGACCGACCCTTCCAGGTAAGATCGTAAATCAAGACCTTTCAAGACTGGTGGAACCAAAATAATAACTGCTTCTAATTTAATCTTCAGGCGATTCGCCAAAGTTGCGAAGCCTTATCAATAAATAAATATTTTAATCTTTCCAAATTAGACTAGGGATAAGAACGGAACCGCGCTAAGATGATGCAGTTCCGGCGAGTCGGACTTTTTTACATGACGTTGCTCCAAAATGGTCCTCAAGAGAGTTTGATATTCTAGTTACACCCTCTAGATGAGAATCGCCCAATAGAATAATTCTATAGTCGAAGGTATTGGAGAATCGGAGATAAAATATTCTATAAGTCCCATATATTTTCGGAATGCCTTTACAAGTGAGAAATACAGCCCTTCAATAGCTTTCTCTTGCCGTAAATCATTCAATCTTGCTAACATAAATCAGGGGGTTCAGTGTTATTCTATATAACGTTCGAACAGAACGTATATAACATTTATCGTAAACAGAAAGATATATTCCTTAAAACGAATTGTTAGATCAATTAAAGCCAGTATGTACCCAAATGCTTAAATTAAAAAATACCTTGAATTTTGGCGTCTAAAGCCTTATGTTATATGTTTTTTTATGTAGCCGTATAAATTATAATCCTGGTTTTTGTGGTATTAACATGAATATGCTTGTGAGGCAGTAATTAAGGCCTGAGATCAGGGGTGAAAACTTATTTTAAGCTGGGCATACATGTTCAGTTCAAATCCCTATGACTGCACACTCCATTTATGGTAGACCCACTGTATGTGAAGGAAATATCCTCTTGGCCACACACGTCAGGTCTGGCCTGCATATTGCCTTCTTTATTGGTCTGTACAGTTAATCTATTGGGGTTTTAGATGGACTGTACAGTTCAACTCTGACCTCAAGGCTGTCCCATCCACGGTGAGGAATATCTCAAGATTTAGAGTGCAAATCTTGAGATATTCCTCTCAGTGCATGGGTACCCTTAGCCAATTAGCTAGTTTCGATCTCCAGGAAGATACATTTCAATATGCTACTAATGCTAGAAGCCAATTTTATGTGCGGAATCAAAGGAACAAAGTTTGAGATCAATGACTTCATGTACACAGTATATTTTACAGTAACATTACATGATCAGCATTTGACTGCTTCTTTACTATTTATTAGTCTTCTTCTTAAAATGTTATCGCGCACCGAGTTTTGAACTGGCGTCACTAATAGATAGTTTTACAAGTTGATCGTTGATTTAAAAAAGATTAACAATACAAATTGTTGCCAATTGCCCATCCACTCTTCAGACAGAAGCAAGGGAATAATAAAGATTTACTAAAATGAGTAATCGTGTTAACATAATATAAACGTAGTAGAACGAAAGAAAAATTTCACCTTTGAAAAGAAAGATAACTAGAAGCGTTTATGATTGCGTGCTTCTAATCATTAGACGAAACTCGAGATAGATGAAGGAAAATCTTTCTGTATTTCTTCCTTTAAATGTTACGTTCATTCTCCGTTAATTAATTTACATTGCTTTAATATACACATAGCACACACAAATCAAATATATTTGTAACTTATATGGCTTTAGCCTTCAGCTGTATGTTTTATACCGTTATATTTCACAGGAATCCCAACCTTTGTTTATTTAGGTGTGCAAACCAGTATTAAATCAACCCTTTGAAAATATCTAAGATAAATGAAGAAGTACTATTATAACCATAATTAACATGGTCGTCAGTGCGCTAGGAAAACCGCGGGTGGAAATATGTTATGAATAATTCATGATCCTATCTAATTCATTCCTAAGATATTCTCACAGCTCAAATATTTGTTTTCGAGCCCTTAAAACCCAACCCTTCAACAAACAAGGGTCCGGGAAGATGGACGATTTATGAAGTACTTAAAACGATGTCAACATGATTTTGAGATACGTTTCTCTGGAAGCATATATATTCTGGCATCCTCACAATTTACATGTGAACATACTGACACTGGCCGGTGTCTGTATAGGGTATAATACTCAAGGGGTAAAACTAGACGATAAAATTTAGTTAACCCTTACGAGACGGTAACCCGCAAGATCATAGACGCCCGTGGAGTGGACCCCTTTTCGTTCTGGATCCGCAGGACGGCATTAAAATAGCTGAGCCTCCACCCCTCATCTCGTTCTTACTTTAAAATGGTTTCGGTTTCCATTTTCTCATTAAGGGCTTCGGGCCAGATAACGGCTGGCTTAAAGAAGATTTTTTTTTATAACAATTTGAAAATTATTATTATATCAAGTCAAATATCTCGGCATTGGTACTAATATCCACGAAATATGTTCTCCATATCAACTGCTAAAACACGAATATGACCCTTCAGAAAGATCCGAACTACGCAATGGAACCAAGTAGTAGAAGAAAGCCTCAATTCAATTGGCTCAGATTGCCTTTTTTCTAGCGGATACCAAAGTGAGTAGAGCTTAAAAAACTTATCGCTAGTATCGCAAAAACTGTCACAGCGGTGGCATTCAGTCCTGAAGCGAAGAAATGTCCTTCCTACGAAAGTGGCTATCAGGCCACGAGGCATGCCAGCTCGTTGGCACGAAAGTGGCTCTCTGTCTCGAATGGGTTAAATGTTGCCGACCTTACGTTTCTATCTGTTTTTGTTCTAGAAATGTGCCGTTCTAAAGTATATTTAGGAAAACCCGCTTTTTTTTCTAGAATCACCGCTTTCTCTGCTTGTACACATTATTTTCAACGTTATATTACTTTTTTTTTAATTCAGCATTTAATTTGCTTTTAGGCCAATAAACTATCAGTGTTCACGTGTGTATGTTCAAACCGCATTAACTGTTCAAAAATTTAATATCAATAAAAAAGTGTAGTTTTTTCTATTAATTCTATTAATATGTATAAAAAGTCCGTCACGCAGGAGCTGCATAACTAAGCACTTTCCTCAGAATTTGGGTAGTGTAGACTGCTTTCCAGAACAATTTGCTTAAAATATCCTACATAAATAAAATAAAAACATGAATAGTTCTCTTTTAATTTTGTAATGAGTAACTGATAAATTATTAATTTGCTTCCAGAGTTATGTTTACACATGGTACCTACTACACTACGTAATAAATACAAAACACCTCATATTATCGTATTTTGATCTAACGCAGGAACCGGATACAGTCCCTCTAGCGCTGCTTGCGGCGCCTTTGTGGACCTATGTCTGGCTGGCTTTTCTATTGAAATATATTACAAAGTAAACCCCTCTTTCCGATTGACCGATTCAGCTCATTTTTATAACACTTCTTTCTCATGAGTTACCCACGTTCACCCAGCAGAAATTACGACCAGTATGAGTATATTAGTAATTTGGGTCCGGAGTAAACCCCCCCCCCCTCCTAATGAACCGATTTAGTTTATTTTTACATCACATATTTACCTGTAGATTACCACTACGAATACCGAGTTTCGTCGAAATATACCAAAAATCACGGTTGGTAGTGGCGAATTGGTATTGTGGGTCTGGAGTAAACCCCCCCCCCCTCTTAATGAACCGATTTAGTTTATTTTTACAACACATATTTACCTGTAGATTACCACTATGAATACCGAGTTTCGTCGAAATATACCTAAAATCACGGCTGTTAGTGGCGAATTGGTATTGTCGGTCCGGAGTAAACCCCCCCTCCTTATGAACCGATTTAGTTCATTTTTATATCTCACTTTTCTCTCTATATTACCACTACGAATACCAAGTTTCGTTGAAATATAACAAATATTACGGCTGAAATGGTCAAATTAGTGTTTTGGGTTCGGGGTAAACCCCCCCTTCCGGTGGACCGATTTTGGTGGTTAACGAACTCGTTCAATCGTTTGCTAATTGAATGCTATATACTAAGTTTCGTGACGAAAAAACAAAAACTCTGGCCGCTATCGTGTTAACAGACACATATATATATATATATATATATATATATATATATATATATATATATATATATATGCATATATATATATATATATATATATATATATATATATATATATATATATTTTAACGGGGGTCATTTTCGGTGTCTACTAGGTAGGATCGATAAAGATTTGAAGAAATTTTTCAAAAATTCCGTCATGAGTCCAACCTCAATAGCTACTTTCCTTCGGAGGAAAGTGCTAACAGACTAGAATCACCGTTATTTTCGTGATCTGTGGGTTCTGGATCGTAGATTTTTCTAGTCTGCACTTCTGGATTTCGCCAAAAGGTCGACCTCATCAGCGGGTTTCTCTATGGAGACAGGGAGGAAACGCGCTAAAAAGGATTTCAAAATTATTTATTTTTTAATAACACATAAAACCCCGGTGAAAGGTGTTATCTTCAAATAAACTATTATATTTGGCCCGAGGAAGAGCTGGGGATGGAGATAAGGAAATGTTTGAGGATGATAAGGCACGTGGTAGGAAGTTCTTGCTTGAAAGCCAAGAATAAAGGTTATCTTACCTGCAGAGATAACAAACTTTAAGCTAACACCACTTCGTCTCCCCTACGTGTTATTACATGGTCCTCGTGTGGAAGGCTGCTTCGGAGGATTCAATATTCGCCCAGTTTTATGTCCTTCATTCCAGGTTTTTGGCGTGTTTCTGTATAGAAAGTAAGCCGGCAAGTCTTCCGAAAAGCCTGCGGTGGCCTAAGGTTGCAGATTTTGCCAAGTGACATTGGGCAACCTCAGTAAAGAAACTTTTCCTATTTTTGCTGTTAATATAAGATATTTATAAATCGTATATTAACATATTCCACTATCACTACGGGATTGGAGTTTGGTGGCAGCAGCCACGTTGTGGTTCCTCTGTCCCAGCGTATTGGTCATATGATTGGAAGCACTGCATGTGTGTCCAGAAATATTGGGGTTCTGAATTGATCAAGACTCATAGCACTTGGATCTAGAGCTGACGTTTCTATTCCACCTTCCGGAGGAAATCTCGCGAGCTCCAAGGTCTTCCGAACCCCCTGGGGCTCGCGGAGTTATCCTTATCTTGATGGCCTAGGGAGGGTGGTGATAGGCGAGGGGCCTGTTTTAGGGCTATCAAATTCTGGGCCCGACCCCCTCCGCCATGAGGCGCACACTCCTGTCACTACGGAAGTGGCCCAGCCCAAAAACCCAAGACACGCAAAACAATTTCTCGCTTCAGAAAAACTGATGGTGAAATTTTAAAAAGTTGGACTTTCAGGAACTGCGACATCTTTACCCTTTTCCGAGCAAATCTCTTGGAAAACTTGGAATAGAAACATTTAATACTTTGTTTTGATGTTTCGTGAAAAATAACCACACCCAGTGCAAGAACATTTCGACGAAAAGCGAGATTACGCGCCGCGATGCACAGGAAACTGGCAATCGCCAAGAAAAAATACTATCTCTTCCGCTATTGAAAACAACAAGTAATGCTTCACGTTCACTTATCATGTGTTATTGAAATTACCGATTAAATTAAAATCAATTCTCAAAAACTGAGACAAACAGATGACGCCGTAAAGAAGAACGATACCGACAGCTCTATATAAAAATTGCTTTAGAACCTTCTTTATATGACATTTACTTAGCTTTCGAATAGAACCCTACAACCCGTACATTTTCCATGATATACCGACCCGTTTAGAGATATTTAACAATATAAATAAATATTTATAATAAATAAATCACAATAATAATATCATATATAAGTTTGGAAGACATTTTCCAGAAATTGTTTCATTAGTGGAACCGCAATAGCTACCATATCTTCGAAAAGTGTTAAACCTAGAAAAACAAATACCTAGCCAAACGAATGTGGAAAGCCGGCGATAGTTTTTAAAAGCTCGAATATTTTGGGCCAACATTCTTCTAAACAGTGTTGAAAATGACTCTCGTGACCCACCATAGGCTAAACAAAAAATAAGTACAAATTCAAGTATGGATAAAATGAAGACGGAAAATTTAAAGTCTCCGCAGCCAAGAGTTGAGGCCAGTTAAATAATTTTACATATTCCAAACACGTACTGCGAAAACAAAAAGAGAAATAAAAGCACTGTTTCCATTTAGGTTTCCAAAGACAAAGGGAAATATAAGAAATCTGTATGGAGGAAGAAAAAAACAATACACACACACAGGAAGAAAAGAAAAGAGGAGGGTGTGGTTGCTCAAACAACGGGCCGGATGTAAAGTTCCCAGGCTTGAAGTACTGCTACCAGGGAGGAAGGTTAAAAATTCACCCTCTGTTCAGCTCTGTCCTGAATCCAATAGACTCCGCTCTCCTGTTCCGCTATATACTTCCGCCTTAAATAGTGTTTCCCAGCCAAATCGAAGGGATAATCTTCATATTCATTCAATACATCTAGTAGGAGTGCAAATAAACGCAAATAACGTGTATTTTTGCTCTCTACGTAGAGAAAACATCGCTTATAACGCCTACTCCATGATTTTATAACTTATATATCAAGTAAAAGCAGTATTATATACTATGCATATATATATATATATATATATATATATATATATATATATATATATATATATATGTTGTAGATCCTAAGATGAAAACTAAGATGTTCAAGGTAGTTGGTAACAGCTTATTAAGTCTTTAATAGTTTTGTATTTTATATTACACTTTTGTTGTGGAAACGTTTCGGCTATAAGCCATTTTACATCCAATTGTCTGTATTATTTTGTATTATTTTTTTATATATACATTATAAACCTCAGATTATGTGCTTGTAAATTTGATATTATTTAATTTGAGGAGAAAATTTCATTTTTTTATAAAATTGTATGGTTCAGGTCTCTATTATTTCATGGATGATATCGACGATACAAATGCAAACTAAGGAATGTGAAAATCACCACTTTCAAGAGTGAAAATACTTTTAGCACTTTCCTCCGAAGGAAAGTAGCTATTGAGGTTGCACTCATGACGGAATTTTTGAAAAATTTCTTCGAATCTTTATCGATCCTACCTAGTAGACACCGAAAATGACCCCCGTTAAAATTATATATATATATATATATATATATATATATATATATATATATATATATATATATATATATATGTCTGTTAACACGATAGCGGCCAAAGTTTTAGTTTTTTCTTCATGAAACGTGGTATATAGCGTTCAAATAGCAAACGATTGAACGAGTTCGTTAACCACCAAAATCGGTCCACCGGGAGGGGGGGTTTACCCCGGACCCAAAACACTAATTTGACCATACCAGCCGTAGTTTTTGTTATATTTCAACGAAACTCGGTATTCGTTATTTTGATCTAAAGAGAGAATTCCGTTGTAAAAATAAACTAAATCGGTTCATTAGAAGGGGGGGTTTACTCCAGACTCACAATACCAATTTGCCACTGCCAGCCGTAATTTTTGTTACATTTCAACGAAACTTGGTATTCGTTGTGGTAATCAACTGAGAAAAATGGGTTGTAAAAATAAACTAAATCGGGTTATTTGGAGGGGAGGGGGGGTTTACTCTGGACCTAAAGTACTAATATACTCATAACGGTCGTAATTTCTGCTGTATTGTAACGAAATGCGGTATGCGTCGTGGGTATCTTATGAGAAAGAAGTGTTGTAAAAATGAAGTAAATCGGTCTATTGGAAAGGAGGGTTTACTTTAAAGTCTGTTTCATTACAATTAGCCAGCCAGAAGTAGGTTCGCAAAGGCGCCACAAGGAGCGCTATCTCCCACTATGGGGACTATTGAACAGCCCTCATAAGAAACGTAAATAAGCAGAACTATTCACGTTTTTATTTTATTTATATAGGTTATTTACAGCAAATTATTCAGTAATGTAGTCTACACTAAAAAAATTCTGAGGAAAGTGCTTAGTTATGCAGCTCCTGCGTGACGGACTTTTTTTTATTACTCTGCTTTTGGGCAGTCAAATAGTAGGCAGATTCGACCTTTTGACAGTGGTTACATCCCTCTTTCACTGTGTGAATTTAGATTCGAGAGTTTGCCCTCCATCAGTTCTACAGCAATCAGTAAAGATTTAAAATGAAAAATGCGTTTTTTCACATTCGATACTTTGCATTTGTATCGACGATATTATTATTACCTCAATTAATACATATTATTTTATATATATCAGAGCCTGCTTCTGTAACGTAGGACTTCTAGTTGGACAGAAAATTGGATTGAAAATGGCTTATAGCCGAAACGTTTCTACAACAAAAATGTAATATAAAATACAAAACTATTGAAGAATTAATAAGCTGTTACCAACTATATATATATATATTACATAAGTTTTAACGACTGTTTTTTTTCTTGATATATAAGTTATGAAACTTTTTAGCGAGGTTCCTCCCTCCCTCTATAACACACCTATGAGATTGACCTCATGACACAATCCGAAAGCCCCACCCCCGTTTCAGAACCTATATATATATATATATATATATATATATATATATATATATATATATATATATATATATATTAAATAATGAATCATTCCAATAACAGGCCCTGAGACAGGTACTATAGAGCATCTAATTCCACCATACGGCACACAAGGGAGATAGCGTGGTCAGCACTAAGCTCCGGCCGCCTGATTTACCATTTTGCAGGTACCCATTAATAAATTAATAAAAGGCTGGCTTAGCCTAGGGACGGTCAGGGAGGCCGAATCTTGAAATCTTTAGATAAAGAAGAAAAAATCTTTAGTGCTTGCTCGGAAATTGAATTCGGGTCCTCCAGCTATTGTTTGTTCGCACTCTATAAGGGTCAAAAATGGATAGAACTTGTTTTTCTCTGGCGAAATTCGCGCTAAAAATCCGATATATTTTAGAATGAATGAATGTAATGAAACTATTTTCAAGGACATATAGTTGTTGTCGAGATAAATGAAAAAAAAACTTTAGTATTATAATAATATGGAAAATGGTAGTTAATGTAAAGAATTCATTCGAAAGCTTATTGCACGTCCTACATATACGGTTCTCACACGATTTTGAATAGCGAAAACATATGGTTGTGTGTACACAGGGGGCTTTTCTTTTAATAAGACAGAAACCATAATTTCGTTCTTTCGTCACAATGATTGGTATACACATTATTTATCATATATACTACACCCGTCACACGAAACTTGAAGACTCCCAATCATATAACATTTTTTGTCAAAAATCCTATAGTTGAAATAAAGCAATACCCGCACGATATTTGTACAATTACCACAGGAAGAGTAGATAAATACCTCATCATAAAGCCAACTAAAACAATATAACAGGAGAAACTACATGTTCATGTATGAGGACTAACTTTGCTCTAGAGTAAATACACTGATATCAGATATGGATACAGTGAGAGCGGAAGCTGGAACACTGATATGTATTCAAACTCATTCCAAATTGTTCTCTCTCTCTGGATCAAATATTCCAGACGATATTCGCTTAGGAGAATCTCCTGTAGCTGTCTGGAGAATATTGAGTCAGAAAGAACTGTTATTCAGTATTATAAGATTGTTACAGTTTGTCCTCAATAATGTATTTTCAAAATGACAGGGGATTATATAATTGAAAAACCTAAACTATTAATTAATTTATTTTATTTGATGCTGTACGTGTTTTATCTTACAAGACGCATCTTTATATTAGGGATTCAGGGCCGCCACATGAAGGGGGGGGGGATTGCAGGGTACTGGCCCGTATTGGCCCGGGCCGGGCCTCGCTAATTGGAAATCATGTATAGGTTATGAGCTTGTAAAAAGAATGGGGTTTAGAAATATTTGTTGTAATGGGATCTATATTTTTTTTTAATGTGCATAAACGTCAAAACAAAGTGCTGTCCCAGAATAGTATATTTCATTAGGAGTCGTATTAAAACTACAAGTGCCGAAAGATACGTTTGCACTCCGATTGTCGGCTTTTATTCTCATTTCGCTGAAAACTCAAGATGAAAATAATTTTAAATTGCCCTGGCTCTGAGAAGCGGGGGCCCGTGATCTCGTCCTGGGCCCGGCTCTGAGATGTGACGGCCCTGTAGGGATTACTTAACTGTGTACCTCTCAGTTGAGCCTTAAATTAAGAAGACTTTCCACGTCTAAATAATTGACAAAAACATTACCATTATCAAATAGCTACTTAAAATCGATAGTGTCACGGTAATTCATTTGTAACAGCAAAGGGGAAAATCAGGCGGCTGGAGCATAGTACTGACCTCTCTATCTCCCTAGTGTACCGTATGATCAATAATCAAGTACCTCTACTGAATCTGCCCCCCGGTTCTAAGTATCCAATACCCAATAATATTGATTTATGAATGATTATGATTTTATTTTTATATATTTTGTGAGCCACAATATTGACAAATCCACATTGTCAGTGTGTATATTATTGTGTATTCCACAAACGAGGCCATTCAAGAACACAGAACAAACAACAGTTGTTTCATTATTAAATTCAACAGAATGAATATCTACCACATATTTACCTCATGCCTTCTACGTATTTAGTTAGGGGAACAATATTTCGAAAGATTCATAGAATTGCCGAGTAATGAAATATTCCATTAACTGTTGAATTCTAATTCCCAGAAACATGTTTTGCGTAACATATTTCACTCTATTGCGCCATGTTCGTTTATATTTGTGGCATGCTATGAGCTTTTAAACAAATAAAATTTTATTTACTTTATCTAGCATTAGTAACATGTATTCTTTTACGAGGAATTTTCTCCCTGGTGGGGATCGAATCCACCATCTCCCATCGAATCTAAGGCGTTAGCCACTAGACCTCAGGGAGACCTCCTCAGTAGACTAGTATTTAGATTTTGACTCCTTTGAGTCAAACACACACATATGTGTGTGTGTGTTTGTGTGTGTATATATATATATATATATATATATATATATATATATATATATATATATATATATATATGTATATATATACAATGTTGGGCAAAACTAAAAACTAAAACTAAAATTAAAACTAAATTCACTTTTTGGAATAAACTAAAACTAAACTAAAAATTGCAACCTAAAAAAAAACTAAAACTAAAATTTTACTAATTAATGGATTTTAACTAAACTAAAACTAAAACTAAATCTTTGGGAATTGACTAAAAACCAAACTAAAAATTTAGTTTAGTTTAGTTTTACTAAAATAACATGAATGAATATAAATCATATGTTATTTCGATAATTAAGTAAATTATTAAAACTAATAGAACTTGCTTAAGAATAAGAAATTGTGGCTTTTTCTCGTAATTTGAAAACATATGTTCTTTGATAAACTAAATTAGTTAACTAAAAACTAAAACTAAAATTTTACTAATTAATGGATTTTAACTAAACTAAAACTAAAACTAAATCTTTGGGAATTGACTAAAAACCAAACTAAAAATTTAGTTTAGTTTAGTTTTACTAAAATAACATGAATGAATATAAATCATATGTTATTTCGATAATTAAGTAAATTATTAAAACTAATAGAACTTGCTTAAGAATAAGAAATTGTGGCTTTTTCTCGTAATTTGAAAACATATGTTCTTTGATAAACTAAATTAGTTAACTAAAAACTAAAACTAAACTAAAATCACAAATTTAGGTCTCTTTTACTAAACTAAACTAATTGAATTACTAAAAACGGAGTCCATATGATTAATAATTATACAAATCTAAAACTAAACTAAAACTAAAACTAAAAATATAACATTAGATTAGTTTTAGTTAGGGAAAACTAACGTTAGTTTAGTTTACTAACGTTAGTTTTGCCCAACACTGTATATATATAGGAAGAATATGGGAAATTCGCTTGTGATCAAGTTCCTGTGATCATGGGTCCTGAAATACTTCCTGAAAGCGCCGGAGCGAAAAGATACGACTAAAACCACGTTTTTCAGACTCCAAATCCCGGTAACATCTCAATACAAGGTTTCAAAGGAAAAACCTTTTAAAAAAAATGTTGTAGGCCACAAAATTGTGCACATTTTAGTCCTAGGAATTTTCTAGCATCACAGGATCTGGATTTTTGTTTGATCTATCTTTAATATTTAGTCCTAGGAATGTTCTAGCATCACAGGATCTGGATTTTTGTTTGGTCTATCTTTAATATTTAGTCCTAGGAATGTTCTAGCATCACAGGATCTGGATTTTTGTTTCGTCTATCTTTAATATTTAGTCCTAGGAATGTTCTAGCATCACAGGATCTGGATTTTTGTTTGGTCTATCTTTAATATTTAGTCCTAGGAATGTTCTAGCATCACAGGATCTGGATTTTTGTTTGGTCTATCTTTAATATTTAGTCCTAGGAATGTTCTAGCATCACAGGATCTGGATTTTTGTTTGGTCTATCTTTAATATTTAGTCCTAGGAATGTTCTAGCATCACAGGATCTGGATTTTTGTTTGGTCTATCTTTAATATTTAGTCCTAGGAATGTTCTAGCATCACAGGATCTGGATTTTTGTTTGGTCTATCTTTAATATTTAGTCCTAGGAATGTTCTAGCATCACAGGATCTGGATTTTTGTTTGGTCTATCTTTAATATTTAGTCCTAGGAATGTTCTAGCACCACAGGATCTGGATTTTTGTTTGATCTATCTTTAATATTTAGTCCTAGGATAGTTCTAGCATCACAGGATCTGGATTTTTGTTTGGTCTATCTTTAATATTTAGTCCTAGGAATGTTCTAGCATCACAGGATCTGGATTTTTGTTTGGTCTATCTTTAATATTTAGTCCTAGGAATGTTCTAGCATCACAGGATCTGGATTTTTGTTTGGTCTATCTTTAATATTTAGGGTTTTCCCAGAGTTGATTCATTTTAGTCCTAGGAATATTCTAGCATCACAGGATCTGGATTTTTGTTTGGTCTATCTTTAATATTTAGTCCTAGGAATGTTCTAGCATCACAGGATCTGGATTTTTGTTTGGTCTATCTTTAATATTTAGGGTTTTCCCAGAGTTGATTCATTTTAGTCCTAGGAATATTCTAGCATCACAGGATCTGGATTTTTGTTTGGTCTATCTTTAATATTTAGTCCTAGGAATGTTCTAGCATCACAGGATCTGGATTTTTGTTTGGTCTATCTTTAATATTTAGGGTTTTCCCAGAGTTGATTCATTTTAGTCCTAGGAATATTCTAGCATCACAGGATCTGGATTTTTGTTTGGTCTATCTTTAATATTTAGTCCTAGGAATGTTCTAGCATCACAGGATCTGGATTTTTGTTTGGTCTATCTTTAATATTTAGGGTTTTCCCAGAGTTATTTTAACGGTTTATATTGTTCTTTTTAATAATTGATTGTATATATGCGAAGGTAACACTTTTTTTACTTTTTGGCGAATACAGAATTAATAGGTCCTTCTGAACCCGTAAAAAAAAAATGCTTTAAAAAATTCGGGATTTACATCCAACAATCGGCAGACATCAAAGGGAAATATGTAATCCGCGTGGAATAAAATAAGAAGGTTTCCTGATTAGTAACGGTAGGATAAATTTTACAGTACATTAAATGTATAATTTATATTTCATGCAAATATCATCCAATGTTTCTATTTTAATTTATTCTTCACTAAAAAGATAATTTTAAAATTAATGAGACAATATTTAACCAAAACTTTCTTGATATCATTTAATAAATATGAAAATTATAAGGCTTCCGTTTTTTAATTAATATTTACATATATTTTCAGACTTCAGGTCAATTTTTGCCAATTCACATTACCTTGATTAGATCGGTTGTTGTACTCTATGATACTGGTAAAGAAAGTACAGGCTTGATTTTACTTCGTTATGATATTATTGGAACACAAGCCTATGCTTTTAGAGGTAGAACATTGTATGTACATAGATATGTACATTATAATTTTTCTAATGTTTTTAACATAGGTTGTGGTGTATAAATTGCTGAAGTTTTCATTGGAGCGGGTGTTCATATTTTTCTTGAAATATGTATACGTATATATATATATATATATATATATATATATATATATATATATATATATATATATATATATTATTTATTCTTATAGATGACCCAAAATATCAAAATTCTTTTTTATCCTAGGAGGCATGTGGTCATTAAAGCAGTCTTCCTTTATTACACCACTTTATTTATTGGGCCCGACATGTTTCGTGCATCTTTTCTTCGCACCCCTGAAGTGTCCATGAAGAGGTGCGAAGAAAAGATGCACGAAACATGTCGGCCCCAATAAATAAAGTGGTGTAATAAAGGAAGACTGCTTTAATGACCCCATGCCTCCTAGGATAAAAAAGAATATATATATATATATATATATATATATATATATATATATATATATATAAAACGATACATAATTTCAAATTTTGATGCTTCATGTGGGATTTCTAAGTAGGAAAATGGGTTCTTTCATTCCGCGTATAATTATACAATATACTTTGTACAAGTTATCTGCATAATGAGTAAAACTTGAAATGGTTAGGTCTGTTTGAATATTGCCTTATTACTTTGAAAAAATATTTCTTTTTTTTTTTTTTTTTTTTTTTTGTTTATATCAGTTAACATACATTACTTAGCACTCCAATGGTCGCGTGAGATCTCTCAGATACACAGCATCTTACGTAGACTGTGGACGGGGCGCACGTGCGCAAATCTAGCTATACCCTTTACTATTCCTAGAGCAGGTAGTGGCTGATGGGTCAGTACTGACCTCAAGCTCCTCCAAGCAGTAACTATCCACTAAAACTATTTTGTATCTCATACATACCACGCGGCCATATTTGTACTTTTAGAAAAGAGGGCACATTGGTGTCATACGTATCACAAAATAAAAACAACAACAAAATAAACGTACTTATGATATCAAGTGTGACAATGGATGCAGCGATTGATGAAGAAATAGGGGTAAAAAAATTAGCGCTGTAGCCGAGAGCACCAAAACTAGAAAGCGATGCCAAATGTTTTGGGCAAACAAGGGTGCGGCCAATAGTCATGTCTCTATCATTGCACATTATATTGTCAAGATGGACGTAAAGTGGATGATGATACAGAAGACGTTTTATGAAGTTATATATTTCTACAAAATATTATTAATATTTGCCCTAATATTTCCTACCTAGTTGTTATTTGTATATTTCAACTATATGAGTTTGCATATAATAAATAAATAACATATAATACAATGCAAGGTGAGGAATAACCCTTCAAAGTTCAACATATACATTTATTATATAATAAAAGTATATGTTGAACTTTGAAGGGTTATTCCTCACCTTGGATTGTATTATTAATTAATACCCTTCCCCTTTTCATCATCATATTTAAATAAATAACTTTTTCTTGGTAAATTTACTAATTTTTTATATATTAATGTCCTGTTAAGAGTTTTTGTTCATTTTTTAATACAATAGATAAAGTTATTTACGTTGAATGAGACTGAAACTCAGGCGTATCTCTCAGATACAAAGTGACCACCAATGGTAGTTTCAATGGCGCGACCATTGGAGTGTTAATATAACAATAAGTTAATCAAATATTAGAAATATTGTTCTAGATAGTTCCACGTGGATATTGACTGTTTCATATTGATTTAATATTGACTAAGTCAAGAGCTTAAGTGGAGTAATTGATATATGTAATTAGACTCGATCAATCCAATAATCTCGCCGACCTCCCCGTCCTGAATGCGGAATGATCAAAGGAAATTGGAAAATTAATTATTTTGTCCATATTGGGATAAGCGGACTCTAGTTTGGGGCCCTGAGGAAATATTGACTAGGCCGCCTCGGCGATGGCTTCAAGGGGATAAAAGTCAACAAGACTCCCTGAAATAGAATTATGGAACCTCACATTCGCCTTATCCTTATCTATAAACATTCCACAGCAAGCAATAAAGATAAACAACGCTATTGAATTCTACGTCAGATGGCTCTTATCAAATATAATAATCAACAAATATTGATAAAATAATAGTAATGTTTCCCGATAAAACTCTTACTGCAAAAACTGACTCTCATACATAAATAAATATAATTATTCTTCAACTGACCCTTTTTTCCAATCTTCTTATTTTCGTGGTAGGCGGAAGGTCAATTAATAAAAACTTCACTATACAGTATCACCAACTTTATTCCGCCCTACATGTTTCACACCTTTTTTGGTGCCTCTTCAGGGGAAAAATGACATATATAAAACTTACAGCCTCAATCTGAGGAGGATAACCTTCCACCAGTACGGCCACGTCTAGAATGATCATGGTCTGAAAGAATCCAAAATGGCTAAAATAAATTAATAAAAATCGTATTCAAATGTAATATTTCAGTTTTTTTATTTACCACTTTTTTCCTATTTTTTATGATATGGATATTTTCCTTAATTCTTCTTTTCATTCTATTTCTCTCTAAAAATATTAGTACATTAGTTAAAGAGAGAAATAGAATGAAAAGAAGAATTAAGGAAAATATCCATATCATAAAAAATAGGGAAAAAAAGTGGTAAATAAAAAAACTGAAATATTACATTTGAATACGATTTTTATTAATTTATTTAACAAAAGGTAAAAATATGTTTTAATTGGAAGGTGGGAAGTTGGTTTTAATTTTTAAGACTATATTTCTGCAGGAAATTAATTTTAAATTTTAAATGTTTGAAAAATCGATTATGGATCAGCTGATTATATTTCGCCATTTTGGATTCTTTCAGACCATGATCATTCTAGACGTGGCCGTACTGGTGGAAGGTTATCCTCCTCAGATTGAGGCTGTAAGTTTTATATATGTAATTTTTCCCCTGAAGAGGCACCAAAAAAGGTGTGAAACATGTAGGGACGGAATAAAGTTGGTGATACTGTATGGTGAAGTTTTTATTAATTGACCTTCCGCCTACCACGAAAATAAGTAAATAAATATAAGTCAAGGAATGGTTGGGATTCTTATAATTGATTTTTTTTTTTTTTTTTATTGAGAACGAATTTTTGATTGTTTGTAATAGAGCTTTCCGTGGAGAAGTCGAAGAGGCCGATTAATTAATTTCCACCACTGTAAGTATATAATGGCGCCGAAATTTCACTTTTCTTCAAGATTTAATGAGTTATTAAATAAATATATACAAATAATTATAAATAACTGAAAATAAAATAACAATTTCAATCTACGAAAAATTCTTATTTGAGTTATTAGTACGCGTTTAACGGTTTTGCCAAATATAAGGTACACTTATTCCGAATAACACCTGTGATAAGAAGTTGTGGAAATTCGCTAAGATGACACAGTTCCAACGAGTGAGGCGTTTTTAAATAATTCAATCAGCTGTACATAAGAAAAAAGAACGGAAACCCTCTTTTATACGGGCGATAGTCTGCAGAAGGCAATTTTTAATCTAGGATGAAAAACTAAAATTATTTCGAAAAAAAAAGGTAGAATCTAGTAAAGGACGTCATAGTATCGCCAGATTTGAAAAACATAGTTTTGGGAAAATCACTGTAAAGTTTAATGTTCTGAAATGTTCATTTTTTTTTTCAATCTTTCTTGTAATAAAGATTACAAAAAATGGATTTTAATTTTGAAATGCATTGAAGGAGGAATGAAAAAACCTTAACAATTAAAAAGAGATCAATCGAAGCTCGCTTAAAAAATGATCTTCAAATCAGCATCGAGACTTCCCTCGGAAATCGTATTTTTTGTCCATCTTCACATAAACACTCTTGGACATCATTTTTTAATTAGTTAAGGAAGAATTTTAGCACATAAAAAGAAAATGGTAAAAGAAAAAAGTTACCTCTTAATAGGGTCTTCTGAATCCTTAAAAATCCTTGAAAAAGTCAACTGAAATTCGGGTTTTCTATACAACGATCGTAATTCGCGTGAAATAAAATTGAAAAAATAAAACAAGAAAATAAAAAGGTTGGCCCATCAGTATCGGTAGGATGAGTTTTACAGTACAATAAGTATGTAATTTATATTTCGTTCAAATGGGAGTATATGCTCAGTATATGCAGCAAGCAATAAAGATTAACAATCCCATTTATTTCTATCTCTGATGAACTTTATCCAATATGATTACAGCAAATATTGATCATGTGTACAGTCCAATTTTTTACTGTGTCATGGAGATTATTGATGGATTCAGATGTTTGAGCTGCACTTATCCAAACTTTACAGCACACACGATGTGTAGTTTGAGGAACAACAAAAAAAAAAGAATTCGGCTGCAACCGTACTCCTTTTCCATGGACCCTTACGCAGGACAGTCCTTCAGTCCAAAGCTGGAGAGCTTGGAGAGCTTTCAGGTGGTTATTTGATGCCACCCAGAGGTGGCGCTGAAGTATATGAAGAGGTTGAAGTGACTTCTGAAGGAGGTTGGAGTAGGCCTGAGAAGCGTTATAATGCATATCTTGCAGTTCGCAGACGATGACCCAGAAATGCATGTAGCTTCTCTTCCAGTTAAATTGGCCCACTTTAATCCTTAATGTTAATGGCCCACTATAATCCTTAATGTTAATGGCTTACTATCATCCTTAATGTTAATGGCCCACTATAATCCTTAATGTTAATGGCCCACTATAATCCTTAATGTTAATGGCCCACTATAATCCTTAATGTTAATGGCCCACTATCACCCTTAATGTTAATGGCCCACTATAATCCTTAATGTTAATGGCCCACTATAATCCTTAATGTTAATGGCCCACTATAATCCTTAATGTTAATGGCCCACTATAATCCTTAATGTTAATGGCCCACTATAATCCTTAATGTTAATGGCCCACTATCATCCTTAATGTTAATGGCCCACTATAATCCTTAATGTTAATGGCCCACTATAATCCTTAATGTTAATGGCCCACCATAATCCTTAATGTTAATGGCCCACTATAATCCTTCCCCCAAATAATGTTATCCAGGGGAAGCCTGTACAACTATTTTCTTTAAACCGCTAATATATATAATTACAAACGAAAATATTCGCAACAGTAACATTTCCTTACTTTTGTGATTGCATTATAATTGTTTTCATTATGGAAAATTTTGCTTACACTTGTGCTTTGTTCTCATTGTTATTGTGTGTGTGCCAAATAGCATGCTGAAACGATGGAAATATAGGTTATTCTGAAAATCGGAGGTTTTTTCAGTGCCAATTCCCAACCATTTACTGATTTTTTTTATATTTACTTATGCATGGCAGAGTTAGTTTTTGGAGTAAAATGTTTTATCCGGAAAAATTAATATTAATCATTTCATTTTTATTTATTTTTTTTTTAAATTAATTTATTACTATTCAATTTTTCTTGGCCATTAAAGGATGCCCACAAAAATGTAGTCTCTTCCATGACCCAATAAATAATTAAATAATCTTAGTAGTTTTAGACAAAAGTTTTGTAAATATAGTAACTATTGTGTAAACAGCAATACTGTAAATTATGTTTAGCCCTTAATTCTGTACACAAATCTACCAAATTTTGTTTTATGTTCTCTTAACATTTTTGTTGTATTTAGTTCTATAAGTTTGTATTTTTGTATAAATCTGTTTTTGTTGTATTTTAAAAAGAGCAAGTCGCCGTCGCGTTGTTGCGAAGCTCTTAAAATAAATTTAAAAAAAAAAAAAAAAAAAAAAAAAAAAAAAAAAAAAAAAAAAAAAAAATCTAGATATTATTTGGAATCTTCTTAGCTAGATTCTTTCAGCATTTGCTTGATTAACCCTTTCTGGACGGTGGGCTTCTCCAGCAGCCAGTACAAAGCCGTGACTGGCTGACGGTGGGCTTCTGTAGAAGCGAGCACATAGCCGTGACTGGCTGACGGTGGGCTTCTGTAGAAGCCACCTCACTCTATATCGTATAAGGACGGCCGCTTCTTTTCGTTTGTTGAATTTAGTTCTATAAGTTTGTATAGATCGGTATTTTTTGTATTTAAAAAGAGAAAATCTCCATCGTTGCGACGCTCAAAAATTAAATTAAAAATAAATAAGGACGGCGGGCTTCTCTAGTTCGTTTAGAATATTAGTCAGATTTCTTAGTAGACGTGTTTGAGACTTCTCGGAAGATGATAAATCGCAGCGCAGTCCTTCCTCAGCTCCAGGATGTAATATTGAAGAGCATTCAAGTATTTCGACGAAGACGATAGGCTTTTTCCGAAGAGTAAACAATGTAATTTGCTGAGGAAGGATGTATGCTTTCTATGAGTAGTACAAAGGTGTTACGTGGAAAGGTTTCTGCACTAATTAAAGAATATATAAGAATATATATATATATATATATATATATATATATATATATATATATATATATATATATATATACAATAATAATAAAGCCTTTTATTGTGTTCTTACTCAACAAAAAATTAAATTACAATAAATATATACAAATAATTATAAATAACTGAAAATAAAATAACAATTTCAATCTACGAAAAATTCTTATTTGAGTTTGAACATAGGCCTTCCATGAAGGAGTACCGGTCTAGGCTTTCCCAGGTGACCAGCCTACTGGGAAGCCGAATATATATATATATATATATATATATATATATATATATATTACTAATAGGAGAATACAAATCTAAAAAAAAAAGTGGAGCGGGCGTTGATGGGAGCTAGCTAGTAGCCGTCAGGAGGGACAGGCAGGTATCGGGAGGGTCCCGTCACCGGGTACCCTCGCTCACGACTGCTGCCGTCTCTATAGGGTTAAATATAGTTCCGGGAAATGAAAATTAGTACATTTCATGACGTATTTCACAATGTTTCATGCTGCACATGCTCTTTTATAAATGTATGTTGTGTTTTTATGTTCACAGGGCCCTTGAGTACTGCCTGAACGTAGAGAACATGAATCTATCAGCAATTCGAACCATCAGGGTCCTCAGGCCGCTACGAGCGATCAACCGAATACCAAGTAAGATTTATACTTTTGCTTAACTTATTTATCACATATTTCCAGGACAACCAATTAATTAATTGTATCCTTTTCCTTTTTACTAATCAACCTCAAACTTATATGTAATTCAACTAAGTCTTATGAAAATAAGTAAATTTCTACTATTGGCAGACAGAATTTGTCTGAAACCTCCCCTAAAACCCTAAATTATTCAGGAGTCCCTGACAAATTAAAAAACCTTGAATTATCTTCAGATTTTTATATATTATCTTAAATATCTCAAAATCGGTTTAGCAATTGTGAAAATGTTGAGAAATCCATTTAAAAGCCTTATAAATTTCCTGCAAAAACGGTTCTTAAGAAATTTTCAATTGAGTGATCTCATTCGGAGAAATCGGTGCTTAAAATTCGAAAGTGTCAGTCAGCTTCATTCTTTTTAAGAGTTTTTAATTCTACCTAAGTTATTAATTGGCTGTTGTTTTATTAGTTGGATTTTTTTCATTAAAACTCCAAAAATTATTGAGAGGCACATTCGTATTACTTGTTGTAATAGCGCAATTGGAAGCGGTGAAGTGAGTAATTTCCGTACCAGCTTTCAGTGAATTTTGACGCCAAAATCTCGTTTGTCATGGAGTTTAACTGTTTTTATTCCATGTTGTTCAAGTGACTTTCTTTTTTTTTCGCAGTGTTTTCCTAGCTCGTGGAGGACAGACTAAATTCTTATTATCATTGGTTTATCGTATAAGATTTGATGTTAAGAAACAAATAAATAAAATATATATTAAAAAAATGGAAAAAACGTTTATTTTCAAAAGCAGCTAAATCAGTGAACCAATTATTTATATCTTATTATTATAATAATTGAGGCAATTAAAAAATATTTTAAAAGTGCAAATCTTTTACCCTGCAGTGATTTATGCTCAGTTCCAATAAATCATTCAACAAATTAGCTAACAGTTGCCGAAATACGAGTTGACCATAGAAAATATATTCGGTCCTATATTCTAGGGCAACACTGGAATAATGTAGCCCGCAAAATGTGAAAGTGTTGGGGGGGGGGCGAGGTTGGTAGGATTAATAATTGACCAGCTGGAGGCCCAGTTAGTGGTAACTACCTCCATGCTATGCTCGACCGGAAGCAGTTCCGATAACTCTACTAACAATCTCTCGTACAATACTTTCTAGACAATAAGTTGTATGCTTGATCATGTGTTTAATGTTACTACTCGTAAGTCTTTGTGGAGTTAATACAATAGAAATATTGTCTATCTTCAGAACGAGATTGTGTGTTTTTTCTTCGGCAATTCAACCACGCGAGTCATTGTTACCTATTTCATTTTATTGGAATGTACACACACACACAAACACAACCAAACATACACACACGATATATGTGTTCGTCTATATATACATACAGACATAGGTATATATAATTTAAGCAGAAATATAATAACAGTAACTATTAACGGCTTTGCTTATTGCAAGTAATTCTGCTGTGTATATAGACAGTGTTGGGCAAAACTAACGTTAGTAAACTAAACTAACGTTAGTTTTCTCTGACGAAAACTAAACCAATGTTGTATTTTTAGTTTTAGTTTTAGTTTAGTTTTAGATTTGTATAATTATTAATCATGTGGACTCCGTTTTTAGTATGGTAATTAGTTTAGTTTAGTAATAGAGACCTAAATTTGTGATTTTAGTTTAATTTTAGTTTTTAGTAAACTAATTTAGTTTATCAAAGAACATATGTTTGCAAATTACGAGAAAAACCCACAATTTCTTATTCTTAAGCAAGTTCTATTAGTTTTAATAATTTACTTAAGTATCGAAATAACATATGATTTATATTATTTCATGTTATTTTAGCAAAACTAAACTAAACTAAACTAAAGATTTAATTTAGTTTTTAGTCAATTCCCAAAGATTTAGTTTTAGTTTTAGTTTAGTTGAACTCCATTAATTAGTAAAATTTTAGTTTTAGTTTTTTTTAGGTTGCAATTTTTAGTTTAGTTTTAGTTTATTCCAAAAAGTGAATTTAGTTTTAATTTTACTTTTAGTTTTTAGTTTTGCCCAACATTTTATATAGAAGATATAGCCGGAAGGGATATCATCTGTGTTCTGGTATTAGAGACTATCGCACAACCTACGCCGTCAGTAGCTTTAGAGCCATCTGTGAATACCTCTGTTGCTCCAGGATACTTCAACCTGATTCTATTGAATTCAGCTTGAAATATCGTAGGAACAGTCTCTCCTTTGATATATTTAGACTGCGAAAGATCAATTCTCGGACCATGAAGACTCCAAGGTTCGAAATTTGAGTATGTCAGGTGATGAAGTTTGTTGTGATCGGTTTGTTGTCGAATTTGTTGATGATCGTTGAAAAAATTGATTGATAACACAGGCACACGAAAAAGTCATATTTTTAAGAAAAGAAAAACCTCAAAACATACATGAGTATGTTTTTAAGGTCCCTGAGTACGATCCCTTAGTTTGTTGGCTCGCACTGCCTCCCTTAAAATATTTATTTAAATTTTAAAGTCCATTTATTATTAACTACGAATTCCCTTAAAATAAATATTTGAATGATTTTTTCTACGTTTTTTACACTTTTTGACATTCAAATGACTTCTAGGAAAAGACGAAAAGGTCAACCAAACTAAAAAATCGGACTCAAGGGCCTCAAAAAAATATGCTTGTATTCTTTCAGATTTTTCCTACTGTTTTTTCACTAGTGTTTTTTTTTTTTTTTTTTTTTTTTTATAGATTAAATGTTGATCTGTGTTATTAACATTTACTGAACAAAGAGGTGGCTTTTCAAGGAGGCGAATCTCTCCTTGAAAAGCCACCCCTATGAGGAGAATGTTACACGCTGTGAAAGTTGCTCACGGCGACAGAAATGGAACCAAAGTATAATGTTATTGGCCTTCCCAAGTTGCTGGGAGTTGGAACGGGGTTTAATGCACAAGTTGAAGAGGGTGTTCAAATGGCTAAAATTGCCACCCTCCCTTTCACCCCGGGTGCGAGAACTCTTTCCCCTTTTTCCTATAAACTCTCCCGATATCCCGTATGAAGATTAAAAAGCGTTTTCCCTTTATGCCCCGCAGAAAAAAAAAGTGATCTCCAACGCCATAATTGCAGGACAATTTATCGGCTTCAGGCCGACAGATTTCCCTTCGTAGATCGGCTTTTCGATCGCTGCAAGTAAAATAATCTGCTATTGATACTCCGTGGGCGTATTCCGTACCATTTCCGGTGTATGGAATACTAACAATTTAGATCTTGGAAGAGTTTAAGCCAACTTAAACGCAATTGCAACCAAAATAGAATATGTTTTATGAACTAAATGATCTTATTTAATTTATTTTTATGGGGTTTTATGAAATGTTTAACGATCAAATCAAAATTTTGGGGGGCCCATATGATTCACATGGCCCATGATGCCTGTATACGCCCATGTGATTCTCTAGCGGTCAGGCCAGCACTACTGGCAAAAGAATTACACCAACCTATGTCTTGCAATGTATTCCAGTAAAAGCCTGAGTTAAAAAGGTTACATTCCTTATAATTATCTAAAGAAGTAAATTGTTCAACTACCAAGATATACATTGGGCCTCTATTTGGATCTTTTTAATCGCCTTTTCAGTCGGTTCAGTAAATTAAACTACTTCCTTATTGTTATCCCAAGTTTCTTTTTCTTTTTTTTTTAATTTGTGTTTTTAGACATATGTCAACCACATGGGTCATGGATTTCTCAGTTAGAAGACTCGTTTGATCTTATATATTTCAATTGGCATATAATTTCAATATGAATATATATATATATATATATATATATATATATATATATATATATATATTGATATGATATGACTATTGAGGAATGAAAGTGATATTGACCAAAAGTGCTACTTGAAGATAGATTGAGAAGCTCGATATAGATTGAAGATAGATAGGAGGAGATTGAAACATATATATATATATATATATATATATATATATATATATATATATATATATATATATATATATATATATATACATACATACATACATACACACAAATAATCCCAAGTTTCATTTGAAACACTTAGACTAGGAGTAGTTGTAATGTTGCCCTAACCTTTCATGAAACAAGGCGCCAATTCCTCCCTTTAATCACTGATTTCTCCGAATGAGATCGGTCTATCAAAAATTGAATATGAACCGTATTTGTAGAAAATGTAATAAACTTTCGTATAAATCGCACTAGAATTTCTAAAGTGAGACAACTCAAAATAAAACTCAACTAGAAATGTGTCATTCTTGCCTATGTAGGGGGCACAGCATTAAGGCAGGAAGGGTGACACAAGTACCCTCTGGTGTACTAGCTCTGAATATAGGTACATACAGTTTTGATGGTTACTATGTCTTTCATAGTCATGACAGAAAAACGCCGATTTTTGAGTTGTGTCACTTTAGAAATACTAGTGCGATATATACTTAACAATTACTACAAACGCCCAGCCGATTTTGAGATATAGAAGAATATATCCGAAAATCCACAATCAATTTTTTTTTCTTTTTTTTTTCATTTTCCTCGACAAAAATTTTGGATATCGCCTTGAAAATTGTTTCAATAGATTCTCCACGTCTACAAACGTATTAAAGGTTAACATATTAAAGGTTAATAAAGGTCTACACTAGAAAGCCTAATGACATAAGAGCGTTAGAACTGTTTTCGCACGATTTTTTTTTTTTTTTTTTTTAATAATTTATTAGAAGGCACCCTGGCATAGCATAATAAGGCGCTAACATTGTGTGCCTGGGCTAGTCGTATCGATTCCCACTGGGTTTTCTTCGTGAACAGGGTTCTATATTTATTTATTTATTTTTTTTTTTTTTTCATTTTTGTATGAATTCTGATATAAATTTCCTAGATTTTCCCGACCGCTCTACAGCCAGTTTATACACGTATATACCCAATATATATTTCCCACTTCTTCTTGTTTCTTTTTACGGCAGGGGATCGATAAAGCAGTACACCATTCGTTCTTGTTCAACTACTTCCTTTCCTATATTTTGCCCTACATGTTTCGTGCCTTTGTGTCGCACCTCTTCAGGGGCTTTCCTTATCAGGAAGTCTTCTCGTCATGTATACTGGCTTGGGTCAGGCGTACTCACGACGAAAAGACTTACTGATAAGGAAAGACCCTTAAGAGGTGCGCCACAAAGGCACGAAACATGTCGGGCGAAATATAAAAAAGAAAGTAGTTGAACGAATGGGGTCCTGCTTTATTGACCCCCTGCAATAAAAGTCGACTCGCAGGAACTGCATCATCTTAGCGCGGTTCTGTTCATATCCCTAGTGTGATTAGTAAAGGAATATAACAGCTATCGGCAGGTTTTAATCTTTTGTTAAAAATATCAAATAAAATCTTAAAGAGAAGAAAGCTTAAAGTGCCACATATGGAAACTGACAGTATCCTAAGCGGAAGTGACTCTCCGCCATCTCAACGCTCGCTCAAGGAAAACATATTGACAATATTTTTCTTATTATCTTAGCTTATCTAAAACACTCATTCCACCGTTGAATAAAATTAAAACAACAGTGAGGTAAACAGTGACAAAATCCCGTAGAAATGAACAAAACTAACACTTTCGTGGTTTTAAGCACTTATTTCTCCAATTAACATCGCCCCATCGAAATTTTCTTGAGAATCTATTTTGTAGAGAATTTAGTATGCTTTGAACTTTCCACGATTTTTTTAAACTTTTTTGAAGATACTAAGCAAAATAAAGTGCTAATGACCTTGGCAGTAGGAGCACCTATAATTAATAAATACAAAAAATTAAGTAAAATATACAAAGATCCCAAACCTTTTTATGTCTGTTAATGAAATATTTTATTCTAATCCATATATATATGTATATTATATATATATATATATATATATATATATATATATATATAACATACATATATATATTATATATATATATATATATATATATATATATTCTTATATATATATATATTCTTATATATATCCCTTGGGAGGGAGTAAGGAACCGCGCTATAAAAAAGTATTGTTTCTAAAGCAATTTTTCTCGGTTCATCACAGCCAGAGATGTAAAAACTTAACACGTATCGTGTCAGCAAAAATTTATGATTTATGAAAATTTATGGCCAACCTTTTTTTATCTGAATAATATACGTTAATGTACAATATCGTAATTTTTATATATAAATTAAGTTGTTTAGGTATTTTATACGTTTAAAATGAAATTATAATGAGCGGTCCGCTGTTATATACACCTAGATACTTATGTGGAGTGCAACTAGTATAGACCGGTGAGTCAGTACTGTGGTATGTAAAGAGCGGCTGTTCTGATATTGGCAAAAATTATAAATCCTACATTCCTAAGGTTGTTTGGAGGCTTATCATTATGACTCTAGAAAGGGACTTACAGATGACGAGGGTACACTGGGCGCTACCTGGACGGGGAAAAATACCCCCCACCCTAAGCCTCCTAGCTCATCACCTTCAACTTCATTTTACTGTTCAACGAATTTAAAAAATAATAATAATAATAATAACCAACTAAAAACTGCTGTAAATGGCAATACCAAAAACAATTCAAAGGAACGAAAAACACCAGTACAGTAATCTAGATATTCATATGGCATCTTCGAATCCCAAGATCCCAAGAGACAAAATATTGTTTCTAATTATAGGTATCCTGTTTTATTGACAAATACATTTTAATACTTACAATTACTTAGAAATTACAAAAATAACGAGCAGTGAAAAAAACTGTGGGAAACACTCAAAAAGATCCGTTCAAATAAACGAAACTAACTAACTGAATTTTAAGCACTTATTTCTCCAAATATGAAAACCCCATCGAATATTTCTTCTAAACCTTTTTTGTAAAGAATTGAGTAAGCTTTCTAATGGTAACCTTCCGCTTACCAAGATTCTCAATCGTATTAGAGATATTAAGGAAAATATACGAAGTTACCAAAACTTTTCGTGTCCATTAACAAAATATTTTATTCTAATCTTTCCTTAACTCCAAATGTAACGTAAATTTAAACATCTTTGTTTAAATAAATTTCAAATAAGCCGAAAATGTTTGATCTGCATCACTTGATTCTAAGTACCCTATCCAAAAAAGAACACATTCAAAGTTTTCATCACCGTTTTCTCCGATTGACATCGACTAATCGAAAATCTTCTTAGAATATTATTTATAGAGAATTTAGTAAGATTTTTAATAGTTTTTATCCACTTAAGACGATTTCCCAACTGTTTTCGAGATATTAAGGAAAATATGCGAAGTTCCCAAAACTTTTCATGTCTCTTAATAAAATGTTTTATTCTAATTCTCCTTAACTCCAAACGTAACCAAAATTTGCACATCTTTGTATGTATGGAATTTAAACATGCAGAAAATATTTTTAACCGAATCCCATGATTCTAAGTAACCAAACCAAAAACTTGATTTAACTACTATTTTTCTGATTTTCCCGGAAACGGTTAAAGCTATCGCCTTGAAAATGGTTTCATTCGTTTTACCAGCCCAAGAAGCCTATAAAACGATTACTTACAAGCATAAGAACTCAAAAACGTAAGCGTTACGATTTTTTTGCGCGAATTACGCCCCAAACGCCATCTTCCAGTGGGCGGATTTTGCAGGTTAACGAACGTGACCTTTTAAATTGGACGACGGATTTTTGTACCAAATTTCATCAAAATCGGACCATTAGGGAGGCCGGAAAACCGCGAACAGACAAATATATATATGTACAAATTTGAACCACCGTTATTTTCGGTCTCTAGGGGTTCTGAAACGCGAAATTTTCTAGTCGGCAATTCCGGATTGTTTCATGAGATTTTATAAGCGGGGTTCCTCCCTATGGAGGGAGGGAGGAACCACACTAAAAGAAACAAAGACAAGTGTATATATATATATATATATATATATATATATATATATATATATATATATATATACATCTATAAATACTAATTTGAACCATCGTTATATTCTTGACTTATGGATTCTGAAACATGAAGTTTTCCAGTCGACACATCCAGATTGCGTCAAGAGGTCAGCCTCATTAGCGGGTTTCCTCCCAATGGAAGGAGGGAAGAAACGCGTTAAAAATCGAGGATTTTACTCAATAAATTCGCTAGACACCCTGAAGAAAATACCTTAAGAGCTTCATTCCTATCTAGATAATACCTCTTTGAAGAATATTGATAACATCCATTTTTCCCGAGCCCCGACAGACGAGATTGTGAGTTTCTATAATATTGGGTTGGTGGAATAGATAGAGAGCGGTAGTGAGGTTAGCACTTCAAAGGGTTGTGGGCTATACACCGCTCCCAGTACCTCGTCTACATCAGTCAATATACAGCCAACCTTATACGGCTCTATATATTTCAACATAACTCTTCAACATGATGTATGCTTTCTGACTTCCATGATCTCAAAATTCTCCATCTAGGAATATTTTCTCGCCACGAAACTTAGTAGACAACATTCCAGTAACAAGCGATTAACCGAGTTCTTTAAAAAGCAAAAAAGGGCCAATTGCTATAAGCGTATATTAGGGTAAAAAATTATGGTTCTCTGTATATTACAAATCTATAGATGCCTCTTCAGGCGTCAACGTAATATATACATTATTTTAGCATTAAAGAAGGCCTTCCACAGGTGGGGCCTTGTACGGATAAAAATGATAAAACGAATATAGCTGTTATTAGTCAGCTGATTATAATTGATAGTTTCGTGTTTAAATTGATTTTAAACAGATCAAAATTCATGCAAACAAAACGACGACTTCTTGATTCAAAATAAAATTCCAGCCAACTCCAATATTCATGAACAACAAGGAAACTAAAATCAAATTACTAGAAAAAAATAAATATAATACATTTCCCGAAATCTAGGTTGCTGATAAGATTAACAATGCTTGAAAGCTATGCAAAATATCTTGCTTGTACCAACAAAAATAAAAATTCTTATAGTAGATTAAAAGATAAATCTAATGCGAAGGAAACCAAATATAATTTCTACCAAATTAACTTTGCCATATTTTGAAAAAAGACATCTTTTAAAAAAGAGGATAAAACAGCACGTTAAAAATATGGAAAATAATGACAACAGAACCACTTTGGAAGACCATGCAATAAAACATAGGGACGCGTTTGACTTTTAAAACATTTGATTATGAAAAGAACCTCTCAAGAAGAAAAATAAAATAAAATACATGTAATTAAAATTGGGGAAATAAGTAAATAAAAAAACCGAAGATCTAATATTCAAATAATTGTTTTTCTCGATATAATCGATGGATTAACAATTCAGTCAGCTGATCATTAAAAACATAATATAAATAAATGTTCTTTGTTATGCAGCTCCTGTCTGACGGTCTTTGTGTAACTTTAATCATAGCAACAGCGTTATTTGGAAATTTACAACGGCGTTTGTGTTTACGGAATATTTGTCACTTGTAAAACTTGCCTTATGTCAAAGCTAGTGTCCAGCGATCCTTTAAGCCAATAACTCGAATTGTAAGCCCTCAAAGACGAAACGTCCCTTATGTCAAAGCTAGTGTCCAGCGATCCTTTAAGCCAATAACTCGAATTGTAAGCCCTCAAAGACGAAACGTCCCTTATGTCAAAGCTAGTGTCCAGCGATCCTTTAAGCCAATAACTCGAATTGTAATCCCTCAAAGACGAAACGTCCCTTATGTCAAAGCTAGTGTCCAGCGATCCTTTAAGCCAATAACTCGAATTGTAAGCCCTCAAAGACGAAACGTGCCTTATGTCAAAGCTAGTGTCCAGCGATCCTTTAAGCCAATAACTCGAATTGTAAGCCCTCAAAGACGAAACCCTTTAACTCGCTCATTGTCGAGTAGAGATTGGCAAAAAGGATTTGAAAAGCTATTGGACTTACTCGTCCGGAGACTGAACTTAGCTCCAAGTTTTAAGTCTTAAAGACAGTCGAATGGAAACTTTCCCTTCGACACTTATCTATCTGAGCCTGTACTCTAAGTCCTTCCTGAAAAAAAAAAGTTTTTCAATTTCAAACGCTTTCCTTAACTGGTTTAATTTTCTTTTTTAATAGAAAGAATAGAAAAGTACATTTTATCAGAAATTTTCTCCTCCTAATTAAATAAACTATAAAGAAAAATTAATATTTTCAAATTAAAAACTATAGAACCTAATTCATTTGCATTATTTGGTGATTTATTTATTTATTTTGTTTTTAGGACAATGTTTATACAAATTTGTATGCGCTTAATAGAGATACTGTTAAGCAAAAACTATATGATCTAAATAACCTGATAGATAATACAACTTTCTTATACCTTATAATACCTTATAGACTATTTTTCAAACTTATATTATATAATATAAAATATCTAATAACTAGCACTAAAAAAATATATAAAAAAAGCATAATAAATTCTACAATTATAACTGGAATGAATAACTGGCTTTAGGAATATCTTGACACATCTAACATATTTTGTTGAAACATTGTTTATGAACAGAAATATTTGCTTATGAGTTTATTCTAACGTTTTTTCTCTAAAATATTTTTATCAACGTGTGAAATTAACTAACGTAGAGAAAGATTAATACAAGTATGATGAAGTACGATCGAAATATAACGCTATAAAATTTCCGCTGTACTCGAAATCCGTACGATTTCCATATATACCTACTCCCTGCTTAGAATGTATATACACTCAGTCAAGAAAAGTTTCTATACACCCAAAAATAGGAAATTTAGTGTTTTTGGTGGAATTATGGGGAGAGAGGGAGAGATTTAAATTTCCGGGTTTTTGACGTCGAAATTTCTCGTCAGCACCTCCGCATATCGTCGTCGTGTCCACGTCATAAAAGTTTTTCCTCCCTATATGGAGGAACTATAGTTCCACAGCTATGCTTAGAGTCTACTTGGAAGAGATATATTGGTGAATATCATTCCTGCTCTGGTACACGGCCATCCATCTGTTAGTATCCCAGAGACAAGACCGCTCAGAAACAGCTAATAGCGTGGATTGACTTGCAAATCCAGCAAACCCCTTCCTCTCATCCTCTATTCCTCTTAGCCTTGTTCATGCACCATTTCCTCGCCGTCTTAAAACTCATACATTCCATAATTCAAGATCATGAGCTTTTTTTGTTGCTTTTTTTTTGTTGCTTCATAAATAGGCTTTATGGAAATCGAAATTTTAATATAAGTGCATAAATTTTATGCATACACTTAGGTTTTCGTTTTTATTTGGGGGAAAGCAGAAATGAAAACAAGGGAAAACTGTACAACTCACAGGAGCTGCCGACTGAGCGGGTTTCCGCTTGTAATACAATAAGATAAAGTCCGACTCGCAGGAACTGCAGCATCTTAGCGCGGTTCCGTTCATGTCCCTAGTGCCATTTGATAAGCTTAGAAAAGAAATAAACTTATTTTTTTTATATATCTCGTGAAAATTGTCAAAATCCTCTCGAACATCTCGAATAAAAGTGATATTAAGGCGTCAGGGACACCGACAGTAGCTAACTTTTACACAGAAGCGGAAATTACAGAATCTGGCTCTCATTCTAAAGCAAAGGTCTATAAATCAATACAAAATATGCCTAATAAAGCCTTTCTAGTAGATACAGAAGCATGGGCGTATATGAGGGGGGGGGCTGAGGGGGCTGCAGCCCCTCCCGAAATTTTGAATTGATGATAAAAACTTCTCGTAAAACCCTTAAAAATAAATTAAATAAGATCACTTAGTTCATAAAACATATTTTATTTTACGTGTAATAGCGTTTTAGTTGCCTAAAACTATTCCAAGCTCTAAATATTTAGTATTCCATACCCTGGAAATGGTCTCAGCCCCCCCCCCGAAATTGTTTTTATATACGCCCATGTACAGAAGGATCAAGAAGAAGTACACAAGATTGAGAAGAATACCCTGCCTAATATAGCCTATATAGAATAATATGCCGAATAAAACCTATCTAGTTAATACACAAGGACAAATAAAAGTCTTGACGAATAACAAGTCAAGAAAAAAAACTTTATTTAACAAAATAAAACAGAGTTTAGTTGCCCAACTAAAATAGAATAATATACCTAATTAAGTCTATGGAGTAGACACAAATGGACCAAAAACAAGTCTTGTGGAATATTGTTTTTTTTCTAATTAAATACTTTTTATCAATATTTAGTATATAACATTTGTTGAAAACTATTGATTGCTAATTGATGAATCGGTTTACAACTAAGTAGTCTTTATGAATATTTAGTATATAACCTATGTTTGGATCTGTGTTTTTGGGGTGCTCTCCGCCTAGGCTTTGTATTTGTGTCGGCAGATACCTGGGGTATATTTACAGCTCTTGAGGATTAACTCTTAGCAGGTAAATTTCCTGCGGACCTTCTGCTTCTACGGGCATTGACCTTCTGCTTCTACGGGCATTTGGATTTAGGACTTAATATACATATGTAGACTAAATCATAGCAAGAAGTAATCCTCCGTCGTCGGTTCTTAACTATGTAGACTCGCTAATGTTATCCAATCTTAGATACATCGTATTTAAAATCCACAGCAAAAACACAACATTTCATCAGAATCCCCTGCTGAATAAAACTTATATAGAATAATATGCAAAATAAAGCCTATCTAGTGGATAAAAATAGAGGGGAAAAGCCGTTCGTGGTGGTAGAAAATCTTAAAAGTATTTCGCTCAGAAATCTCCGAAATATTGTCACTAATTTTACGTATCCTGTTTTATAGCCAAATAGATTTATATTCTATAATCAATAAGAAAAACCTACTAACAATAAAAAACTATGGGTAACAGATGAAAATAGGGAATACCAAGAATAATTGTAAAGAACGAAATCAACACCAGTACTGTAATCTAGATATTCATACGGCATCTTCGAATTCTAACAAACAAAATATTGATTCTAATTATACGTATCCTGTTTTATTGACAAATACATTTGACTACTATAAGCAATTAAAAACACTAGGGAATATGCAAAAGAACTCGGAATAGGAGCCTCGACAGTTTCAAGACATTTGAAGGAAATCGACAAATCCAAAACTGACATTTCATACGGTACAGCCTGATATATTTTTAACAATGAATTGCTTTTCTTATTTTAATTAATCTGTTTTATTGTCAAATACATTATCCTACTATAACCAATGAAAAAACAACAAGGAATAAAAACAAACAAGAAGAACCGTTCGAATAAACGAAATCAATTACTTCAAAGTTTAAGCACTTATTTCTCCGATTGACATAGCCTAATCAAAAATTGTTTCAGAATCTTTTTTGTAGAACATTTAGTAAGCTTTCGCATGGTAACCCTCCGTTTACCAATATTCCTAACCGTCTTCGAGATATCAGGGAATGTATACGAAGTTCCCAAAACATTTCATGTCTGTTAATAAAATATTTTATTCTAATCCTTCCTTAGCTCCAAACGTAACCGAAATTTTAACATATTAGTGTTGATTAAATTCAAACATGCAGAAAATGTTTCAACTGAATCCCATAATTTTAAGTATCAAAATCAAAGACAAAAAGAACAGTTCGAATAAGCGAAATCAATTACTTTAAAGTTTTATGCTCTTATTTCTCCGATTGACATCGCCTAATCAAAACTTTCATTAGAACCTTTTTTGTAGAGCATTTAGTAAGCTTTCCAATGGTATTCTTCCGTTTCCCAAGATTCTTAACCTTTTTCGAGATATTAGGGAAAGTATACAAAGTTACCAAAACTTTTTTATGTCTGTTAATAAAATATTTTATTCTAACCCTTCCTTAACTCCAAACGCAACCAAAATTTCAACATATTAGTTTTAATGAAAGTAGAAGATGCAGTAAATGTTTCAACTGAATCCCATAATTCTAAGTACCCAAACCAAAAACGGCATTCAAAAATTATTTTATCAGTTTTCTCGAAAACGGTTAAAGCTATCGCCTTGAAAATGGTTTCATTCGTTTTCCTAGCCCAAGAAGCCTATAAAACGAGTACTTACAAGCTTATGAACTCAAAAACGTATGCGTTACGATTTTGTTTGCGCGAATTTCGCCCCAAACGCCATCTTCCAGTGAGCGGATTTTGCTGGTTAACGAACTTGACCTTTCAAATTGGACGACAGATTTTTGTACCAAATTTCATCAAAATCGGACCATCAGGGAAGCCAGAATGAGCGAACAGACAAATATATATATATATATATATATATATATATATATATATATATATATATATATATATATATATAAATATATACATATATATATATATATATATATATATATATATATATATATATATACAAATTTGAACCACCGTTATTTTCGGTCTCTAGGGGTTCTGAAACGCGAAATTTTCTTGTCGGCACTTCCGGATTGTTTCATTGTATCAACCTTATAAGCGGGGTTCCTCCCTATGGGGGAGAGAAGAACCGCGCTAAAAAGGGACCTGGGCCCTTCGCCCTTGTTCACTGCGACCCTATTGGATCTATTGTGATTTGCGTCCCTGTCTTACTCCCTTTCCAACTTGCAGCTCCTCGCATATAGCTTGAGCTCCTTGGGAGTGGCCTCGGCTATGTCCTTGGGCGTAGCAATTGCCTTCCCTGTGTGCACTAGCCTGTTGTAGGCCAACGCCTCACATTCTCAGCAGAGGACGTGCTGTGAGTTTTCCTCTTCTTCGAGGCACCAGCGACATGTAGGGTCCTCTATTAGCCCCATCGTGCACAGATGTTTTCTTAGCGGACCATGTCCAGAGAGAAGTCCGACTATCCTTCTTAGTTCTATTCTTGTTAGTTGAAGGAAATACCCTGCCCTATCTTTCGAGATCCGGACAAGTAGCTTTGCCTGCCTCATACCTGGCTTAGCCTGCCAATTGTTTTGAATTTCTTCTTGTTCCCAGGCATTTACTACCTTTTTGACAAAGCTTTTTGAAACACAGAAAAACGGCTCAGGACCATGAAGTATCTCCTCCGATCCCTTCCTTGCAAGCTCATCATCAGCCTTCTCATTGCCCTCAATGCCCTCATGTCCCGGCACCCACACAAGCGTAAACCTGTTACGCCTGCCCAGATCACTTCCGCTTGTAATACTAATTTATGATAATTTTATAGCCCATTCCAGAATAATTTGACTTCAAAATCGGATTGTAAACAATAATCTTGTTAACTTTACTTCTGTTTGAGTACAGTCCAACTTCCACTGATGCAAGTTTTATCGTTTTCGGGATAAATCCTAGTTTCATTGAATATAACACAAATTATGGCCCTAGGTGCACATTTGTATATCCATTGGTTTGTATTGTTTTCCAGATAATAAAAAAAAAGTAACACAGGAGTCAAGTGATCTTAGCGAATTTCCACACAATATACGATGTCATTTGGAATCCCGCGTGAAAAGTAATAAGTGCCCTTTAAAGGAACAAAACCAAATACTTCTATGAAACATGCCTTTTCCAACAGAAATGGGCCCGTCTAAACTCTCATTTGAACCTTCTTGGTTTATTATGAAGAAAACCCTTATTAAATGATTATTTTTGTAAATTTATTAAGGATTCAAATAGTCACCCTACGATTTCTCAACCATTTTCGAGATAGTTAAGAAGATATACAAAATTCCAAAACTTCTCATGTCTGTAAATAAAATATTTTTATTTTATTAATATTCCATCAATGTCCATCATTAATATTCCATCAATGTCCATCAACTCCAAATTTAATCAAACTTGAATATTTAAGTATTAAAAAATGTTGGACATGAGAAAACATGTTTGATGCCAGTACAATGTTTGTGAGTGCTAACAAAAAGTTCTCTCTACTTCTTTTCTAAAAAAAAAAAAAAAAAAAAAAAAACAGTTAAAGATATAGCTTTGAATATGGTTTCATATGATTTCTTACACCAAAATACCTTATTAACCCTCCGTTAGTGGCGCGCACCTGTGAGGTGCATACTTTTTTTATTTTTTGGATCACCGGATTTCCGTTTTCCCACCGGCCAGTCGCATTGACGCGTTTTTCTGATGTCATCATCGTCAGTGGCTACCCTCGTCACTTCTCAGGTGCCGCGCCACAACTCACGTAAGTTTTACAGATCCGAGATATTTACACTTTTCGTTCTCTATCTTACTATGCTATCATCTATGAGTATGTAGGTGAGTTTATTCGATCCTAGAATAAATGAGAGGAGTAAAAATTGGTCTTCAACTGCTAGGTACAGCGCCACTATTCGTATGATTTCCTATCCTTTTTTACATGAATATCCTGTAGGATAAGATTTAAGATGGCCTCCTATATAAATTTTAGCAACACAGGACGTTGTTATTAGCATAAATATGCTTTAGCGATGACTAACCTGAAAAAAAGGATTACAAAAAAGTGTCCGCTGGCATTCGCGCATGCGCGGTGGCCATGTACGAAAAAGAAGACTGTATGTTAAACAGTACATTACATAGGTTTGTCGAGAGGACCTAAAGCATATTTATGTTACTGAATTTGAGCAGCAGGCTCTAAACGAAATTAATTATTATTTCATATTCATATGTTGTGTATTTTATATAAATATCTTATATTTTATTGACATATTTCACACTCATATTTTATATATTTAGACATGTTTCATGTCTATAGGATAACCTGGTATATAACAAATGTTATATATTTTAACATAAAGTGTATTATGATTCCACTAACAGTACCTAGTAATAGTGTAGCCAGGAAACATGATCTTTTTTTTTAAAGAATCAGAAATTTGGCACTTATACCAATAACAGCAGAGTGTTATTAAGTTTGGCCGGGTTTATAAGTAAACACTCTTATACATAGACTTGATTATTCAATTTCATATTTTATATTAATATTTTATTTCATATCGGATATGAAATGATTTTATTTCATCAAAAACTACGGTTTCTTATATCCCCGCAAAAACAAAAGTGTTGTTTTTTTTATCAAGTATGCAGTTTTCCACTATTTCTCTCAAATAGCAATGTAATCACGTTGCTGAGGCACATTTTCCCGCGCGAAATAGGGTTTGCACCTGTGAGGTGTAGCGCCACTAAAATTCCTCCATGTCAATAACATAGTTACATTTAGAGAAGTGGATCTCCCCGTGGTCTAGTGGCTATAGCCTCTGATTCTCATGAGGAAGATGGAGCAGGTTTTTCATTAAATGAAATTTTGAGGAGCATTTAAAAAAATTTCCCTGCTGCACCATACATGTTCAGGAAGGGTGGCAAACTATAGATAGCTCGGTGCTAATGACCTAGATTTCCATGCACCGTAAATAATAAAATAGAAAGAAAAAAAAAAAAAGAAGAAGGCAAAAAATAATAAGTAATTTCTCCCAAATGGGAAATCATTTTGTTCATGAAAATGTCATTTAGGAAATAATTAAATACGAGCTATTCATTTCTCGTGGTCAATTGTACATTTACTGCATATTACATTACTCTTTTACATGAATAATTCTCAGCAATGATTAAAAATCATTTCCCACAAAATCACGAATTTTATTTGTTCCCTACGATTGTTTGCCCAAATCGATTTTCGAAAGTGACCGATGACATTAGTTGCAAAATTTGGATACCTAGTGTCATAAGACATTTTCATATCACATTTTTCTCATTATAAAATTGTGCTTTTTCAATATATTATTTAAATAGTAGGAAGGTCATGCATATCTAAAACTCTTAAACTTTAAATTATATGCTTTAGTTATCGCTCCACATTTTTCTCATTATAAAATTGTGTTTTTTCAATATATTATTTAAATAGTAGGAAGGTCATGCATATCTAAAACTCTTAAACCTCACATTATATGCTTTAGTTATCGCTCCACATTTTTCTCATTATAAAATTGTGTTTTTTCAATACATTATTTAAATAGTAGGAAGGTCATGCATATCTAAAACTCTTAAACTTTACATTATATGCTTTAGTTATCGCTCCACATTTTTCTCATTATAAAATTGTGTTTTTTCAATATATTATTTAAATAGTAGGAAGGTCATGCATATCTAAAACTCTTAAACTTCACATTATATGCTTTAGTTATCGCTCCACATTTTTCTCATTATAAAATTGTGTTTTTTCAATATATTATTTAAATAGAAGGAAGGTCATGCATATCTAAAACTCTTAAACTTTACATTATATGCTTTAGTTATCACTCCACATTTTTCTCATTATAAAATTGTGTTTTTTCAATATATTATTTAAATAGTAGGAAGGTCATGCATATCTAAAACTCTTAAACTTTACATTATATGCTTTAGTTATCGCTCCACATTTTTCTCATTATAAAATTGTGTTTTTTTCAATATATTATTAAAATAGTAGGAAGGTCATGCATATCTAAAACTCTTAAACTTTACATTATATGCTTTAGTTATCACTCCACATTTTTCTCATTATAAAATTGTGTTTTTTCAATATATTATTTAAATAGAAGGAAGGTCATGCATATCTAAAACTCTTAAACTTTACATTATATGCTTTAGTTATCACTCCACATTTTTCTCATTATAAAATTGTGTTTTTTCAATATATTATTAAAATAGTAGGAAGGTCATGCATATCTAAAACTCTTAAACTTTACATTATATGCTTTAGTTATCGCTCCACATTTTTCTCATTATAAAATTGTGTTTTTTCAATATATTATTTAAATAGTAGGAAGGTCATGCATATCTAAAACTCTTAAACTTTACATTATATGCTTTAGTTATCACTCCACATTTTTCTCATTATAAAATTGTGTTTTTTCAATATATTATTTAAATAGAAGGAAGGTCATGCATATCTAAAACTCTTAAACTTTACATTATATGCTTTAGTTATCACTCCACATTTTTCTCATTATAAAATTGTGTTTTTTCAATATATTATTAAAATAGTAGGAAGGTCATGCATATCTAAAACTCTTAAACTTTACATTATATGCTTTAGTTATCGCTCCACATTTTTCTCATTATAAAATTGTGTTTTTTCAATATATTATTTAAATAGTAGGAAGGTCATGCATATCTAAAACTCTTAAACTTTACATTATATGCTTTAGTTATCACTCCACATTTTTCTCATTATAAAATTGTGTTTTTTTCAATATATTATTAAAATAGTAGGAAGGTCATGCATATCTAAAACTCTTAAACTTTACATTATATGCTTTAGTTATCACTCCACATTTTTCTCATTATAAAATTGTGTTTTTTCAATATATTATTTTAATAGTAGGAAGTTCATGCATATCTAAAACTCTTAAACTTCACATTATATGCTTTAGTTATCGCTCCACATTTTTCTCATTATAAAATTGTGTTTTTTTCAATATATTATTAAAATAGTAGGAAGGTCATGCATATCTAAAACTCTTAAACTTTACATTATATGCTTTAGTTATCACTCCACATTTTTCTCATTATAAAATTGTGTTTTTTCAATATATTATTTTAATAGTAGGAAGTTCATGCATATCTAAAACTCTTAAACTTCACATTATATGCTTTAGTTATCACTCCACATTTTTCTCATTATAAAATTGTGTTTTTTCAATATATTATTTAAATAGAAGGAAGGTCATGCATATCTAAAACTCTTAAACTTCACATTATATGCTTTAGTTATCGCTCCACATTTTTCTCATTATAAAATTGTGTTTTTTCAATATATTATTAAAATAGTAGGAAGGTCATGCATATCTAAAACTCTTAAACTTTACATTATATGCTTTAGTTATCACTCCACATTTTTCTCATTATAAAATTGTGTTTTTTCAATATATTATTTAAATAGAAGGAAGGTCATGCATATCTAAAACTCTTAAACTTTACATTATATGCTTTAGTTATCACTCCACATTTTTCTCATTATAAAATTGTGTTTTTTCAATATATTATTAAAATAGTAGGAAGGTCATGCATATCTAAAACTCTTAAACTTTACATTATATGCTTTAGTTATCGCTCCACATTTTTCTCATTATAAAATTGTGTTTTTTCAATATATTATTTAAATAGTAGGAAGGTCATGCATATCTAAAACTCTTAAACTTTACATTATATGCTTTAGTTATCACTCCACATTTTTCTCATTATAAAATTGTGTTTTTTCAATATATTATTTAAATAGAAGGAAGGTCATGCATATCTAAAACTCTTAAACTTTACATTATATGCTTTAGTTATCACTCCACATTTTTCTCATTATAAAATTGTGTTTTTTCAATATATTATTAAAATAGTAGGAAGGTCATGCATATCTAAAACTCTTAAACTTTACATTATATGCTTTAGTTATCGCTCCACATTTTTCTCATTATAAAATTGTGTTTTTTCAATATATTATTTAAATAGTAGGAAGGTCATGCATATCTAAAACTCTTAAACTTTACATTATATGCTTTAGTTATCACTCCACATTTTTCTCATTATAAAATTGTGTTTTTTTCAATATATTATTAAAATAGTAGGAAGGTCATGCATATCTAAAACTCTTAAACTTTACATTATATGCTTTAGTTATCACTCCACATTTTTCTCATTATAAAATTGTGTTTTTTCAATATATTATTTTAATAGTAGGAAGTTCATGCATATCTAAAACTCTTAAACTTCACATTATATGCTTTAGTTATCGCTCCACATTTTTCTCATTATAAAATTGTGTTTTTTTCAATATATTATTAAAATAGTAGGAAGGTCATGCATATCTAAAACTCTTAAACTTTACATTATATGCTTTAGTTATCACTCCACATTTTTCTCATTATAAAATTGTGTTTTTTCAATATATTATTTTAATAGTAGGAAGTTCATGCATATCTAAAACTCTTAAACTTCACATTATATGCTTTAGTTATCACTCCACATTTTTCTCATTATAAAATTGTGTTTTTTCAATATATTATTTTAATAGTAGGAAGTTCATGCATATCTAAAACTCTTAAACTTCACATTATATGCTTTAGTTATCGCTCCACATTTTTCTCATTATAAAATTGTGTTTTTTCAATATATTATTTAAATAGTAGGAAGGTCATGCATATCTAAAACTCTTAAACTTTACATTGTATGCTTTAGTTATCGCTCCACATTTTTCGCGTCCCTTGACGCCTCTTCAGGAGCAACATACTTATATATAAATAACGTCCATACTAATACAATAAAGCTAATACGACTGTTGTCCATCAGCTGAACAGCAGCCGTATGTTTTTCTTACCTCCTTTTTTATAAGGTTAATAAAATTCTCCAAGATCATTCTTCTTAGCACAATATATAATGAAGCTTCTTTGCACATGAAGCATGTCGAATTCTACTTTTAACAATATTTATGTTTTTTGTTATTGTGATGAAGGTATGAGGATTCTGGTGATGCTGCTGCTGGACACACTGCCGATGCTGGGCAACGTCCTTCTCCTCTGCTTCTTCGTCTTCTTCATCTTCGGCATCGTCGGCGTGCAGCTCTGGGAGGGAATATTGAGGCAGCGATGCTTCCTCAAACCCATACCTAATGTCACCTATCCCAAGTGAGTATTAGAGCATGGATAGTTCATACTCTCTCTTAATTAATCAACCTAACAATAACTATCCTTGTTGCACGTTCGATGATATCACCCGACTAGATATTCGGGATGGGGAACCGTCTCCGTACGGACGGGCGCAATCGACAAGCGAAAATTCTTAGGACGTAGAAAAGTATGAGATGTAATTTTTAATTTTTTGAAGAGCTTCGAATCTATGGTTATGAACCCTAATACAGATTATAAAATAAATATTTCAATTACATTATGTAAACAATGTTTCAATTTACATTTACTGTATATATATATATATATATATATAGATAGATAGATAGATAGATAGATAGATACAAAATCAATGAAAATAAAATACGTCAGATTAATAACATTTCATTCAAAGGCCATAAAAATAAACAAAAATTTAAAGATTTGCTAGATATTTGTGTTCTTTAAATAATATAATCTACTTTAGAATTCAAGCCGCGAAGGAAAATAAATTTTAGAAAACACAAGCTGATATTATGTCGCTTAAGAATTGCCCATTCCCGATTGACATAAACTTCATGGCGAAACAAACCGCTGACTCCAAATCACGTATTGACGAAATTTTTAGAGAGACAAAACTAAGGCTTGCCCTACAATATGACCGAATTACTCGATGATGGAAGCAAATATTTAGAAAACATCTTTAACTATATCAAAAAGACAAACATACTGGACAAATTATAATAAAAACATTAAAATATATATTAATTTTTCAGGCATTATTGAATATTTAAACAATGAATAAAATATTAGCCTAATATTGATGAGAAAGAAATATTCTTCATAACCCACAGTAAATTTGTTATTTGTACTATTAAAGACTAATAAATATTAAAACTATGCATTTACACTTTACTAACATCTTACTGATATATGACACATTGAAAATTAAATACAAGCCTATACTTTTATAAAAAAATTTGGGTCAAATATTGTTACTTTGTAAAATGAATTAATTTTAAATTTTCTTATTTTTATTAATTGTAAACATGAAAAATTTGCTGTTCCTTGATACATTTGGCGTAGGTAAAGTAAATATACTACTTATATTTCTTTTTTCGTACTATTTTATTTTATAAGTGCCCAACATGTTTCGTGGCATCTATGTCACCTCCTCAGGGTCCATTATAACACTACGTATGTCGTTCAGTAGCTCTCTTAGAGGCCAAGAAACATGTAGGGCATTTATAAAATAAATTAGCTCAAAAAAGAAAAATAACTACTATATTTTGCCACAATCAACTTGTGATCCCAATCTCAAAGATAAAAAACACTGTGCACAGCAACAGTTTAGTCAATATATTTGCTAAAAACGAAAATAATTTTAGAGAAACTAATTAAAGAAAACGTTTTTTAAGAGGTAAAAAAAAATCTTTGGACTTAATTGATAGATTGTTAAAGCAGGTCGCTGAGAGTTTTTTCCAACTAAAAAAATAAATTAGAAGGGGGGAAAATCTGATCTTCATTATCATAAACGACTCGGCTAGCAGGAAAATTCGTTGTTTTCATAAGATTTATTCCGTTTACAATAGGAGATATTGGTAGGGAAACAGATTTTGGTAAGGGGTTTCCCTTTTATCTTTTTTTAGCCTAAATAAACTGAATATTAAATTTAGATTTTAATGGAATCGAAGTTACATAATGTAAAAACGATTGAGAAATTAAATGATAAAATTACATTTCACTTTTCAAAAGTTAAGAAACTCTTTACACTTCAATTAAGAATTGTTGTCAATCTGAATACCCCAGCTTTCTTTGCCCGAATCTAACGTCAGATCAAACTAAATTAAATGTCACATCAAGATATTTCTAACTTTAAATGGAAATTATGATGTCTTTAGATGAGAAAACTTATTTCTTGTTTTTGAATCTACTTCTTTACAGCTGTAAAATTTAATAAGAAGTCAAGAAATGGTGGGGATTCGGCTAAGAGAAAAACCTCAGAAAAATCTGTATTACGAAAAAAAATGGCTAAAAATAAATGGCAGTGGAAGGAAGGAGACCCAAGCTAGCGATTAATGGACCATGGTAAAAATATAGATATTTTCCTATTTATCCCTATACGGGGATTGACCAGACTGGCAATAAAACTGCTCTGGTGGATCGTGCCTTAAAAAATAATAACAATTTTAATTTTGTGACACTTAACATATTCGATGGGGGTGAGGTTAGCTCAGTGGTAGAGTACTCAACTAATAAACTGGAGGACCCGGGTTCGAAACCCGAGCTCGCATTAAAGTGTCATCGTTCGAGGTTTGTATTTGGGGTCCCAGATTGTTCCTAGGCTCACCTAGCCTTTAATTAGTTAATTAATGGGTACCTGCAAAGGGGAAAATCAGGAGGCCGGAGGATAGTATTAACAACACTATCTCCCTAGTGTGCTTTATGGTCAAGAATCAGATACCTCTAAAGTATCTGCCCCTCGTGACCTGTTACGGGACTGATTTTTTTTTTTTTTTTTTTTTTTTTTTTTTTTTTAAATGACATTATTATTTAAGAAAGAAATCCCACTTAATAGACATTAATTTACATACAATGGCTTGTTTAATAAAATGACTTCCATTGGAAAATCGAAATTTACCTTAAATTAATTGATTCTAAACAGCTGATTTACAGTAGCCATCTTGTCAGTCTAGACAGGGCCATACCTCCAGAAGGTTCTCTTTGGTTTAGCAAGTAATTTGTGTTTTAAGAGCTCCTGGGGCCACGAAAATGTGAAAAATGAAACCTTCTCCCATATGAAATGCAATTTAACAAATTAAGAACAATCACACATTAAATATAATTGAATTAAATAAATTAAAGAATAATAATTCTCGTAAAATGCTCTGAGCAATATTTTCATTATCGTCTGTTTCTTGAGAAACCTCTTGGTTTGTATCTTCATGAAGGTGTTGATGTGTTTCAGGGAGCTAAGAGACGAGTTCGTAATACGCGTCAGAGCAACAGAGTAAGCCACAATGAATATCCGTCTTACAATGCCATCACGTCGGCGAGGGATTTAATTAAAATAGTTCAGTGTTAGAATGAATGAAACAATTAATTAATTAAGTAATTTGTGCCCACATTTTTTAATCTTTAGTCCATTTTTTTTTAGAGCAACTAGGAATATTAGGTTTCCTACTTTAAGGAACCGAATTCTAGTTAAGAATATACATTCGTTGATGTATATTACATTGGATATTCTGAAATGACGGGGTACAACACAGCCCGTTCTGTTTTAATTTGTTAAGTATTATGGAAGGCTGGATAAGGCATGTGGCGTCATTAATTCAATAAAAAAATATTTTTTCACTGAATTCCTCCTCTACGAGGAAGGCAAACAATCTAACGCCTAGATTTGTGAAAATCACAAATTTATTTGAATTTTCAAAATACTCAAAAATCATAAATAAATTATGTGAAACATTCAAGAAATAAGAATTTGCCAGAGCCGATCCAATTGCCAAGGCATTGACCTTGGCGTTGCCAAGTTGGAGAGCGGTCCCATCGCCCAGAACACAGTTTTAGCTGGGGACCGCGTAAAACATTCCAATACCTCATTGGCGGTCTAATCGGACCGCTTAGTGCTCAATGTTTTTAAGTATTGCTATTTGCAATAATCTATCTATTACCGAACTTAATTTATCTAAAGCCTAAAAAAAAACAAATTTACATCTTTGGGGTTATTGAACTCGACGGCTGATAGGCTCTATATAAAAATAAATAAATAAAAAAAATGGCTGATCAAAAATCTCTCTCCCTCGTACCCCAAAAAGGTAGATAATATTGAAGCAACTTTTTCTTAGTGTCCTTTCAAAATAATATTACTTTCTCAAATTTAGCCCCGACGTGTTGGCATCAGTGTCGTGAAGTAGCCAATTTTAACATCATTTTGTGGCAATGAATTCTTTCTAGAAACTTTCTACTTTTTTCATTCTAATCTATCAACATTTCTACTTACATTCATCTTTCGAGTTCGTCCTGTGAAAAATATTAGCAAATGTGTAGTTTTTATAGTGAGTTTATTATATTTTTTTAAAAAAAATCTAGTGAATACTTAATCTTCTTTCATTTTCCAGAGAGTCCAAAAGTTATTGAAAAAAATAATTTTCTTTCGAATGGGATTTAATTCAACTTTTGACATAGTTATAACCAATATTTTTACTTCTATACTTGTTACCGTAACTTTTGGACATTAAGCTATTTTTTAAAGTAAGGTTGTTGACAAATAAATTTATTGTACATTTTTTAATAAAAGGTAACATTTTAGGGAGATAATTATAGTACTTTCTACAAACAGTATATCTAATATTTTATCAATTTTATGTTTCAGAAAAAAATAATTTAAAATGAAAAAATAAGTTAAAGTCACAGCCTTATTACTTCATCTTTCTCGTCTTTCAGTATACAATTGGAGTTTGCACATTAGTTTTTGGGTATGCAAATATTTGGTAATATATGAAGCATTTGATGCATTATGAAAATATATATGTTGTTAAGTTAAATGAAAGACCTCTTGTATTATGTGTTTTTATTTTGCGTTACTAAGACTTGTCTTTTTTCGTTAGTCGAATTATTTCTAAAGGGGTCTACTTGTATGAAAAACGTCTTGTTATGTTTGCTGTTTGTATGCAAGGAATGAACCTCCATAGATTGTTACCTTCGTTTATATTGTAGATCGTAGTTGTAGTCAATCCTTATGTTTATTTGTTATGATTTTGCATATTTTTTTTATTAATCTACTGGTAAAACATGTTTATATATGTGCAATTTATTATTTATTTATTCATTAAATAATTGCTTAATAGTTTTTAGGTATGTTTTAAAATTACTAACTTCTATTTTGTAGATTTATTGTTTTCCTATAACATAATATGTTTTGTTATTTATTTTACTATTATTTATGTATATTTACTGTTGTTATTTAATTACTTTTTCCCCCTTTTTTCATGTGCTAATGGCCTCAGCAGCCGATGCACAAAATTAATATAATAAAAAAAAATTACCTTTTTTTTTTGTCTATATTTCTTCTATCAAACACTGTTCATATCTAACACATGAGAGTCAAACTTAACATGTTAGCAGTAGGCAGAATTTCAGTCGATTACACACGTAACGAAAATAGGAATAATTGACGATAAAAAAATTAATTGTAATAAAAAATAATTCGTAATTTAAAAAAAAAGAAGCTTAAGTACGAAAACATCAGGTAGAGAAACACCTCCCGAAAGAAACTTTTTTTTTTGGGTGCTTCGACTGCTAGGGCCATTTAATTATGTTTGTAATATTGACTCAAATCATTCTCTGGACGCATTCTTTATTATTCAAAACCTATTTATTCATATAATATCTTTATACATACAATTCTTGTGTGCGAGTGATTGTAATAGAACTTCTTCTAAACGGTTGAATTGATTTTGATGGAATTTTGCTATTTGAATTTAATAGAGCTAACACATTGCTATGAAATTGCAAAATATTTAAATTAAAAAAAATGTAGGAAGAACTTTTCTAGAAGCGAAAATTAACAGTAATGTTGATAAAAATATATTAATTACACTAATGAATAATTGTGTGGCGTTCAATTTTTCAATTCATTTTTTTAAATTAAATTAATTACTAATTTTGCGACGCTGAATTTTTCAGTTCAATTTTTTTGTAATTCAATTAATTATTAATTTTGCGACGCTGAATTTTTAAATTCAATTTTTTTGTAATTCAATTAATTATTAATTTTCCGACGCTCAATTTTTCAGTTCAATTTTTTGTAATTCAATTAATTATTAATTTTGCGACGCTGAATTTTTCAATTCAATTTTTTTGTAATTCAATTAATTATTAATTTTGAGACGCACAATTTTTCAATTCAATTTTTTTGTAATTCAATTAATTATTAATTTTGCGACGCTCAATTTTTCAGTTCAATTTTTTTGTAATTCAATTAATTATTAATTTTGCGACGCTGAATTTTTCAGTTCAATTTTTTTGTAATTCAATTAATTATTAATTTTGCGACGCTCAATTTTTCAGTTCAATTTTTTTGTAATTCAATTAATTATTAATTTTGCTACGCTGAATTTTTCAGTTCAATTTTTTTGTAATTCAATTAATTATTAATTTTGCGACGCTGAATTTTTCAATTCAATTTTTTTGTAATTCAATTAATTATTAATTTTGCGACGCTCAATTTTTCAATTCAATTTTTTTGTAATTCAATTAATTATTAATTTTGCGACGCTGAATTTTTCAATTCAATTTTTTTGTAATTCAATTTTTTTGTAATTCAATTAATTATTAATTTTGCGACGCTGAATTTTTCAGTTCAATTTTTTTTGTAATTCAATTAATTATTAATTTTGCGAAGCTGAATTTTTCAATTCAATTTTTTTGTAATTCAATTAATTATTAATTTTGCGACGCTCAATTTTTGTTTTAATTCAATTCATTTTCCATCAGACACCTTAATATTTAGCGACAGCAAATTTTTTTGAAGCTTTAAACATGTTTTCGTTAGAAATGATTATATTCATAACTTACTACTTTTTTTTTCCTTTTCTTTTTTAATTCTATTATTCATTTATATTCTTTTCATTGTTTTAATACTAATTTATTTATATGACTACTCAGTAAAATTTAAATATGAAAAGGAATTTGATGGATTGACTACTTCTACAAAAAACTAATATTTGTAGTGTGCGTGTGAAATGTTTCATATGTATTTTGAATTGTTTGTATGAATGCTGTATTTTATGTTTGCTTATTTTATTAAGTATAATTTTATAGTACTATATGTATAATTGGTAAGTATAAAAAGAGTCTCTGGTAAGTATTGTATTGGCAACGGGTCATAAAATGATAATTTTTATCATTTTATTGTACTTTTTATCCCCTAGCCCAACCTACTTAATATAAAGATTTTCAGGTTATTATTTCTGATTAGGTTATTCTACGTTGCTATCCACCGCAATGTATGCATTCATTATTTTTGTTATGATATATTACTATTTTATAGAATTTAAAAGAGCCGATGATTTATTTTTTAAGAAACTGTTCAAACTTCCCTCTTAGAATTATTCCAGTTTATCAAAAAACCATATGCAAATATTTTTTCAGATACTCTTACTGACGTTACTTAAGTTTGAACAATTTTGTAACAATAATCCATATCTATCTACTATTTTTCACCCCTCTCTCTAAAACAAAAAATCATTTATATTATGTGATATTTTATATACTTTATTTAAAAACTTACTAAGTGAAAGCAGAAAACGAAAACTGTTAAAATATTTTAGCACACACATAAATACAATATTACACTTTTTTTTTAAAAGCAACAAGCATAAACGAATAAATACAGGAAAAACTGATTATTTGAATATGTTCGACTGTTTCTTAAATTACATTTGATTTGTAAAAATATATAGCGAAAATTACCGCACTTTTTGTTTATTTTAAATAATTTATTAAATTTATTCCTTCTTTGTTTTCAATTTTATGGTTCACTTTTATGTTTGATATTTTTTTCTTGTAAAGGGTACATTTATTAATTATGGTTCTATTAATTTTACAGTTAAATGTTTTTTTTCTTTTATTTTATTCATCTTAAGTTAATAGAGTTTTTTTGTTTTTTTTTCAATAACTCTTCCTAGAGATGGTCCTATTAAAATTTACTCCTAAACATTTTTCATAGAAAATTGATTTGACTTTTTAATACCTCCCAAAATATTTATATCAGATTATCTCAAAAGTAATGTAGGTTTTTAATATTCTGTCTATTTATGTTCCGTCCTTTTCAATTAATTTTTGTTTATTCTAGCATTAAATACACTTCTAATTCCCATGTTTTGGTAGGTAAATAAATAAGAATAAATAAGTTTATTCTTATTTATGCGCCACGTTTGCTTTAGGAATTGGATAAACGAGAAAATGGTTTTTCAACATATCGAACACTTGTAAAATTATTTGTCAAAAATGTCATAAGTGAGCGACTAGTGCAGCGGTAGTTTAACGATTTCGAGCGGGAAACTGCAAGCTTGAGGACGAGCCTCGGATGAACTCCTGCAGGAACAAGGAGTAAAAAGCCCTTCACGCAGGAGCTGCATAACTAAATACTTTCCTCAGAATTTGGGTAGTGTAGAGTGGATTACTGAATAATTTGCTTAAAAGGACCTATATAAGTAAAAAAAAAAAAAAAAAAGCATGAATAGTTCTCTTTTACTTTTGTAACATGCAACCGTTCAATTATTAACTTTGTAATTAATATGCTTCCAGAGTTATGTTTATTCATGGTACTCCAGACTTAATCAATAAGAAAAACTTCATATTTTCGTCTTTTGAACTGACGCAGGAAGAGGATACAGTCCCCCTAGTGGTAGAAAGCGCTCCTAGTGGCGGCTTTGTGACCTACTTCTGGCGGGCTAAGTCTATTGAAACATAGTAAGAAGTAAACCCCCCTTCCAAGACAGATTTAGTTCATTTTTACAACACTTCATTCTCATGAGATAACCGCGACTTATACCGCGTTTCGTTACAATAAAGCAGAAATTATGACTGGTATGAGTATATTAGTAATTTGGGTACAGAGTGAACCACCTCTCCTAATGTACCAATTTAGTTTATTTTTACAACAAATTTTTATCTGTAGATTACCACAACGAATACCGAGTTTCGTCGAAATATAACAAAAATTACGGCTGGCATGGTCAAATTAGTGTTTAGGGTCCGAGGTAAACCTCCCTCTTCCGGTGGACCGGTATTGGTGGTTACCGAACTCGTTCAATCGTTTGCTAATTCAATGCTATATACGAAGTTTCATGACGAAAAAACAAAAACTCTGCCCGCCATCGTGTTAACAGACATATATATATATATATATATATATATATATATATATATATATATATATATATATATATATATAAATATTAACGGGGGTCATTTTCGGTGTCTACTAGGTAGGACCGATCAAGATTCTAAGACATTTTTTAAAAGTTCCGTCATGAGTGCAACCTCAATAGCTACTTTCCTTTGGAGGAAAGTGCTAAAAAGATTCTAGTATTTCTTTTGAAATTACGCGCAACCTAGGATTTTTTCTTGTATATCTAGTAGTTCTTCCAGTTCACCACTAGTCAGCACGAAGTGTATAACATGCTCCAATCTAATCTATACGGACTAAGATCACAAATGAGTTTTCGAAATGTGTAGACTCGCGAAATGAGCTCCGCGTGAGGGGTGCATCACTTGCTGAATGAATTACGCGTGACCCGCACAACCTCCGTGAATTGCATGTAGTGGTCAAGTAATTAAGGCGCAAGTACATCTAGGTAGCTTAGAATTAGGTTCATTTTTTTTTTTTTTTTTTTTTTTCCTTACTTAAATATAAATATTATAAAAAATGTGATATTAAAATGCGTTGTAAGCATTTTCATAGTTTTACTCTGAACCGGCCTCTTTGAATGATTTATCCCGAATTTTGTAGTGGGTGTATAGAATAAGGAAAGGATCCTGAAATGTTGGTTGGATATACAAAGGATGTTATCCCGGTCCTGGAGAAGGATAATCCAGCTCTACCCTAGCATTTCCTACTAAAGACTGGCTCAGGACTTTATAAAAGATTAAACGATTCCCTGCGGTAGGGCTAACTTACCAACCTCTCTTTCTTTTAGTTCTCTTCTTTTTTTTTCCTTTTTTCTTCCCCCCCTCAGCTATTTACTCTCCTTTAACTCGGCCTAAACTTAAATGCCTAACTTCAATGGGATGGATTTCTTTTTAATGAATAAATCCGCCTATTGTCTTCAAAACAAAGGGATATTATAACTAGCTATTTTAATCTCGGAATTCTCGGATTTAATTGGATTTAATTAGCTTATTATTTTACTACATTCTTAAAATATAAGTTGTGTAAATTTTGGTAACGTATTAAGAAGAGTAGTAGTAAAATAAAATATGTTATTGACAAAAATAAGTGTTTATGAACGTTTCTTAAATTTCGATAAAGATTTTTTTATCTATTTATAATAAGAAGCCCCACATTAAACAGGTCGTAAGGACTCACGTACTCAATAAATGGCAGGCTGAATGGTCATATTCGAATTACAACATTCTTCAGGAGATTCATAAAAGAATGGAACTCCAGCTATAGAAGCTGCCGGAGATAAGAAGTAGTCCTTACAAGACTTAGGATTGGACATACTCTACTAACCCACTATCACTTGATGACAAAACAAGACATACCATAGTGTAGACAATTTAATACGACCTTATCTGTAAAACACTTATTAACGGACTGCAGAAAATGGCGAAATATGAACGTTTCACGTGGCATGAATGAACTGTTGACGGATGGTGATTCACACACAGACGCTTATTTTTTTTATTCTTATTTTGAGTGCTATGTAGTATTTCGTTGAACCAAATTATATATTTGTTATCAAAACTAATAATTTAGCTCCTAATGGACTGATTTTGGTTATTTTAGGAAGGCATCGTTATTAATAGTTGGGGATGACATATGTCAAGATTCGTTGTGAGGAAGCGAAAATGAGGACCGTTACAGGCAACCCAATGATTTCCCAATTGTAATAGATTGATTTCGCATATTTTCGAATTTATACAGAAGATTTTTTTTTTTTTTTTTTTTTTTTTTTTTTTTTTTTTTTTTTTTTTTACGGGTGGTATGGGCAAATATTTTGGGCCCAGATTAAAATGGACCCACGATGCTGATTAAGGAACTCCTTCAATTGTAAAATATGGGACCAAGTTTCGTGGCCTCAATAACATCAACCGCGTCCGCTAACACACACACACACATATAATTTTTTTTGAATATATATGGAGCAGGTAAAAAATATATATATGTATATATATATATATATATATATATATATATATATATATATATTACTCCTTTTCCTTATGTACTACTTTAATATTGTCTACCCTAACACATTTTGTCTGTCCTACAAGTTTCGTCGCCTTAATGCCACCTCCTCAGGGGCCATAAAATCTCCATGTCTGGTCAGCTTGCCACCCATATTAGGACTGGGTTTTAGGGAGGACATTAGGACAATTTTTTTTTTTTTTTTTTTTTTTTTTTTTTTTACCTGCGCCATATATATTCAATGAATAAATATACGTAATTAATGGTCAGAAATACGTGGAATAGAATATATAAATACATTAAATTTAGGGACATTTTTAGTATGAAGTAGGTGTGAGAGCTAATCCCATAGGGATGTGCTAAAATTAACTTTAATGAACTACCATAATTTTGTGATAAACTGCATTATTGTTTTTTTTTTATCCCCTCCCCTGCAGAGTTAGTTGTAGATTCTTGGAAGATTAAAAAGACTTGACAATCTTCACTCTTCTTTCTGAGTAATGAGGTGGTTAGCTGAATATCCTCAACAGGCGGCTTCAGTTTTAATGGTCCTTCACATTATTTTAACCTTTATACTTTTCATTTATCCGGGACCAAGCGGAATCTTTTTCTTACTCTATCTTTTAAAATACTTGCTATCTACTATTTTAAGAAGTGCTTCCTCCATATTAAACGCGTAATGACTGAATTTATATTAAAAATTACCGTTATTTTTTTTTACTGCTTTGGTCGTTCCCCTGTGACCAAAATCTCGGTTGAAAATAGCTTTATTCGCAACACAAAATGAAACTGTCTTCGTGCCTAACTAGAACTCTAAAATATCTGCTGTTCTTAGCAGTTTCTGTTTTAGTGATTATTATTAAAGAACAACAGAGTTATCAGGAGGATTATTAAACGTGTTTTCAAATATGTTTTTATAAAATTGAATGACGAACAAACAAATGAGATGAATCGCTTAGAATGTGCTAATTTTTAGACTGTGATATTTATGAGTGAGTAAGATACGGTGTGTTACAGGTATTTCATATTTAATTTTATTGGTGTTCGGTGATTTTGAAATCCTTCCCCCCCCCAGATTTCCTGATGATGGCATTAAGCGGAAATATTGTTTTTAATTAATAAATTAATAAAATATAAATTTTGGACCTGGGAGACCTGATTGTCCTTTTTTCATTTTTATTAAATTAAATTAAAAAATGGTACTATTATTTAACCTAATTCTAAACTCTGTAGCTAATACTATGTATCGATGCTTTTTATGAATGTATATCTGTTGCCATATTCTTCTTGCCACTTATTTATAACCAGGTTTCTGGGGAATCGTTTTTGATCGTCGATATGTTACGGTGAGGCAGGATCTGCTGCTGCAGATGAAGCCTGCCTCACCAATGTACCTTTGGCGCCCAGAGAAATTTCACAATAGTGTAGCTTTGTAAGACAGATAAAAACTGTATCTTTCGAGAGAAAAGAAACAAGATATTTTGTATGGTCATAACATTACCTTACACACACACCATTCAGCCAAAAGTCATATGTTCAGCAGAATATCCGTCAAATGTTCAGTACCCGAGTTTACTTGTTCATAGGAAAATGGAAACGGCATCCCTATCCGAGACATCTCAAGCACTATTAAATCGTTTGTAAGGTTAGGAACACACGGTTTAGGCGCACGTTCGGGCGAGCGTCCCTCAACCCAAGAATACTGGTATTTCCACAAAACACCTCATTTTGGCATTGCTTTTGGGTGTTGCACAGCGAGATTCGTCTAAATATAACCAAAATAACGACTTTCAGGGGAATAATAATAATTTGGTACCCTACGACAGGACCCCTCAAAGATTCCAGGGGTTTAACATCGATAAAAGATGCCTTTCCATAGTAACTAGTTGCTGTACAGAAATGGACGCTGCATTATCGGCAGAAATAGGGTTAAAAAGGCAGCCGAAACAAGAATATCACAAATTAATCGCCTCTATCAGAATTTATAGAGTAAAGCTGCCAGAGTGTCAGAAAGTCTTGTAAAAACTTCTAGTCTTTTTGATGTTATTTCCTTAATAATTTATTACAAGTTATGCTCAACGTCTCTTACAACTCAAATAATGTGGGTGATAGTAGAGGGCGAATGGACTACTGCATAGAGTTTCGGGAATGTAGGAACATTTTTATTCATGAGTAAATGAATAATGTATTAGTTTTGTACTCACTAGTTCGTCTTACAAGGAGGTTAAGAGTAATTTCTTTTATGGGGTAACTTTGTTAATCCAAAGTCTGCTAGCTGATTCCTAGGAGCGAGAATGTATAAATTTTAAACATAACAGACATGGGCGAATAGTAAATTGAAATTTTAGTACTTTGAATTTTAAATTGAACTTACTTACTACGAGGCTACAACCCGATGTCGAGCCTTCGCCTCCTCCAACAGCTTCCGCTAATTGTCACAATTTTGTGCTGTGGCCATCCTTTTTCTGACACCCAGGATAGACTTCTGTCTCATTCCCTTCCCATGGAGAGGTTCGTTGAGGAGATTTTGTGCTGTGGCCATCGTGTTTCTGACACCCAGGATACACTTCTGTATCCTTCCCTTCCCATGGAGAGGTTCGTTGAGGAGATTTTGTGCTGTGGCCATCCTGTTCCTGATACCCAGGATAGACTTCGGTCTCCTTCCCTTCCCATGGAGAGATTCGTTGAGGGGATTTTGTGCTGTGGCCATCCTGTTTCTGACACCCAGGATAGACTTCTGTCTCCTTCCCTTCCCATGGATAGGTTCGTTGAGGAGATTTTGGGATTGTCACCTTCTTTCATTCTCACAGCATGTCCAGCATGTTTCAGTCTACTCAATTTCATTAACTGGAGTATGTCCGGCTGTCTGAACATGCCACACAGCTTACAGATTATTAAATTGTAGTATAATTAAAAGATTCATCTTAAAAGATTATCCCCAGTGTCATTTCGAAATCTTAGAATAGAAAGGGTTAATGCTTTATCTTAATATTTCGTAAACCATATAAAATGGTATCTCAAAGCGAATCAAGAAATTAGGCGCCACAACAGGAAACTGACAGTATCCTATGCGCAAATTCCTCTATTTAAGCAAAGATTTCATCGAATGAGAACACTCTATCAAAACTCACATAGGAACCGTATTTGTAGGAAATTTAGGTACTTATGTATTAGTTCCGACACATCTAGGTCAGAGATCTTGATCAAGGCAGGCGCAGAAGTCAATTGATTTTTTTTTTTTTTTTTTTGCAAGTAAGACCATTTATGTATATTATCAACCTGCTTGGTTGACTAGAGTTTCAATGAAACCTTGAGCGAGCGAAGTGAGCGGAGACGCATAGCACTTATGTTAATGGCATAATTGCTTTGCGTTTCTGCTCGCTTAAGGTTATATTGAAAGTCTAGTCATTCCAACTCGTTGATAATATACACTGGTTTTGTTGGAGTTCTAAGTACCTTTTCGAAAGTAACGGCCTTATTGCCCAAAATGCTGTTGCGCCTGCGCTGTTAACCCAGATCTCTGACAAAGATGTGGTGGATACGTCAGTACCGAAATTGAATAAGCTTTCGAATAGATGCTCAACATTGACTACGATTTCCCAACCGGTATCGAGATATATAAGAAAGCATCGGAAAATCCCCAAAACATGTAATTTATTTCCATTTTCCTTGGCAAGGGTTATACATATGACATTGGAGATGGCTCATCACAAAACAGAGAACCAATATGGTTATAAGCAAAATCTGTCTGTGATAGAATAAATGAGGAACTTCGAGTTTCTCAACATTTTGATTACTGTGAAGACTTTAGATCTATTGTGAGTAACCACCTTGTTCTCTTCCTTTCAAAGTTGCAGCTCCTGTCAGCTAGAAGTCCTTTGTGAGTAGCCTCAGCTATTTCCTTGGAAGTTATGATTACTCTTCCAATGAATATGATTCTACTAAGGCGAATGCCTCTACAAGATATGTGCTGCGAGGCTTCATGTTCTTCAATGCACCGTCTACAAATAGGGTCCTCTATTTGTCCCATTGAATACGGATAATTCCTTAGTAGTTCATATCCTGTGAGGATTCCCTCTATACTTCTTAGATTCCCTCTTGCTAGTTGAAGTTTGTCTTTGCCCTAATTTTCCTTCGAGAAACAGGCAAGTAGTTTTTCTTGCCTCACATCTACAATTTCATTCATTGCTTTATTATTTCCTCTACCAGATATTTAATAGATACTTTACTCAACCAGGCACTGATTTACATTCTGACAAAGCATTTTGGCACTACACAAAAAGGCTCAGTGTGCTTGAAAACGTCCTCCTATCCCCTTGGCTGTCCACCTTTTCATTTCCAACAATGCCCTCGTACCCCGGTAACCAATTATTTTAGTATTTTACGTTATTTACACCATTTTGGCAGTCCTTGACTAGTTATTAAATTTTCTCTGACTAAATAAGTCTATTATTTAGGTAGATTCGTTCATTAAAAAAAACACAAGGCCGCAATAACCGCAAGAATCATTTTGTCTGGAATGGGGTGTTTCAGGTAAATTCATACTCATAATTTATCGATTTTGATAATTTTTATAACACAAATTTATCAATGGCCTCTTGTGTTGTAAAGCGAGCTTCTTGTTATTTTACAATTGCAGCAACTGTGTCATCTTAGCGCGTTTCCAGTCATTTTTTTAGAGTCATTTGGAAAGCTTAGAATAGAAACAGTTGATGGTTTGTCTTAATCTTTCGTGAAAAATGGGAATACATTTATTAAAAATATAAAATAAAATCTCAAAACGAAGTAAGATCTTACGCGCCAACACAGGAAACTGATAAAAACCCAAGCGATATTACTCCATTTTAAGCATCGATTTCTCCGAATGAGATGATTCTATCAAAAATCGAACAAGAATCGTATTTGCTAATAATTTAAGAACCTTTCGTTTAGATACTTTATATTTACTACGATTTCCCAACAAGTTTCGAGATATACAAGAATATATGCAAAATTCCAAGAACAATCTAGTTGTGAAGGTTATAGATATGACCTTGTGAATGGTTCCATTAGGTTACCCATATCCAATTACTTAAAACGCGTTCCTGGCAGCTAAGTAAGGCAAAAACGATTGCGTTACGATATTTCTGCACGAATTTTCGTTAAACTATCATGTTGCGTAGGACGGATTCTGCGCAATATACAAACGTGACATTTCAAATCACACTGAGTATATTTGCACCAAGTTTCATTAAAATTGGTCCATTTTTGATTGCGACCAGACAGCACATCCTCTGGATAGCGTAATGAGGTCAACCTCATAATCTTATTTCCTCCCTAGGGATGCAGTGAGTTAACGCGCTAAAAATTACGTTCGCTGAGCCTTTAGCTTGTAATGTAAAGGAAGAAACAGACATTAAATATTCTACAACGCCAATGCCTTCACTGCTGTTTCTGATTTGTGACTGTATCACTTCATTTGAAGACACAAAAAGAACAACCAAAGAATTTATTGGATGGAAGGAGATGGAAGAGGACGAACTAAATGAGATGGCGCAGTTCCATTAGGACCCCAGCACTAGAAGAGAATGTTCCTTGGGACCCTCATCCATCCCAAATCCAATCTTCTAGTAAATCTGTGCTGTTCTACTGTACAAAAGACTGGAACACCAAATACTGACTTAACGCTCGGTCAATTTGGAACAATACCAATAACGTCAAAAGAATTAACAATAATATAAATATATATATATATATATATATATATATATATATATATATATATATATATATACACACAGGGTGTCCCACATTGAGGTGTCATAATTTTAAGGGTTTATTCTGCACCTCATTTGTAGTTCATGGATGCAGAAATGAGCGTCCTATCTCAACATGTAGCAGAGCTATTCAAAATTTTGTCTATTTTCAAAAGTATTGGATTTTCTTTTGAAAAACAGTGTTTTACGGATTTCTAGTCTATGTATCTTAAATGACGACCACATTTTTAGAATCTACATTAAATTTACAATAAGAAACACCCATTATTGAAATTTTGTCATGTAAATTAGGAGCTAAACTAAGAGCCATATAGATGTGAACTATTGTTATTCGGGTTTTCTTAACTCATTCAATATTTTCTTAATCATCTATTTGTAGACTTAGCGGTTTGCCTCCGCCTCAAAAGTTGCCTTATTTAATAAGCTTTAAAATGGTACCCTGTTGTTTAAAAACAAAATTTATTTAAGTCTATTTTTTTCTATTTTCTATGTCAAAACCAATACATTTGCGTTAGTGTGAAGAAGCCATTACCAACACATTATTTAATTTCACGCGAATATGGTGATGTCCCATCCTTCCAACATTAGGTATACACACATTTTGCTCAGATTAAGGATTAGGGGACACCTTGGAAAGAGTGAAAGATGACAGAAGAACATATTTGAAATAATCAATGTGGTTTTGAAAATAGTTTTGAAAAAGAGTCGCGTTGCAGCCATTGCCTGACACGCAGCATCTTATAGCTCTCATATTCAAGTTGGTTTTTCGAGTGATTATACGTCGGTTTTCTTTGTGAAAAGTGGCGATGTTTGAGACTTAATACTCGAGTACTTGTGGTTGAAGTCTCAGGACAAAATACCCAGCAGAAGACCCGAAAATAGTAAGTAAGTAATACTTACTTTTCAGTTTATTAGTCCCTTGCCCTAGCTAGGCTAGTGGTAGGGGGCTACGTGAATTGGCCAGTCGTCCCCTCCTTGCTGCCCCTTCAGCTGGCCAAATACTCAGGCCATCTACAAGATTCTCAGCACCTACTGTCAGCTGTCCCTCTGGTCTAGTGGATGATTGAAGAACTCCCGATTCAGAGGTCTGCGCTTCGAATCTCGTCCCCGAGACTTTTTTTTTTATTATTATTATCCTTTTTAGTTATTGTTTTTTTTTTTTTCGTCTTTCTTTTATTCTGGATTCTGAACAAATCCATCCATTATGGGAGGGAAAAGAAAACCAAGTAATAAAAGACAGCACCATTCCCAGGAGAACTCGCCCATGAATTCACCCCAGAAGAAAAAAATAACTATTAAACGATCCGTGTCTCAGACGTCTCTCGCATCATCTTCTACATCTCGGGCTATGCCCCAAGCCATTCAAAAGAACGCAACTCTACCAACCAATTCATCTCACCGAACAAATACGCAGCCATATCTCCCAACGACGACGACACTACTCGAATGGAGGAACACATCGAAGAGCCAGGAAAGAGTACTCCGCCAATCCACGTCAAGGGGATCAGCGATTTCATCAGGTTTTGCACAGACCTTGAAAAAGAAGTCGATCCAACAGAATTCTCTTGCCGATCCCGTTCAGAAACCATCACTATCAAACCAAGCTCACCAGAGTCATATAGAAAAATCATCAGGTATCTAAAAACATCAAATCTACAATATTTTACTTACCAATTGAAAGAAGATAAATCATACAGAGTTGTAATTCGACACCTCCACCCCAGCGCTCCAGAACACGAAATAAAAAACGCCCTGAACGAAATCGGTTTCAAGGTTAGAAACGCCAACAATGTCCGTCATCCAGTTACCAAACTCCCGCTACCGTTATTTTTCATTGACCTGGAAGCAGCAGACAATAATTCAGAAATATTTAGCCTAAAGCGCCTTCTATACACAAGTGTTGCAGTCGAGGAACCGCATAGAAAAGAAGACCTAATCCAGTGTCAAAGATGCCAGGGATTCAACCACACCAAAAACTTTTGCACACTAAATCCAGCGTGTGTAAAATGTGCCGGACAGCATTTAACATCGCAATGCCAAAAGAAGACGAGAGAAGAAAAAGCTAAATGTGTTCACTGTCAGGGCGAACACCCTGCCAACTATAAAGGTTGCTCAGTTTATCAAGAACTATTGAAGAAACGTCGGCAACTCTCAAGGGAAAACCCTACTCCAGAAGTGCGACATCGCCAAAACAACTCCAAAACTGAGCAGACCAAGATCTCCTCAGCAACTGTTCCTCGCCAGGACAGTCTCCAATCAAAGCAGCCTGCTCTACCACGCCAAGAACCATCATCCCATGTGCAGCCTCAACCTCCTGTAGTCCATGCCTCCACGTCAGGTCTCACTTCAGCCATCTACTCAACAGCAGTGAAAGGTGCCACCATTCCCTCCACTGAATCCTCTACCATTCCATCGCCTCCTTTACCCTCATTCCTTTCTGAATTAAACTCCATCACCGAATCATTAAAGGCTTTCCTAGCGGAATTAAAAACCCTTATTTCACCCCTCACAGCCATTTTTCAAAAACTCTGCCAACTTCACCCCTCCCAATCATGATTCATCCTTCCTGCAAACCTCTCACAATCCTCATGTGGAACTCCAACGGACTACTAAATCACAAAGGACGAACTATACTTACTTCTAAAGGACAAAAGCATTGACATAGCGCTACTAACTGAAACACACCTGACTCGACGGACTCCATTCTACATCCAGGGGTACAAAACGTACAGAACTGACCATCCAGACGGAACAGCACATGGCGGAACAGCAATTCTTGTTCGCTCATCACTTTCCCACTTCCTAATTCCTAATCAATTCCCACCAAACATCCTGCAGAGCACCTCAATTTCCCTCCAATCAACATTTCAATTTCCTATTACCATTGCAGCCGTATATTGTCCTCCTAATAAATCTGTTTCCACCAATACCTTTTATTCTTTCTTCCAGCATCTAGGTCCTCGCTTCCTAATTGGTGGGGATTTTAATTCTAAACACCCCCAGTGGGGTTGCCGTGTTGCTAATCCTCGAGGACGAACCTTACTACAAACCCTCTCCACCTTCCCTGCCAAAATAATCACCCCTTCTTCCCCTACATACTGGCCCACTTCCCGCTCAAAACGTCCTGACATCCTCGACTTCTTCATTGCCCATGGTATTTCCCAAATTCCTACCTCTATTTCCACTCTCGATGACCTATCCTCCGATCACAGTCCAGTACTCCTTCTCTTCAACTCCGATGCTGATTCCCACTCTATACCTCCAAGACCTACACTCACTCCTGGTCCAGTTGACTGGCAGTCCTTTCAATCATCCTTAGAACATAAACTGGACCTAAACACATCTCTAAAAACAAACACTGATGTCGACGATGCTGTTCATTATGTTTCAGTAGCCATTCAGGAATCCTTATTCATCTCCACCCGACCGAAACCTCTACATAATACACAAACAGAACTGGCTGACATACCAACATACATACAACTACTGCTCAAAGAAAAGAGAAGAGCACGCAAACGATGGCAAAATTCTAGATACCCATCTGACAAAAAACGGTTAAACCAACTGACGAACGAACTAAGAAATGAACTGTGGAAACATAAAAACGAACAATTTAAAACATACACTAAGGAACTTACTTCATCTGACAAATCACTCTGGCAGGCGACTAGAAAAATACTCTCATACAAAACCTCCCATCATCCCATCCAACAAGAAGATGGCTCCTGGGCCAAAACCGATATTGAAATTTCCTCTGCCTTCGGGCATTACCTCTCCAATGTCTTTACCCCGCACCCTGACGTTAACAATCCAACCCACTCCCACCATGTCTCGAGTCAACTGGATACGCCCCTCCCAATGTCACTTCCTTCCAAGGCCTAAGGAATCCTAAGGAAGTATTTCACGCCATCCAACACCTTCCCCACAAAAAAGCTCCAGGATATGACCTAATTACGCCCCAAATACTCAAGCATCTCCCGAAAAAAGCAGTCCTTTTCTTAACCTACATTTATTATGCTGTCCTCAGAACTACCCACTTTCCTCTCCTCTGGAAATTCTCTGTAATCCGTATGATACCTAAATTAAAAAAACCTATTCACCAACTCACATCCTATCGCCCTATTGCCCTACTACCCGTATTGGGAAAAATTCTCGAAAAACTCTTACTTAAACGCCTTTACCCCATTCTTATTCCCAAAATCCCGTCTTCCCAATTTGGTTTTCGTCAACTCCATTCCACCATTCATCAATGCCACAGAATTGTTGATCTGATCTCCACAGCCTTTGAGAATAGACAGTACTGCTCTGTTGTCTTTCTCGACGTAGCCCAGGCTTTCGATCGGGTGTGGCACCGGGGCTTGCTGTTCAAACTCAAACAAATTCTCCCTTCAACCTACTACCTCGTAATAAAATCCTATCTTTCCGACAGATTCTTCCAAGTTTCCTATGGCACTTCATCCTCACCCATTTTCCCCCAACTTGCAGGTATACCTCAAGGCGGAATCCTGAGTCCTGTCCTGTACCTCACATATACGGCTGATATCCCAACTCACCCCGGCACAGCCCTCCATATGTTCGCCGATGATACGGCTCTGTTCTCCAGCAGTCATGACCCAATCCTGACATCCAAGTCCCTTCAGGAACATCTTGGACTGATCGAACCCTGGCTCACCAAATGGAGAATCAAAGTTAACCCTCAGAAATCCTGCCACTCAACCTTTACCCTAGGGCGATCATCCTGCCCTCCAGTGTTCCTCCATAGTTCTGTAATTCCGCAAAAATCCCAAATTCGCTATCTAGGACTAATACTTGACAAACGACTAACATGGAAGCCACATATTACCCAGAAGCGACAAGAACTCAGCCAACGATACTAACTTTTACTAACGATTACTTGACAGACGATCTAATCTCTCACTAACAAACAAACGCCTCATTTACATGACCATTCTCAGACCAATATTTACTTACGGAATTCAACTCTGGGGTTCCACAAAGCCTTCCAACTCCTACAAAATCCAATCCCTACAGTCTAAAATTCTCCGGAAAATAACCGATGCTCCGTTTTATGTCTCCAATTTGACCCTCCATAATGACCTTAATATCCCTTTTATCCAACCTTTAGCCAAATCCCTCTACCGCAAATTCCATTCGAACCTACACGGCCATCCTAACTCCTTAATAAACTCTCTATCCTCCCAGCACATTCCTCACAACCCCATTCGCCGACAGAAACGCAAGTGGCCAAGAGATCAACTCTAAAAAGTGTATCTGTGAAAAAAAAAAAAAAAAAAAAAAAAAAAAAAACCTGTCTAGTGGGTACTACAACTGTGCAGCCTCCCACCTCATGAATATTCATGTCAATATAATCTAGCAATAATTTACTAGAAATGTATTATACATTGTTGTAAATTCCAAATAAATAAATAAAAAAAAAAAAGTTTTGAAAAGAGACAAAAGTTTGAATAGCTCTGCTACATGTTGAGATAGGACGCTCATTTCTGCGTCCCTGAACTACAAATGAAGTGCAGAATAAACCCTTAAAATTATGACACCTCAATGTGGGACACCCTGTACATATATGTATATATATATATATATATATATATATATATATATATATATATATATATAAGAAATCTACAAGTCGTTTTATTTATTTAGTTTGGTTCCGGTGTGAACCCCTCCTCCTAATGGGCCGATTTAGTTTAATTTTACAAAACATCTTTTTCTCTAGATGCTCATGTCGTATACTGAGTCTCGTTGTAGTATGAATTTTAAAATGAAATTTCAAAACGAAGGAAGATGTTAGGCGCCACAACAGGAAACTGATAGTATCCTAAGCGGAAATTACTTCCCTCAAGCATCGATTACTCCGCATGATATCGCTCTATCATGAATTGCACGAGAACCGCTTTTAAAGAATATTTAATAAGCTTTTGAAAAGATTTTTTTTTTTTTTTTTTTTTTTTTTTTTTTACGGCGCATCAACAACTAGGCCATTAGCGCCGACATCCAGGGTGCAGCGAGGAATTTTCCCAACGAGCCGTGGGATGAGAAAATTCCTGCCGCCGCACTGTGTAACGTCCAATGGACAAAAACCTAACTTTTTGTTTTCTTATATTTAATTTTTAATCCTCTAGCTAAGTTTAGAAACTATTCAAGGAATTAAAATCGTATAAAACTAATAAATATTAGTTTTATTTTGATTAACAAACGCATTAACAGTATTGTAAACAAGGCAAAGTCTTTAAAACCTGCTTTATACCAACAATCAGTTTGAGCCTCTCTCGTTGAAGATAGGACAGTGTTTTTATTAAGTCATCCGAAGGAAATTACGTCAAAACTATTCCTTTTATATCTGATATAATCGATTATGGGTAATTACTCCCTTATTATTTATCCTCAATTATATAGCAAAAAAACTTCATCTGAACACATCCCAAGTTTTATAGAGCTTAAAGTTTACCTCAAGTATGATGTACTGAGGGCAATTTAGTTTGCCGAAATTAGCCGATTCCAAAGATTTTTATTTTTAGATCCATCATCATTTTTTCATCCAAATTTGAAGAAAAATGTGGATAAATCCAAAAAGACGGTATTAATCCTTGGGGAAATGATTCAATTTAATCTGCAGGATGCTCCTAAAGAAATATTAAGCTATACTAAAAAAAAACTGCCAGTTTAGTCCTTTATTATATGTAAAAATGTGGGAACGTCCCCACGACGAGAATCCAAAAACGATTCAGACTCGGCATTAAAAAAATATTTAATAATTTAATAGAAAATGGTAAAATATTATTATTCTATGGCAATATTACTATAAGTATAATTTACCAATATACTATTACTACATTATATGTTACAGTTATAATATATTTTATGATATTGTTATTAATAATATTATTACCTGCTATATTGTTTCTATTAATATTACAATTGATATTATTATAGCCGTATAGTATGCATTATTATACTATGGTTACATTGTTTTGAGTTGATTTAAGTTAATAAAAATGCTTATTCGAAAATAACTAGTGGTTAATGATTTTTGTCCATAATCCTCACTACTTCGTTACACTGTGCGCCGGTGGGAATCGAACCCACCATCTCCCGCTTATGAATCCGAGGCGCTAGCCACTAGACCACGGGAGACCCCATTGAATAGATGTTACATTTACTATAATTCAGGCGTTGCAGTTACGAAGGGCGAACTCAACATCCTGTCAATGTTTACGAATCTAGACGCTTCAAAGAATCTACAGGTATATTTTTCATGTTGAGTTCACACTTCATCCCCTCTCAAAATACACAGAGAATTAAAAAAATCTGGCTGGAAACTATCATAGGAAGGTGGATACGAAAGACGAACTCAACACTCCGCTACCGGTCAGCTGGATGATGATATAAATAAAATGCACTTTTCATTGAAAGTGAGGGTCCCACTAATTCCTGGTCAATGATTATATAATTTGAACGACGAGACATCCTACAACGAAAACATGTTTTAGTATATTCTAATGGAGTTCGCCCTTATGGAAAAAATATAAGGCATTTTCCTGAAAACTACCTTTTATTGATTTCCTCCTCCATATCCGCAACGCCCCAATTTCCCAACTGGTTTCGAGATATATAAGACTATCGGAAACTCCCAAGAAAAAACAAGTTTTCTACACTTTTCTGGAGATCGTTTATAGATATGGTCTTCCCCACGTCCAATTATTTATAAAACGTATACCAGGACGCCTAGTAACTCTAAAACGTAAGCGCTACGATTTCTTAAACGCAAATTTCAACAAAACAAAACATGTTTCGGTGAACTGATTTTCCTGTTTAACTAACTTGACCTTTCAAATTAAACAGTTCGGAAACAACATTCATCAAAACAGACAAATTTGTTGAGCTACGGAGCGTAGATATAAAAATTCATCGGGAACATGAACATCATCGGGTCGACGCCATAAGCGGTTTTCATCTCATTGGAGAGAGAGAGAATACGCGCTAAAAATCCAAAATTAGGTTTAGTTAGATTATTTTTAAAGACCCAAACGAAAATGTTTATAATCCAAAATAAACTAAAAGATATATCCAAAAAATGATGCCCAAAGACACTATTTCACGCGGACGAAGTCGCTAGCACAGCTAGTATGTATATATAAATATTAAAAACCATTTATGTTTTATGGTGCCTTAAGATTTCATCAAAAGCTGGTAATATTTAAGAAATGCTGTAATATCTTAAGTATAAAAACATTTTATATACTTTGTGAGTTTACTTTTTACAGGCTCTTAATTCAATGAAAGTACTTCACAGATTTAATTCAGTTAACGGGAACTCACTGGGATTTATGTACGGTGTCTTAACACTCATAAAACAGAAGTAGGTATTTTATTGGCCCATAAAACCCCTTATATTGGCAGACCACTTATGTAGTAAATTATGCATAAATACATAAAATGATAAACGGCTCATATCATTAGGCGGCAAATAAAGCATTAAAATGAATTCTGCATCAAGTTTTTTGTTAACTGTAAACGTTTTAGATAAAACAAGACTCTTAGATTTGTGAGAATCTTCTGGAATTTTGATTGGTTAATTAGCTAATCGGCAGATCATATGTTACCTAATTTTTTGAAGTTTGAAGAAATTATAAAACCATGCACGTTCATTTTTGGAGGTCGGGATGAACTGCATTCCTCCAGATTTGCTAGTTTACTGTAAAGCAGATTATTAGGAAATGGATGTTACAACATAAAGTTAATATTACATTTTTCTCAAATAATAAGATTAATACATATCGTCGATACAAAAGCAAACTAACGAATATGAAAAAATGCATCTTTCATTGTCCATCTTTAATAATTTCTGCTGGACTTATTTACGGCAAATTCTTCAATCTGTCTTCACTCTATTAAAGGGAAAGTATTCCACTATCAAAAGGTCAAATCTGCCGAATATTTGACTGTCCAAAAAAAAGTTATGAATAAATACTTTTCCACTCTGAAAAGTGGTGATTTTCATATTCGTTAGTTTGCTTTTGTATCGACGATATATAACGTTCAAGAAACCTCTTGCGCCCTTACAAGTATTCTGGATTGTTCTCGATCATCAGCCATGGCTGGTCTCGTACATGTAGAACAGGCAAGTTTTAACGGGGATAATTCTCGTTATCTATTAAGTGCGATCGAACAAGATTTAAAACAATGTTAAAAATATCTTTGAGTGCAACCACAATAAGCTCATAACAGCAAAACGTTTTTACATTTACCTTTCTGAAGAAAGCGCTCACTTCACGCAGCTCGTGAGTAAGGAAAGTTTGGCTACCACCACCACTCAGTTTTCTCGTTTTTCGTGGCTCTATGAGATACATAAATTTCCATGGGCTAGCCACAAGATAATCTAAATTATGAATATTATAGTGAGAATTTAATTAAGAGGATTATTTGAGCGTATACTGATAAAAAGAAGGCTAAACGCCTGACGGATTATGAGTGGATTTGGGATGGTGAGAGGGTATAGAGGACTAACAGGGTTAATGAAAGGGAATATCCAACAGGAGTCTGCTATCACCGTTATCACTCTTATCACCCCTCAGATCCTACCCTGACACATTTTTCCTTTTCCCCTATGGATTATCACATTAAATGCTTTTTGCGCCCTTCCTTCTTTTTTTCTTTTTCCGCGTTTTAATTTTTTATCACTTGATAGCGAAGGATTCTGCAAGGGTCGGGTGTATTATAGGACACGAAAGAAACGTATATTATTATTATTATTTTAATGCTTACATTCCTTAATAAATTACACGTTTTTTTTTTTTGTTTTTTTTTTTGTTTTTTTTTACGGACCTAGAACTAACTAAATTGTTTTACGCACATGCGTCATGCCTTTCTATATTTATGGAAAGAAAAACCATCACTCCGGAAATAAAATCGAGCCAAAACCCAAGGAACTGACTATTTACGAATCTTTCTCTTTAGATGTCCATGGCAAATACAGAGTTTTGTTTATACCACCAAAATTACGACCGGTATGAGCAAATTAGTAATTTGAGTCTGGAATCAGCCCCTATTTCTGGTAGACCGTTTTACGGATAGTTTATTTACAATCCATGTTTTTCTCCAGATGCCCACGGCAATTGCCGATTTTCGTTGCGTTATAATACAAATTAAGGCCGGTAACGGCATATTAGTCATTTGTCTCCGGACTAACCCCCCCCCCCCCCCCCCCTTCCAGATAGACCGATTTTTCTGGTTAAAGAACTCGTTCAATCGTCGTAAGGGAATTCTATATACTACGTTTCGTGTCTGGTGGGTATAGTGTTAGCAGACACATATGCGTATATAAAGAAACACACACACACACACACACACACACACATATATATATATATATATATATATATATATATATATATATATATATATATATATATATATATATATTTATACACACACATACAAACGAATATATGTGTTCCCTTTGATCGCCGAAGTTAAACAACGTAGGGCGTGGCCAGGACCTAAATGGGTGACCGACCACGTGCTGTTGTTATATGAAAAGAGTGGCAACCTGTAGAAAGCCCGGCGATAATAGCCCAATAAATGATAAGCCGTTGCGCACGAAAAAACAGGCGAAATTTAGATTTAAAGGTAGACATTTTTCAAAAATTCTTCCTTGAGTGCAAGCTTCTTTCTGACAGAGAGTCAATGATGAAGAACATTTTGTTTCTCCCTGAACTTATCACAGCACAGTCTAATCTTACTTTCATGAGAGGTAATAATTGCCTCGGAAAACGATGGGGTATCGTAAAATAGGAGAACTCCTTGGTACATTCTCGACCAACTCGTCGGCCCCCTCATGACCCTCTATGCCTCAACGGCCAGGAACCCATAAATATTGCGTTCCTGTAGGATTATTGACTGATGTTCGAAAATAATGCCAAGAGCACGGTCAATAGATTGTAGAAGGAACTTGGGGAACTTGTCCTGAATAAAAGTAACCACTGAAGATGAAAGGGAAGCCTCCGAGGGATAGGGATCTTCAAAACGGTGGCACACGAGCATCATCAAAGGCCCTACGAACTAATTACCCAAGTCCTGCCCATCCTATTCAGCAAAGCCCCCTCCTTACTTCCTTAACAACGGGCTAACTCTGCCCTGCTCCCGGGGGAAAAGGTAATATATAAAACAATAACACTGATTGAGAAAATTTATAACCTTGAGTAATTTTTGATTAAACCCTTTGAGCTTGTTTTAAGGTCGGATCAATCATATTTCCTCAAAGAACCTGATTTTCCGAGAAAGTAACACGAAGAGTGGCCGTAAAAATGAATAAATATAAAATATTAAAACTAATACCTGCGTTAAACACTAAAACCATAACAAATATTAAATACACTTCAACTTTCCTTGAAAATCTCATGTTCATGGGTTAAATGTGAATTTTAGAACATTCCCGACGAATCGACCGTAAAATGGGGCCACATTAGTACAGTGTGGTGAAATTGGTACAAACTTATCCTTCTTATACATTTGAGAGCGAACAGACAATTATACAAGTGTATATATATATATGTGTGTGTGTGTCTGCTTGCACTCTCTGTTCCTCACAATGTACTAATGTGACGCTATTTAGCGGTAGCTATTTGGATTGCACTAACGAAAGAATATTTCAAAAATTTCTTCACATCTTCATCAATCCTACCTTCAAGATACCGAAAATAACCCCCCTTAAAATATATATATATATATATATATATATATATATATATCGCCGGAGTCCCCCCCCCCCCATAAAACTTGGTATATATCATTTCCCTGGCAAACGATTTAACAAGTTCGTTAACCACCAAAACCTACTCAGGCACTGATTGTAACTTCTACCACTAGGAGCGCTAATCATGGGCGCTGTATCCGGCTTCAGCTGTTCATTGAACCAGCTGCTCATTAGAAACATAAAAGAGTAAATCTATTCATGTTTTTTCTTGTATTTATATATTTAGTTTAAGTAAATTATTCAGGAATGAAGTGTGCGCGTCCAACTTTCTGAAGAATGTGCCTAGTTATGCAGCTCCTGAATGACAGCCTTTTATCATTCAGAGTGGTTGACCAGATGCCCTTGCGTTAACCAGCATACTCCGCGCCTGCGGAACTCTGTTTTTTAGAAAACTGAAATTATTACTTGTAAATATTGGACTTAAGGTATAAATTGAAACTATAGAATGCAAACTTCGGAAGGAATGCACTATATTTTGACAGCGCATCAACCGCTAGGCTTCCTGCAGGTTCCACCCTTTCATAATGCTAACAGTACAATCGGTCACCCATAAAGGTACAGGCCGTGGCCGTTGGGGGGAAGGTATTCGGATCACTTTTATGAATTGTAAACATCAACCAAATTTTGGCACAATAATCAGTACGACATCAGTACTACTTTGCTTGTAAAGCACTGTATTATCGTCCAGTCGTGGTACTGTACCGCTGGTCCATTCGTTCTATATGATCTTAGTTTTAGAATGACAAGATTCTGAAAGCGCTTTGCACCAATACCAATTGTAAAAGGAGAGTCTTTTATTTAGTCATTCTGAAACTAAGATCATATAGAACGAATGGGCCAGCGGTACAGTCCATCATAAACTGTTTGGCATGTACTTGGAATTCTAGAGCAGAGATGAAGTGACCTGGGCAACCTTCATAAGAGCACTTTAAAAGCGTATACTCGGAAAGTGCTCTGCGCTAAGAAAAATAAAAGGTTTTCTTTAGTCATCCTGTATTGCGTCATTCTCCCTTCAGAAATCCCTGCCATAAATTATGAATTCTTTTTAAATGTTTACAATATGGATTTAAACCATGCACAACAATATTTAGAATGTTTATCTGACCCTCATGCTACTCAGGCAGCTGGCGGCTTACTACTGGCACCAGGACCAGGAGCGGGACTACATTTGCTCTCGACCCGAAGATTCTGGAATGCACCGCTGCGAGGATCTCCCACCAACGCAGTACGGGAAGCTCATTTGCACAGCACCTGCACTCCCATGGAGTCCGAACATACCGACCAACTCGTCCTGCGTCAACTGGAACCAGTACTACACCGACTGCAAGCCTCAAGGATCAAATCCATTTCAAGGGACTATATCGTTCGACAACATCGGCCTGGCGTGGGTCGCTATTTTTTTAGTAAGTATTTTACGACTTAATTATATGTTATATCATTCTAGAAGAAATTCATTTCTGTTCTGTTAATAATATTTAGTGACAAACAAAGATCCTCCCGCTTAAGCTCGGGTGTATAACCATTTAGAAATAGCCCGTGTTTCAAATCACACCATTGCAGATTAATTCATACATTACTTCAGAAGAATAGCAAAGTGTCATATTTATCTGAAGCAAGAAAATGTCATAGTAGGTATCTCGACAAGGATTTAAATTTGTTTAACCACTGTTAAATACAAACACCATCAGTAACTTAATTTTCCAATCTTTTAGAATGAATAATACATTAATATGTGTCATATTAATATATACATAGGTGCCAAATGTCCTAACATGGCATGCCATTACGTCGTGTGAAGTCCGGTAGAGAAATTGGCCAATGTAACAATGGAGTACATGAAATGTGCAAGCTGAGCACCACAGAGCAGTGACCTGCAGCCTCTGTGCAATTCTCACGCGTGCATAGCTTACTCCATGTAGTGGAAAATATAAAATTTGGAACAACCCTATCCACAATCCCACTTCCAATCTGTTTAAGGTCATTGGAGCGCAAGCAGACCACCACTCAGCAAGAGCAGGGTCCAGCTAGTATTTCTGATATATTGCTAAGTTACACAAAGCACCAGAGCAAAAACCGCAGGATGAGGGTCCAACACTAGCCTGGCGTGTTAATTTCACCAAATAACAAAGTTTTCAAAATCAAACGATTTGTCAAACCTAGGCTGTTCACAAATAATTGTATCTTGTCTCAGCGTTTGCACATTTAAAAAAAGTATTTTAATAGATTGAGTAAAAATTCAATTATGTGAGGGTTCATACTTTTCCCCTGTTGTTAGAATATTCCAAAGAAACGTCACATTACAACTGACTCGCTGAGCACATTACTAAGGGTGCGTTTACATCTGACACTTCTCGCAGGAAATATATGTCAGGTGTCGGATAGATATTCTCTTGAAGGTTTACATACTGACAGAAATAGCTAGACATTTATGTCATGGATATGTATAGGACAGTTCTGGATTTTTTCTAATTTGCTATAAATTCACCAAAAGCACAAATAATCAGTGTTTACACCTGGTGGTATAGAAGTGTCGACACTTATAGTTTGTGATAGAAATATATATCTGAGACATAAATTGCTCATGGTTTACACTAGTCGCAATTTCTGTCTGATATAAATTTCCTGCAATAACTAGCAAATGTAAACCCACCCTAACATTACAGGATATTTACAGTGACAATCCATTAATAACACTCATACATAACAAGATTTCCCTATTAAACAAGACTGTGACTATGTACTGGCTGCCAGCCCATGAAGATATCGATCCTATTACTCAAGCAGACACACAAGCAAAACTTGCAGCACGAAAAGATCATCTAGACATAGACAACTCGACATACCAGGACTTACGGACAGAGGCACAGGCACTCATTTCACAGATGTGGCAGAAAACATGGTACGAAACACGGGACAACAAACCAAGGGAGATTAAAGAAACAGTCCGGGAATGGCCTTCCAGCAGCAGATGTAACAGACGAGAAGAAGTCGTTCTGTGCAGACCATAGGCCATTCCCGACTCACTCACTCTTACCTTATGACTAGACAGGACAGACCAACTTGTCAGTACTGTAATACACAACTTACTGTTAAACACATCCTCACAGACTGTAGACAAAGACAAAATGATAACATCCCACAAAACATGCACGAACTACTTACAGATGACAGTCACTACATCGGACAAATATTTGAATACCTCAGACATTTAAACATTTACGACCTCATATAATTTCGCATATAATAAACCATATATAAGCATACAAATATTAATACAACTGATTGAGAACTAAAGCCAACCTCTACAAGGAAGGGACTATGTCCTGTTCTTCTATTATTAACATTATTATTATTATTTTATTTATTTATTTTCTAATGTGAATTTTTGGTGTATTTTCATGCATATGTAAAACCCACTTTGCTGTTGAGTCGCCATAGTTGCGAAAAAATTTAAAAAATAAATAAACGTCACATTCTCATGAGGTTACAAGTTAGACCAGGTTAAATGGATGGAACTAATTATCTTACTTGATTTTCTAGGTTATTAGCCTGGAAGGATGGAGCGACATCATGTACTACGTTCAGGATGCTCATTCATTTTGGGACTGGATTTACTTCGTTCTTCTCATTGTCGTAAGTATTCTGGTTATTTACCAATCAGCTAATAATACCTAGTGTTTTTACAATTACATTTTTTTGTTTGTTTTTATTATTTCTCTTAAGGCATAATTATAAAGACGTTTATTTGGAAGGGGCTCATTGGGAGACTGAATCTTTAGAAAGATGACTATAACGTGTTTTCGTTCAAATACATTTGATAGGACGTTAAAAATAAGGTAAAAATGCAGTTTCCAGCCCTCCAAACCGATTTCTTTCAAACTTTGCACAATAACGTATTTTGATGCACTAAACGAATACGATAAAAAAAAACGTCGGATTTAACTAGGAAAGAAGTTATTAAGCACTTAAGTTCACTGTTGTGCAGGTTATGAGAGCTAATGTAAACAACTAAATTTGTGACGACTTTAAGGTATACATGACTTTAAGGCATAAATGACGACTTTAAGGCATACATGGGCTGCGTTTCCGCTCGCTACGCTCGCCCAAAAAGATAACAAAACCCCAGTCAATCCAACTCGCTAAAATGAATAGACTATAATATTAAGCACTAAAGTTAGGAAGGTTATAAAACTAGGCATCAGCGTATTTGTAAACACGCGCATGCGCAGATATGTAACATTGGGAAACAGAGGACTGTCATTTGAAATGTTCAGAAACCATTTATTCAAAGATATTGTTAATTTTAAGGGCAACCTCACCCGTCGTCACCTGTCGCTTAACGGCATACGTGCTATGCGTTTCCGCTCATAGAATGGGAAACGGAATTCCCATTTGGTTCGTCGAGTAGGTCTTAACATTTTTTACAAAATATTGACTAATCCAAGAAAAATTGTAGAATTAAAGATCTTGGTAGATTGGCTTTTAGGTATTCTATTCGAAGGCTATTATTTATTTATTTTATTTTTTTCCACATCTAGGCCATCAGCGCCGGGCTGTCAACAAGCTGATACATTTCCTAAACGAAATGAAAAAGAAAAAAAAATCATCCCCCTGCAGGCCTTTCCAAATGACACTAGGGATAATAACATTATTAAAACGCGCTTCCATGACGCAGTTCCTGCGTGTTACCGCTTTTAGCACTTTCCTCCGAAGGAAAGTAGCTATTGAGGTTGGACTCATGACGGAATTTTTGAAAAATTTCTTCAAATCTTTATCGACCCTACCTAGTAGACACCGAAAATGACCCACGTTAAAATTTATATATATATATCTATATATATATATATATATATATATATATATATATATATATATACATATATATATGTCTGTTAACACGATAGCGGCCAGAGTTTTTGTTTTTTCGTCACGAAACTTGGTACATAGCATTGAATTAGCAAACGATTGAACGAGTTCGTTAACCACCAAAGTCGGTCCACCGGAAGGGGGGGTTTACCCCGAACCCAAAACACTAATTTGACCATGTCAGCCGTGATATTTCAACGAAACTTGGTATTCGTAGTGGTAATATAGAGAGAAAAGTGAGATATAAAAATAAACTAAATCGGTTCATTAGAAGGGGGGGGTTTACTCCGGACCCACAATACCAATTCGCCACTACCAGCCGTGATTTTTGTTATATTTCGACGAAACTCGGTATTCGTAGTGGTAATCTACAGGTAAATATGTGTTGTAAAAATAAACTAAATCGGTTCATTAAAAGGGGGGGGGGGTTTACTCCGGACCCAAATTCCTAATATACTCATACCGGTCGTAATTTCTGCTTTATTGTAACGAAACGCGGTATACGTCGTGGGTAACTCATGAGAAAGAAGTGTTGTAAAAATGAGCTGAATCGGTCAATCGGAAAGCGGGGGTTTAATTTGTAATATATTTCAATAGAAAAGCCCGTCAGACGTAGGTTCACAAAGCCGCCGCAAGGAGCGCTTTCTACCACTAGAGTGACTGTAACCTGTTCCTGCGTTAGATCAAAATACGATAATATGAGGTTTTTTGTATTTATTACGTAGTGTAATAGGTACCATGTGTAAACATAACTCTGGAAGCAAATTAATAATTGATTAGTTACTCATTACAAATTTAAAAGAGAACTATTCATGTTTTTATTTTATTTATTTAGGATATTTTAAGCAAATTGTTCTGGAAAGCAGTCTACACTACCCAAATTCTGAGGAAAGTGCTTAGTTATGCAGCTCCTGCGTGACGGATTATAAATGCAGCTCCTGCGTGTTACCGCTTTTTTTATCTTTGAATACCTGTATTCTTGAACAAATCAACCAGAAGTAAGCATGAGTAAATTGATGGATGAAATAACGTACCATTATATCTTAACGATATTCAAAAGAAACCATATATTAAACATTTGGTGAAAAATGTAAATAACATGAAAAGTTGTCAATAAAAAGTATCGTAAAAGTGGATGAGTGACTACATACGGATTAGGGAGGAGTTGTGTCACTCTCTATAAATTTTCCCTTCACTAACTTCCAAAGGTGAATCAGAAACTTCTTGACAGATACAGTCAGTCTTCCATCACTTAGGGCTGATTCTTTCATGAGTGTCGTATATATATATATATATATATATATATATATATATATATATATATATATATATATATATATATATATATATATATATTTATATATATATTTATATATTTATATATTTATATATAAATATTTATATATTTATATATTTATATATATATATATATATATTTATATATATATATATATATATTTATATATATATATATATATATATATATATATATATATGTATATATACATCAATTAAAACATTAGTTTACTTTTTGTTAGTGACATTAACTATGTCAATAAAAAAAATTAATATATTCTTTTCACATTTACCACGTCTCTTCTCCCCCCACTAATGATCTACTTCAGACGAACCAGTCTCCTTATGCTGAAGAGAAATATAAGTGTTTCGAAACACAAAATTCAGGAAAAAACAAGTCGTTCAAATTTGTTTATTTATATGTGAGCAGTCTACCGTCTACTATAACAGTTTACTTTCAATGAGAATTAGCCCGATTTTTTTTTTTTTTTTTTTTTTTTTATACAAAAGTTCAAGTTTTTTACCATCAGTGCGCGTCGGAATCAAATATATATATATATATATATATATATATATATATATATATATATATATATATATATATATATTTCCTGTTTTCCACGTTGGAGTAACCCTCCATCGTGGGAGTTTATTTAAAGTACGAGTGTCATCCTTTTGGATACTGCACGTATTTTGATTACGTTCATACATGTGTAAGACATTTTAATTTAATATTTAACACAATATTGAATAATAATAAAAAAGAAAAACTAACAAAAAAAAAAAAGTAAAGAAAACAAATAAAGAAATATATACATATGTAATAAGTTACATATCTGTACAATTAGATGATTTCATTGAATGTTGCAAGGTCCAAATTCTTAATAAATGCATCAAATTCCTTGAAATATGTAAGTAGTAAGTCAGGTTTGTCAGTGGGCCAAGTTCCGTCCTGTAAGGTAATGTCCTTAATGAGTTTTGTCCTGGGTCCGTCCAGTAATGTACAGTCATACAGGAGATGGTCGTAAGTCTGTTCAGTTATATTGTCGCATTTACATGTGTTATTTCTGATTAGTTTAAATCTGTATAAATAACTTTTCGTCGGTCCATGTCCTGATATAAATTGTGTTACTTTAAAGTTGTTAAGTGTTAATTTTTGTCTCTTGAGTATTGTAGGTATGAATTTGTGTTAATGTCTTCCTTGTGTTCGTCCATCGTTCGTCCCATTTTCGCATTGATTCGTCTCTTACTCGTGATTTTATAGTCTGTGATGTAAGTTTAGAGTAAGATATAGGTAATGTCGTGTCCTTTGAAGCTGATTTTGCGAGTAAGTCAACTGTCTCGTTCCCTAATAGTCCAGAATGTCCTTTAATCCAGGTTATTGTAACTGTCACATTTTTCTGTTTACACATAATAAGTAGTGTTCTAATGTTTTCAGTCTGTTCGTTATGATTTTGACTGTTGTATATCCGTGCTATGTTTGTCTTGCTGTCAGTGTATATTATGCATGTGTCTCCGTCGTGACATATAGAATATAGTGTTTCTACTGCTTTTATGATTGCAAAGTTTTCTGCCTGGTTGTTCGTACATAGTGGTGATAGTCTGTATTGTCCTCTGTCAATAGTCATGTCGCCCTTTAGTCGTCATTATGTATGCAGATCCAACACAGTCATTGCTTTTACTTCCGTCCGTGTAAATGTGATAAGTCCATGTTGTTTCTACATCGTCAGTCGGTACAATGTTGTCTTTAGGGTGTAACCAGTTCGTGAACCGTATGTTCTGTGTTGTAGTGTGATATTCTGATAAGTAAAGTCTTCTGGAATTTGTTTCAATTTCAGTAACCTATGTAGCCTTATCATTTCCTCAGCTTTGATGTGAATTGGCAATGTGTTAGCTAAAACACATGATGCTTCATAAGATAATGTACGATATACCCTAGATATTTTATTCGCAGCTAATCGCTGAACTCGTTCTAGTTTTTTTCACATTTCTATTCACACTTAAAGCATGGCCCCATATTTCAATCCCGTACGTCAAAATGGGGACAATCGCCCCTTTATAGATTGTGGCTAATGCGTCAGAATTAAGACCCCAAGTAACTCTGGCAGCCATCGATAGTCCATTTATTATTGAAAATAGTCGTGTCTGTAAGTTAGTAATGTGATAGTTCCATTTCAACTTGTTGTCATTATAAAGTCCTAGATATTTAAGAACAGTTTTTTCTTGAAGAGTTTGTCCATTTAGAGTAATGTCTAATTTACGTATATTTCTTCTTCTTGTAAATAGTGTGTATGTCGATTTCTCCAAGTTAAACGTAAGTTTGTTTCTGTTCGTCCATTCATTAATTTTGTCTAAAGTTAAGTTTGCACGTTCTTCTATTTCAGTTAAGTTTGTCCCAACTACTGTAAGTAGAATGTCGTCAGCAAATGCTATAATCTCTGTCCCTTCAGAGGTTTCTGTTGTAAGTAAACTGTCCATAATTAGGTTCCATAGTAGTGGAGAACAAGCTGATCCTTGTGGAGTACCTCTGTTCTGTGATGTATGTACTGTCGTGTTTTGTAGTGTCATGTATACATGTCTATTATGGAGATAGTCTGTTAGTAATCTGTAAATATTTTGGGGGCATTGGTGTTTGTGTAGTGATTCGAATATCGATGGCCACCAAGCATGGTCAAATGCCCCTTTGATGTCTAACGAAATTACCACAATATGTTCCTTTTGTTGCAACTGCAATCTTAATAAATTCACAATTTTATGAAGAGCATCTACAGTACTTGTTTGAGGCGTGAACCCATATTGATTAGGGTGCAATGGTGCATGCTTAATAAGGTGAAAAGAAAGTCTGGAGTTGATCATTTTTTCTAGAACTTTGCCTCCGACTGGAATGATACTTATAGGTCTGTAGTTTTGTCCATTATTTTTAGGTACTGGGATTACTTTAGATATTTTCCATACATCAGGGAAGATTCCACTATTGAAACATTTTTTATACAATGCTATTATAAAATTTGGAAAAATAATGAATACTTGTTGAAATATTTCAACTGTAATTAAATCAAATCCAGTTATCAATTAAGTTTTTTATCTCTATATCTGATAAAGTACTGTCGTCCTGAGTATTGGGTAGTTGATTACTGTTTTGTCTCATGGTGATGTGTATGTCAGTGTCGTTAGTAGGGTCGTCACTAATGAAGAAGTTGTTCATTAAATTTTGTAGTGTTTCCTCAGCGTCTGTCGTGAAAGTTCCGTCACTTTTCTGTATTGTACGTAGTTGTAAATCAGTCGTTAATTTTCCAGTTGAGTGTTTATATATCCATGTCCAAGGATTAGTTTTGTCTATGTTATTGCAATACGTTTTCCATGAATTTAATTTTTCTCTCTTTAATGTTTTTGTGTAAGTAGATTTTATTTGTAAGTAAGCATTTTTCCGAGTTATTCTTAAATCCTGATTGTTTTTTGTACGTTGGAATTGTCGTCACAATGTGTTAGTTTTGTGTCTTAGTTCAGTCAGTTCTTGAGTCCACCGAGGAGCCGATTTCATAGTCCTATGCTTTTTGTGTCTTAAAAATAATATATATATATATATATATATATATATATATATATATCAATGTATTCATGTGTATATATATTTACATCGAGAGGGAATAGGCTAAATCGCTGAGAATTTGGATAAAATGTAAGTTATTATATCGGAATGCTTGTGAATCGCCCTGGATGTTACCATGGAAGCGAGCCGCCTCTGGGCTTGCCTTGCAGCTGACAGTTTGCGTTCATTGATCTAAGCCGAGCAACTGGCACCTGTCAAATCAATCCTCTATCTCCTATCAGGATTTGATAAATCAACTGATAAGGGGAAAGAATGACAGGACGTTGAGAGTTATATACGCCTGAATAATAAATACATGAGGCGTCGTGTCACAATTGTTTTTAATTCGTTCAATTAAATATTTCTGGAGTAAATATTCAAACTCGTATGAGATTCTATCCTCGAAAGTGTTGTAACATTCATACTCTCGAAAGTGTCGTTCATAATATACTCTTCAGAGAAACTGCAAATTAGTTTCTTATATTGTTGTACACGGCTACAAGATTCCATCTTACATAAAACCTTCCTAAATCTTTCAACAGGATAATAGACTATGTAACAAACCAAAAGAAATTAATAGTAAGCCATGAAGGTTACGACATCTTTAGACATCATTTCAATAAACGACACTTACATGCGTATACACTTAAAATGGGTTAAGGCGCATGCAGGATTAAAGGGCATTGAGATTGCGGACCTCCTTGCTAAATGAGCTGCAAGAAGAATCCACTAAACGACGATTTATATATTTTCATTCGAATAATCAGGAAATTATAAAGGACTGACTTATCACTCGTACAGTCGGACATTGCTCCAACCGGACATGAACAAGTAAAGTCTTACTTCCACCGTTTGAAAAGAAGAGACTCGGCCACATGCACTTCTGACTTATGAATACACAGAATAGTCATACGCACAACTCATATATGACTGCTGACTGTGCGAAGATTATAGAAAGGAGCTTGACGCTTAGTTACAGGAATTGGAATCCAGTGGCCGGCCATATATGACCTTCAATGATTCTTTGAAAAAATTAACTTCAAGATCAGGAAAAACCCAAATTTTAAACGCTATTATATTTATGAGGTCCGCTACCAATGCGATACGCTTTCTATAATTTTTACATATGTAAACACAAATATGCAATTGAAATTAGTCATACACATCCAATTTTACAAATAGTTATATAAGTATTCTTTAAATTAAGGCTGCCAGTTACTTTTTATCACAAAATGATTACTTGTTTACCTAAAGCAGGACATTCACGTTCCGATTTGCAGTACGACTTGTGGTCCAACTTCGGAAGTTACACTTACACGTGGTATTAAGACTGCAAAACGTGTTAAATGAATTGGCGAAAGAGGATAGTAAAGTGGTGGTGCTTTTGTAAATGATTTGTTCATTTACACAATGATGATAGTAAAGATAAAATTTATTTTAAATTTTAACGTCCATTTATTATTAACTACGAATTATAAAGATAAAATAAAATCACAAAATAGAAGAGAATACCAATAAAAAATGTTATCAAGGTAAGGAAATTAATGGTAGACTGCACCGGTAGGAGTTTTGTGGTTGAATGTGGCTCTTGCCACAGGGGTGTGGTTGAGCTAACCATTCGTCTCTGGATGGCTGTAGTCAATTCCACACTCTCCCCTTCTTGACTTAACTCATTCTAGGCTGTTCTATAGGCTGATTGCAGGCAGTATTTAGTGGTTTATCCCTGATTCTAATAGGGCTGCAGGAACTGCTAGATCAGCGACTAGAAGTACAGTATATAGGGACCTGTACTAAGGCAGTAAGGATCTTACTCTTGAAACACGGAATTAATCATAACATGTGACTTCGCTTCTTGGACGTTTAAAACTGCTAAACGGATCTAGGAGGGATATACTGTCAGTCAAAAGCTCTGCTTGAATTTATCTTGTCTTTGTAAAACGCACAATATCTAATTTATGCGATAAATAATTGTAATATGCATAATTTGGTTATGCAGAAAAAGAAAGAAAAGCAAATGCCTGATTTCGATCAGCTGATGTTGCCCCGTTGCTCCGGTACTCTTCAACAGGACCCCCATAGCCACCTGTTCAGAAAGACGAACTGGTTCCTTCATTTGCAAACTCCCATTTCAAGAAACAATAAGATACTTGAAACATGATTATGTCTCGTTTAAGGTCAGACAAAGGCAATAGTGTCTAATATATATAGCTAAGACTAAAAACGTCATACCGAGAGAGAATTTTTACCGCCAATTTCTTGCACGGGGAATATAGGCAATGCCCCTTTCCCTCTAACTAAACCATCTATTTTTAACAGGCTATTGCTTAAATTGTTTTTGGCCTTAGCTTTGGCTTAGTATTGATAAATCCTTGCCTGATCTCTCAACGTTTTCCCTGGCGCTAAACGAGACCAATCAGTTTTTATTGAGTTTAAAGTAGCGTGTTGTCATTGTTACAGAAATACATATGGCGGACCTGTAAGGAATATTTCCCTCAAAATTTCGCGCATGCGTGATTAGAATTATTTTATCCAACTGAACGGGCTATAATAAACCCGAGGCTGAGATTCAACCCTTATGGCAGTTTAGCTTCATGGCAATTGACACAATGTGTGGACACCAGAACAATTAATCCACTAGAAGACAAACTATTGCAACTATTGACTCGTTCAGAAAGTCTCTTAGACATTTTAAATTAAGGAGTCATCTTAACTCATTCAGCCTTTAGTCATTACAAATTCTATTTTTGTTTATTTACTATAAGGCCCACTTTAGTGAATAAGAATAACTGAGAGAGAATAGGTTTCAGATCCAACATTGGTAATGATGGAACATTGCATCTGCAGACGTCAACGTCGCAACATGCTGTGTAGAGAGCAGCACTTCGCTGGCCTGAAATTCCATTTTTACACTATTCCTTATATTTTTTTTTTTTTTACTAGCTCGAGCAAGGAGCAGGAGCACAGTGGCGGGTTTAAAAGGGTCGGCTTATCTCTCGCCGTCACAGCATACATACACCTTCCTCTTGTGTCCCTGATAAACGCCTGTTGTATTTGAGGTTTTCTTTTATTTTTTTCTTTTATCATTTCCGCAATATTTTGAATTTTCTTCGTTTTCATCATGCCCTTCCTTGCATGCTTTTTTATTTCTCTTTTATCTTAACTGGGGCCTAGGAGTCGTCACGCTATTTGAAAAAAAAAAATAGTTCTAGTTCACGCAGGGCACTTCAACCATATTAGCGCTTCAGTTATATTTCTCAAATTCTCTAAAACCGCCCTATTCAATAGTAATTATCCTAGCTTTGTTTCGTAAATTACAATCTTTGAAATGGAATTAAATATTTCCCTGTTATTTAGACCTCCCGTCCGCGTTGATTACAATACCTTTAATCCAGCAAATACATTGAGCGTTAAAGGTATATAAACAAAATTAGCTTTTATATTGATTAAAAATTGAAAGAATTAGATTTCTTTCCGGACATAACAATAAATTGACATTTACAATAGGTTTGAATAAAACGCTTATTAAAAATGTAGCTATTCGGAAGAACCTTTTGAAAATTTGATAACATTACTAATTTGCCCTCTGAGAATTTATAATTCGTCCCAAGAAAATGTTTGTTGGAGAAGTTTCTTAATTGAAGATGTTCCCATACTAAAGTGACGACAACTTTGCCCATATGATATAGGTTAGGCCATGCTCCCTGGATTACAGCCAGAGCCCTGATGTAGAAATCCTGAAAGCCAAAGACTAGAGTGGAATTACACGAGCAGGTGCTCCCCTTCTTCAAGCTAAATCCTCCATCGTTTGTCATCCTGGATTATCTACCTCCAGGCGGGTACGCCCAGGCTCTGGGCATAATTATTTTTATTCTGAATTATATCCCCTACTCAATTTTGACGACCCCTTAAACTGTGGCCATTAGCCATTTTGTGACAGATTTTAAGGACGGAAATTTGTACAAAGAAGAGCCTAGAGATATAACACATGCTCCTGAATGTCAACGTGTCTTTAATTCACATCTGTATAATTTCAAAGTGAATCTAAGCGCCGGGGATCAAACATATATAATGCTCGGTACGTAGGAGAAACATGAGGATTAAATTCTTGAGCTCACGCAGACCAAAAAATAACCGATACTCCGTTTTATGTTTCGAAGTTGACTCTTCATAATGACTTTAATATCCCTTTTATCCATCCATTAGCCAAATCCCGCTACCGAAAATTCCATTCGAACCTACACGTCCTTCCTAACTCCTTAATAAACTCTATATCCTCCCAGCACATCCCTCACAACCTCATTCGCCAAATGAAACGCAAGTAGCCTAGAGACCAACTCTTGAAGATCCCACCTCATGTAAATTCATGTCAATGTAACCTTTCAATAATTTACTAGAAATGTATTTTATAAAATAAAATATATATATATATATATATATATATATATATATATATATATATATATATTTACCCAAATTCGTGGTCAGTTACCGAAGACTCTACCCAGGCGTTTAAGATTCATGCAAATTAAAATATTTAAATTTTGGTTCCATTTGGAGTTAATGAAGTATCAGGAAAAAATATTTTCTTAACGAACATCATCCGTTTTGGGACTTCCGTAAACTTTCTTGAAAACGGTTGTGAAATCGTCATTGAAACACGTAATCATTCTCTACGAAAACGGTTCTTTTTTTTTTTTTTTTTTTACGGTGCATCAACAAATCGTGGCCATTAGCGCCGGCCTCCAGGGTGCAACCACGAATCTTCTCAGAGAGCCCTGAGATGAGAAAATTTCTGGCGCCGGTGGGGATCGAACCCACCATCTCCCGCTTATGAATCCAGCGCGCTAGCCACTAGACTACGGGAGACCCCGGTTCTTTAGTAATTTTCGATGGGATGATGTCAATCGGGGAAATAAGGTCTTAAAACTTCCAAAGTTTTGGTTTCGTTCTTTTGAACGAGTTGTAGTCTATGTGACTAAAATCTTTCTTATCTTTGAGATTTCATTTTATATTTTTCACGAAAGATCAAAACATAGGGAGTGATTAATTTCCGCGACTGTAAGTTTTCTGTGCGTGATGGTGCCTAAATTCTCACTTTTATTCAACATTTAAATGGAGTCGGTGTTTACATTTTTAATGACACAAGCGATAAGAATGTCATGGAAACGCACAAAGATGGACTCATTCCAGCGAGTTGGATTTTTTTTTATGTTACAGGCTTCTTGATTTTTTTTTTTTTTTTTTTTGGAGTATCTGCAGAACGTACCTATTGATAAATAAATCACATAGATATATTTCTCGATAGGCTACCATAATTCGACATAGTAATCCCATAGCATATTGTAGAAGATGTGAATGAATTAGACAAATCCTCTTGGAGAGTGGTTTGTCCAGTGTGGATTTCACTCTATTTGCATAAACCTGCTTGTAGATTCAGAATATCAATATTTGTCGAGCCTCGACCATTTCTGGGGCTTCATTTTGGGCTTAGTGGGTTCCTAATTTATATAACATTATAATTATATATTGATAAAGCTTATCAATATTGAATTATTCGCTGCTGGATATCCTCTAATTAGGGGCTTTGAGGATCAGAGGACACAACAGGGAAAGGGTCTCACCGTGTTTCCATATGAAATCTGCACTGGCGTCTTCCTTGACTTTGATGTCATTATTTTATTTCTACTTCCTAGAAATAATTTTTCGTCAATTATCAAACCTCTAACTGTACTCGTTTTGAGGGAATAAGGCTTGAAACCCCTAACTTCAAAATCGTTTTTCTATGAAACTATACTAGATATTTAAATGAAACTGATGTGAATTGAAGCTATTGATTAGGTGTACCTTGCGTATTTTTTCATAATTTTCGAACCACTTAAAAGATAAGAAAAAAAATTGTGAAGATTTGAAGGGCGGTTTTCCCTAACTGCCCCTCGAGATACACCTACCAAAAAAATCATGTAAAATCAGTGATTTCTCAACTATTATCTGTAAGTGTTTCATAGATGTGTGAAAGGTGCATCATATATAAAAATTACAAAAACCCTACATCGATAGCTAAACACTAAAAACCAGATGTAATGAAAATATCTCAAGTTACTCTTAGGACGTTTTTTGTTATTTAAATACTAACCCTCATATTGCTCAGTGCATAATCTGTATTATACAGATCGAAAAACTATTGTCGTATTGCAAGCCACTGAAATAATAAATACTAAAAATCTTAATTTTCTACAAAAGATAATTAATCTTAATCACTATTTTCCCTAATAGTTTTGGTAAGATTTGTAACATGAGATGAAACTGGAACAAATGTTACCTCGCTGTTCTATTAGACAGCAATAAAAACGATATTCATGTTGAGTACTAAGAAAATGGCAAGATACTAAGGATTAAAGTTCGTTATCGGTACTTCAATAGCAAGAAATATCGAATGTTTCATTGAATACAATTTTTTGTTTATATTTTATTTATTTGTGAGCATCCTTGCGCATCTAAGACCTTTCGCTCCAAACAGTTATTGCATATATACCAGTTAGAAAATTACATACCTATATACATATACTAGCTGAATACCCGTGCTTCACCACGGCCGATAACTATTTTTTATATTGTGTTAAATAAGATATGATCAAAATTAACGCTACTACATAATTTTGTACAGCTTATTATTGCACGGACTTTAAAGTTACCCAGGAAACACCATGTGGAGGTAACCGTGCTTGTTTACGTTGGAGAGTAAACAAAAAAAAAATACAACAACCTCTTAAAAAGTTAGGTAAACAGAGACAAATACACGTTGAAAAGCATAAAACTAACAAATTTGAAGTTTTAAGCACTTATCTCTTCGATTGACATCGCCCCACCGAACAACAGAATCTTATTGTAGAGAATTTAGAAACCTGTCGAAAAGCCGCCTTCCACTTACTACGAGTTCCCAACCGTTTTCGAGATATTTTAGAAAATATACTGAGATCCGAAAACTTTGTATCACCATTCATACAATTTTATTCCATATACTTCGTTTCTGAATACCCAAACAGAAAATTAGTTTTGAAAAGTATTTCTATCAATTTTTCTGGTAAATGGCTACAGAACTCGCTTAAAAAATGGTTTCATTCGTTTTCCTACGTTAAGGAATCTTTCGCACAAATTTCGCTCCAAAAAACATGTTCCAGTAAACGGATTCAACTGGTTAATGAACTTGACGTTTTAAATGAGAAGAAAGATTTTTGTACTAAATGTTATCAAAAGCGAACCATTTTTGAGCCGATGAGGAACTTCTTAATAATTCAAACCCCCCTAAAAGTACTTAAACATTTGAATATAAAAAAAACTCTCTTAGCGAGTGTTTACACTCTAAACGTCTTGTCCGTGCAAAATTTCAAATGTTTGTGTCAAGTGGTTCGGGATATTATTACCTCGGATGGGCCATCACCAGGGCGTAAACTCTATGAGGGACAAAATCACATTTTATTTCTCGTAATTCAAGGACAGCCATCATAGTGGAAATTAACCTCAATTAAAAATAATACTATGAAATAGATAATGTACGGTGACAGCTGTTCTTTATCGTCCTAGCAACGCATGCTGCCTAGGCTTGCCTGCTCTAACCAGCCAAAACTTTAAAACCTTCTAAAAATACTTAAAAATTCGAATATGAAAAAATCTTTTCTTAGTGAGTGCCATCGTTATATAGGGAGTGTCCATACAAAATTTCAAAATTTTCTGTCGAGTGGTTTGGGCTGGGGGATGATAGGTCAGTGAGTGAGTGGTATTTGACAAATATATAGTAGATAAACAAGTGGTATTATTCGTATACATCTGGTTGATTAATTATTTATAAATTGGATTACATAAAGTTAGATATTCATACAGTACTTTTTTTTTTTTTTTTTTTTTTTTTTTTTTTTTTTTTTTTTTTTTTTTTTTTCTTTTTTTTTACGGCGCATCTACATCTAGGTCATTCTTACTCATTCTTAAGTTGGGATACTATCAGTTGCCTCCTAAAAGATCTTCTTCCTAAAAGATTTTTATTTTTTTCACGGTGCTTCGATATCTAGGTCATTACCGCCGACATCCAGGGTGCAGCGATGAATTTTCCCAGCGAGCCGTGGGATGATAAAATTCCTGCCGGAGGTTGGGAATCTAACCCGCCATCTCCCGCTTATGAATCCAAGGCGCCAGCCATTAGACCACGGGAGACCCCCACTACATATTATTCGTTCTTTACAGTTTACCAAGTGACGCAATACCTTCGACATGGAACTTTTTTTTTTAAATACAATTACAAGGGCATAAAAAGATACAAGTGTGATTACGCTAATGGAAATAGGACCATAAGTTGCTGTTTACAGGTAGCCTCGATAATTTATTTCTTATCACTTGGTCGTTACTAATAAAAAAAATTAAACCCGCGGAAATATTAACACATTTATTCGAAGTCACAAGTGATACCAAAACTATTAAGGAAAATAGTGATTGAGATTAATTATCTTTTGTAAAAAATGAAGATTTTTAGTATTTATTATTTTATTGGCTGGCAATATGACAATAGTTTTTCGATCTGTATAATACAGATTATGCACTGAGCAATCTGAGGGTTCATATTTAAATAACAAAAACGTCCTAAGAGTAACTTGAGATATTTTTGATACATCTGGTTTTTAGTGTTTAGCTATCGATGTAGGGTTTTTGTAATTTTTATATATGATGCGCCTTTCACACATCTATGAAACTTTTACGGATAATAGTTAAGAAATCACTGATTTTACGTGATTTTTTTGGTAGGTGTATCTCGAGGGGTAGTTAGGGAAACCCGCGTTTCAAATCTTCACAATTTTTTTTCTTATCTTTTATGTAGTCCGAAAATTATGAAAAAAATACGCAAGGTACACCTAATCAATAGCTTCAATTCACATCAGTTTCATTTAAATATCTAGTATAGTTGCATAGAAAAACGATTTTGAAGTTTGGGGTTTCAACCCTTATTCCCTCAAAATGATTACAGTTAGAGGTTTGATAATTGACGAAAAATTATTTCTAGGAAGTAGAAATAAAATAATGACATCAAAGTCAAGAAAGACCCCAGTGCAGATTTCATATGGAAACACGGTGAGACCCTTTGTAGAGTTAAAACTGGTTGATGAAGTATTTTTTGCTCATTTCCTATAAGGAGGAAGCCTGGTTATGACAAGATTTGTTACTATAAAATTACGTGTAAACAAAGCAACGCGTTAAGATGTTACAGTTCCTGGTAGTCAAACTTTTTAAATAACGGGGACGTTAATGCGCGGGTATAGAGAGTTCTCATGGTGTCCGTCAAATGCACCTTGTTAAACCAAATCCGTTCATAAGGAGGGGGGTTTACTCCGGACCCACATTACCAATTTACCACTACCAGCCGTAGCTGGTTATATTTCAACGGAGGGGGTTTTAGTTGGGCTATGTTTGAATAGAATTTGCCCGCCAAAACTTAGGTTTAGGCAAAGCTTCCGCTTGGAGCGCCTCTGTTTTGATATGACTCCTGATGTAAATACATATGTAAGGGGCCGATTAGCAAGGACGGGATTTAAAGTAATAGATAATGGGGAAATATTTTAGAGAAGCGGAAATTCCTTTCAAAACTATAATTTATGCTCAGGTTACTGTTACAATCATAAATATCATAAACCATCGCTAGGATGAGAGAAAAGGTGAGTGAGAGAGAGACAGCTAGATAGAGATAGCAACTATTCCCTTTGGGGGAGGTTAGAGATTATTTGGAGCTGACCTACCTCTCATCGCCATCTCGGCCAAGACGGGCGTGGACTGTCGGAGGTAAGACGGAGCTTTTTATACCCTTTTAACCCCACCCCTGATTTAGCACGTGGCTGGGCGAGAAACTCTCGTCAGGTCTTATACCTTCCGGGAAATCTTACGATCCAGCCAGGTGCGGTTTCAACAACCCAGACGCAACGTTTGCGGATTCGTCGTTCCCACAACTCCAGGGATGGACAGCCAACCGTTTCTCTCCTTACAGATACATATTTGAACGACCAATTTTTCTTGACCAATGGCTTATGAAACTTTGACAGTCCTGGTCAGTACTTCCGGATTTCGTCACGGGTCGACGAAAATATCAGGCCCTCCCTATAGGGAGAGAGGAAACACGCCAAAACGTACAGTAGTTTCCCCAAAAGCCATTGAATATCCATAGCATGTTACCCGCTGAATAATGCTCAGCCTCCAGTTGCTATTGGAACAGAGTATTCTAAAGTCAGTCCACTCCCGTGGGGCTTGACGGTTGGATAGATTTCCCCCAGGATCCTAGACTCAGATACCGTCCATTCTACCTACCTGCTTTTCTAGAAACTAGCAATGTTATTTAAACTTTGATTTTTTTTATTTTTTTTATTTTTTTTTTACATAGAATAATGAAGTTTTCGCACATACTAAAACTAGCAAACGTTACCATTCCTCACTTGGCATTTTTTAATTAAATAAATATTTCTTAGTATCCTACAGAAACACCACAAATTAAAACATTTTTAATTTTAACACATATGAAAAGGTGTGCTAAAACATTGGTTAAAGGCAGATAACTAATTAAGAGAAATTAAAATCACAAGCGTCGTATAACGAGGACTTGTATCAAAGCAAGAGAGACCAAGCTGCCTTAACCAGGTAAAATATTTTTCTGGCGATAAATCAACAGAAAAAATACCTGCGAAGCAATTTACTTATCTTAGGGGATTTAAATACATTACTCGCTGGTAAGGTAGTCCCTTAATCTACATTATTCAATGAAGACTCACTTATTCACCAGAATCTAATCCGCGCCTAAATTAATTTTTGTGCTTTCAATTTGATTTAATTATTACGTTAGAATTATCATTTTCAATTAATTCATAAATTATTTGGAATGACTCATCATTTAATATATACTTTACTTAAATTTAACAAACTGCTAAACATTGTGAAAGTTTTATGAAATGTATATGCACTTAACGACATGTATTTAGGATTTTCTTGTCACTAGATGGTTGTCTAGATGCATTGCAACAACAGAAAATTAGAAGAAATTAATTAATAAGAATTTTCGGTGTTATTATTTTTATTTATTTACTCGATTATTATCTATTTTCTTATTATTTGTTATTTGGCATTTTCATATTATTACTTCGTTTTCTAGCACCTTTTTTAGCAAAGATAGGGCTGATGCATTTTACTCTTTTGAACGAAAAGCCACAACTCCTTGTGGGAATTTTCCTTTCATTTTGAACAAAAAAAAAAAAAAAAAAAAAAAAACACAAACGTAGAATTTGATGCTACAAGTTTAATAATTGCCTTCACACTTGCTTGAAGAAATCTGGAACTTAGGCGTTTGGTGATAGAGTAGTATCGATGCTTTGTTTTATACAACCCGAGCTGTGATTAGGCTGAACCACTGGTGTCTGCCCCTCCTGGTCGAACTAAATCCCGTTTTATACCCAAAAAATAATTTTTTTCTATTTGTGTTTTGTGCAGATCGGTTCCTTCTTCATGATCAACCTCTGCCTTGTCGTCATCGCCACGCAGTTCTCCGAGACGAAGAAACGGGAGATGGAGAGGATGAAGATGGAAAGGGCAAGATTTCAATCATCTTCCACCCTAGCATCTTCCACCAACAACTCCGAACCGACTTCCTGCTATGCCGAGATAGTCAAGTAAGTACTGTAGTTTGCCAAATAAATAGACTGTGTTATGGATGTTGTAATGATGTTATGGATGCAGGGACTTGAAGAGGTATCCACTCTTGCGAAGCTATTTTTTTTATTTATTGAAAGTCTTCACAGCTTTGGCGGTAAGAGCTTAACATGTGACAGAATAGAGCTTTACACATGTTAGAATATTACATAGATCTACTATATATTTGTCAAATACCACTCACTCACTCACTGACCTATCATCGCCCAGCCCAAGCCGCTCGACAGAAAAATACCACTCACTCACTCACTGACCTATCATCGCCCAGCCCAAGCCGCTCGACAGAAAAATACCACTCACTCACTCACTCACTGACCTATCATCGCCCAGCCCAAGCCGCTCGACAGAAAAATACCACTCACTCACTCACTGACCTATCATCGCCCAGCCCAAGCCGCTCGACAGAAAAATACCACTCACTCACTCACTGACCTATCATCGCCCAGCCCAAGCCGCTCGACAGAAAAATACCACTCACTCACTCACTCACTGACCTATCATCGCCCAGCCCAAGCCGCTCGACAGAAAAATACCACTCACTCACTCACTGACCTATCATCGCCCAGCCCAAGCCGCTCGACAGAAAAATACCACTCACTCACTCACTGACCTATCATCGCCCAGCCCAAGCCGCTCGACAGAAAAATACCACTCACTCACTCACTGACCTATCATCGCCCAGCCCAAGCCGCTCGACAGAAAAATACCACTCACTCACTCACTGACCTATCATCGCCCAGCCCAAGCCGCTCGACAGAAAAATACCACTCACTCACTCACTCACTGACCTATCATCGCCCAGCCCAAGCCGCTCGACAGAAAAATACCACTCACTCACTCACTGACCTATCATCGCCCAGCCCAAGCCGCTCGACAGAAAAATACCACTCACTCACTCACTGACCTATCATCGCCCAGCCCAAGCCGCTCGACAGAAAAATACCACTCACTCACTCACTGACCTATCATCGCCCAGCCCAAGCCGCTCGACAGAAAAATACCACTCACTCACTCACTCACTGACCTATCATCGCCCAGCCCAAGCCGCTCGACAGAAAAATACCACTCACTCACTCACTGACCTATCATCGCCCAGCCCAAGCCGCTCGACAGAAAAATACCACTCACTCACTCACTGACCTATCATCGCCCAGCCCAAGCCGCTCGACAGAAAAATACCACTCACTCACTCACTGACCTATCATCGCCCAGCCCAAGCCGCTCGACAGAAAAATACCACTCACTCACTCACTGACCTATCATCTCCCAGCCCAAGCCGCTCGACAGAAAAATACCACTCACTCACTCACTGACCTATCATCGCCCAGCCCAAGCCGCTCGACAGAAAAATACCACTCACTCACTCACTCACTGACCTATCATCGCCCAGCCCAAACCGCTCGACAGAAAAATACCACTCACTCACTGACCTATCATCGCCCAGCCCAAACCGCTCGACAGAAAATTTTGAAATTTTGCATGGACACTCCCTATATAACGTAGGCACTCACTAAGAAAAGATTTTTTGATATTCGAATTTTTAAGTATTTTTAGAGGGGTTTAAAGTTTGAGTTGGTTAGAGCATGCAAGCCTAGGCAGCAACCGTTGCTAGGACGATAACAGGACAGCTATTACCGTACATTACCTATTTCATACTATTATTTTTAATTGAGGTTAATTTCCACTATGATGGCAGTCCTTGAATTACTAGAAATAAAATGTGATTTTGTCCCTCATAGAGTTTACGCCCTGGTGATGGCCCATCCGAGGTAATAATATCCCGAACCACTTTACACAAAAATTTGAAATTTTGCACGGACAATACGTTTAGAATGTAAACACTCGCTAAGAGAGGTTTTTTTGATATTCAAATGTTTAAGTACTTGTAGGGGGGGTTGAATTATTAATAAGTTCCTCATCGGCTCATAAACAGTCTGATTTTGATACAAAACATTTGGTACAAAAATCTTTCTTCTCATTTAAAAGGTCAAGTTCATTAACCAGTTGATTCCGTTTACTGGAACATGGTTTTTGGAGCGAAATTTGTGCGAAAGATTCCTTAACATAGGAAAACGAATGAAACCATTTTTTAGGCGAGTTCTGTAGCCATTTACCAGAAAAATTGATAGAAATACTTTTCAAAACTAATTTTCTGTTTGGGTATTCAGAAATGAAGTATATGGAAAAAAATGTATGAATGGTGATACAAAGTTTTCGGATCTCAGTATATTTTTTAAAATATCTCGAAAATGGTTGGGAACTCTAAATTCTCTACAATAAGATTCTGTTGTAATGTTCGGTGGGCAGGGCCGCCACATGGAAGGGACAGCCGGGTACAGTTGTCCCGAGCGGTGGGGCGATGTCAATCAAAGAGATAAGTGCTTAAAACTTCAAATTTGTTAGTTTTATGCTTTGCAACGAGTATTTGTCTCTGTTTACCTAACTTTTTAAGCGGTTGTTGTATTTTTTTTTCTCTCCAACGGAAACGAGCACGGTTACCTCCACATGGTGTTTCCTGGGTAACATTAAAGTCCGTGCAATAAAAGCTCTTTCTTGACACTGGTCCGGAGCGCCCCAACGTCAAGAAACATTATGCATTAATTACTTATCAATTGATGAATAGCATATAGCAGGTATAATAAAATGTACAAAATTATGTAGTAGCGTTAATTTTGATCATATCATATTTAACTCAATATAAAAAAATACTTATCGGCCGTGGTGAAGCACGGGTATTCAGCTAGTACTTTACAGGGCTTTACATATGATATCATTATACATAGATCTTTTTATAGGATGAAATTTTACATAGATAAATAATAGAAGACTATACACGATAGAGTTTGTCATAGATAGTTGTTAGAGACTTACGTAACATATAATTTTACATAGGTAGCTGATAGAGCTTTACATGTGATAGAATTTCACATGGATAGATGATAGAAATTTACATAAGATAGAATTTTACATAAATAAATGATTCTAGAAGAAAACGGGCAGGACTTGCTCCCCAAAATTGCTTAAAACATTAACTTACATTGGCGACGCTTCGAACCTATTCATGTTCATCATCAAACAAAACAATACAAAATAAAAGTAAAATGAAATGTAAGGAGGAGATTTATCCTATGTCACTAATAACAATACAAATATGTTAAATGAAGTATACAATGATACAATATATTAGATACCTTATATTAAGTAGGGTTAAGATCTATTGTGATTTTAAATTTCATAATTTTTAAATTTCAACTTATAATTTAAGTTATAAATAAAAATTCATTAATCACTCTCATTGATTTGGTCAAGTTATCGGGCATGTCAAAGTTTTTTCTAAGTCTGTATTCAGTTAGTAAGTGTTTTATAGTCAAGTTTGTGTTGCTGTATGAATGACCTATTCTTAGGCGAGAAAGAACAACCGCTTCCCTTAATTTTCCTGTATTACTTGAAGGCCATTCATGTATTATGATTTTAATTACCCTTAATTTACGTATTGCATATTGGGTTAAAGTTGCATGTCTTTATATATAAAGTCCTGTTTGGCCGTGTTTTGTTGTACTTGCTTTGCAAGGGACTCAACTGTAGTGCAGTCTTTTATGTCGCGAAATTAAATGTTGAACTTCAGCTAGGACTCCGAAAGCTTTGAAAAAGGATTGACTCTTGGTACAGAAGATCTTATGTTTGACCGTTCGGACATATCAAGAAACCATTATACGATTATTGCACTCGTTGCGGTGTTGAGTATTTTGCTTAGTTTACGCACCTCCTGTGAGGCGGTCATATTATTTTCGTAGTTGCATAAAATAAAATGGTCATTAGTGCCAATTGGTATTCTTGGAGATAATTTTAGTTGAAAAGCCCCCTTAGAAGCTTCAGCTCATGTTATTACCCCGCATAGGATCTGCTCGTTGGTATTCTGCTTTAGTTACACCCTTCCGACAGGAATTCCCCCTTACAATTCTTCTAGACTTGAACGGATTGGAGATAAAATATTCTCCAAGTCCCATATATTTCAGGAATGCCTTTAGAAGTGAGAAATACAGCTTTTTGAATGGCCTTCTTGGGTCGTATTTCATCCATTTATGCTGACATAAATCTCCGGTTCTGGGGAATTCTTAATTTTTGGAAAACAATCATTCCAATATACATTCTGATTTGAATTGTTTTATTTTCAGAAGAGATAACAAGTTGTAAACAGTTGGGGTTTGGTCATAATAAAACCACATTTGGTAAAGTGGGGATAGTTTGTATTTTTTCCAACTTCTCAGCTTTATTTTCAAGCCTTTATGAGGAGAGAAAGAAAAATCTCGATTGGAAGTTGCTACCACATTTGTGGCTATATTTTATAGTGACCCAGTCTTCTTCAATCCAATATGTTTCAGGCGGAAGGTCAATAAAAGAGAATTAACAAAGTCAATTCATTTTATTTGTTCTTGCTCTACTTATTTCATACCTTACGTGCCTCTTCAGGAGCTAAAAAACTCAATAAACTAAAACTTACAGCCTAATTGTATTAAGGCGAACATTTTTGTCGCCACTCACTTGCATATATACCGCAGAAAAGATCGTTAACCTTGGAGATTACCAAGAATATCGGAGCTTAATTCATGGTCACCTTCAAGAATTTCACAGACAGGACCATGAATGTCCATTTGGTTTCGAGCGGCTTCGTAGGCTCTGCATTCTGTGAAAATGTGTTTAATATTAAAATATTCTCCACAAGCAGTGCAATCTTTTTCAAGATTATTTTTTTTTTTTTTTTCTTTTTTTTTTAATAAGTATGTATGGGTCAGATTATTGTGCCCAATTTTATTCTCGACAGAACCACTTCATCTCGACCAGTGCCTTGAGATGAGGTTATCCATGCCGTGGTAGTGGATTTAATCTCCCTTAACTTGTTTTCTCTATTTAGAAACCATTCGCATTGCTACTTTGAGAAGATAATATATTTTAGATATCCACGGGTTATCATTCCGCACGCATTATCTTCTCAATTCATTTCGGTGTTTGTAGCATGTTTCCTGCCTCAATATAGGAGAAAAAACACGCTTCTACATCGGCCTTATGAATAAAATACATAATAAAAAGTCTTGGGTCTGTAGAATATGAAGCGGAGTTATAATAAAAGAGAGCTAAGCCCTGGAATTGAACCCTAATCCCCGAGTTAACAGGACGAGCAGTGTTTCTCAACATACTTCTCTTCCTCAGATCCCCAGATTAACCCTCATAATAGAACACAATTCATTTTCAGTCCTCTATTTAGCTCCGACTCTATAATCTCTTCCTACTAATTGGTTCATGAGATTCTAATAATTAAACAATAGTTTTCTATCATCAGTACTAATCCGTCGAATATTGTACTAAACGCTGAAATGGAATATGTTTCTTTAATTTTGTAGGCAATAATAATCCTTACATGACAATAATATTGTCCGGTCATGCTCTCTATCAGATACTTTTACTCCTTTGGGTGTATTGATGGGTGGTTCTAGGTTCATTTTACAGTCTGGTGAATTCATTTTTCAATTAGTCCGACTCCCAGAAACTTCATCATCTTTGTGCGTTTCTGTTATTATCCCTAGACTAATTTGGAAAACATAGAATAGGAAAAGATGTTTCGTGTTAATCTTTTATGAAAAATGTAAAATGAAACATCAAAGCGAAGCAAGATCTTAGGCGCCACAAAAGGAAACTGACAGTATCCTAAGCGGAAATTATTCCATTTAAGCACCAATTTCTCCGGATGAGATCGCTAAGAACCGCATATGTAGTGAATTCAATAAGAATTCGAATAGACGCTTCACATTTTCAAATTTTCACAGTTTCGAGATATACGAGAAAATATACTAAAATCTCAAGAAATTGCGAAAGATATTGTTCGTTAATTTATCGTCTCGCGTCTTATTGAGGCGTTCATTTTAGATTGGATACTAATTTGTACAGAAATTAAATTTTTTTTACACAATTCATCCGGTAAGGAATAAGTGAGAATTTGTCAAAAATAAATAAATATGATTAATTTAGTTTAGAGCCTTCTTTCCAAATTCAGGAACAAATATATGCTTTAGGTCCACGCGACAAACCTAATGTACTGTATAACACACGGTCTTCTTTTTCGTACAGGGCCGCCGCACATGCGCGAACGCCAGCGGACACTTTTTTGTAAGGTTTTTTTGTAACGTTTTTTTTTCAGTTTAGTCATCGCTAAAGTATATTTATGTTCATACATGGCCTCCGCGCATGCGCGAACGCCACGGTTTCGTACATGGTCACCGCGCAAGTGCGAGCGCAAGCGGTTTCGTACATGGTCACCGCGCAAGCGCGAACGCCAGCAGTTTCGTACATGTCCACCAGCGGACACTTTTTTGTGGCGCTTTTTTTCAATTTAGTCATCGCTAAAGCATATTTATGCTAAAATCTATTTTTTCCCCCATTTTCCTCGACAAAATTTGTAGATATGGCCTTGGAAATGGTTTCTTTAGACTCACTACTTCCAGTTACTTATTAAACGTGCACCTGGAAGAATTTATTATGTATAAAAAAAAATACCCAACGGTGTGTAACGTGATTTCTTCTTTAGTGCAATTCATTGTACTTTAACTTATTCGAGTCGACCTCTATCATTAAATCCGCTGTCACAATTATCTTAGGCAATAAACAGTTATTATTGTAATTGAAAGAACATTTTCAAGTCTTGAAGAAATTATATTTTACTCATGGAAGGAATAAAATTAAGAAGAATGAAAAATCCAAGCAAACATTATTCTTTAATAAGTTAAGAGCGTGCCAGGGAATATTTGAACAAGTTTTTAATAAATTAACAGGTGGTTTATAATGTAATTAATTTCCGTTGTTTTGACAGTGTAAGTGGATTGAGGCGAAGGCAGAACTTTTAACTTGAAGTTTTAAAACAAAGATTCATTAATATCCCCTCTGGACATCAAGAAACTTGATCATAAGTCTCAACAAACATTCTTCAGAATAATATTACCCTCAAACAAACAATTCCTTGACTACTGTATGTATTGTTTAAAATTGAACAATGTGATTGGTTGAGAAAGGGTTAACCAGCAAATTCGGCCCATCGTCTGTAATTTTAGGATACATGCAACAAAAATACGTATAAATCGTGCTCAACTGATAAGAAAGATATGTTGTGGAAATGAGCGACATACTGCATTAGAAATAAGTGGTTTACTCAGGAACCAAATATTATTCCTTATTATAAATAAATATTATTATAATTTATAAACAATAGAATACCGATTACCCCTAGTGAGCATCGAACCCGCAACTGTAGACGAACAGTGCTCACGCCGTAGATCTCATTGTCGCCGGACCTCCTAATCACTAAACAATTGTAGAGTTGCTTAATTTAATATTTTATTTGTTTTTTTTTTGTGGGGGGAGTGGGCTGTTTCTCATTTATTGTTTAATCTTATTATTTGTTTAATATTCAATTTTTTATGATTATTTCTTCATTTTTACTAATAATATATTTTGAATACTTTTTATTGTTGTATCATTAATGTATCAGCTCCTACGTGACGGATCTTTTTTATTTATATATATTTTAAAATTACTAGATAACACATTTACTGTTCACTCGCTGAATTTTTTCGCAGCATTTTTTTTTTCTTAATTATTTAAATGTGAAGTTCTTCATTATGGATTATCTGTCTGATTGCAGGTATGTAGCACACCTGTTTCGCCGGGGGAAGCGGAGACTCATCAAGAAGTACCGACTTTGGAAGTACCGACGACAGCAACGGAAGCAGAAGAAGGAAGAAAGTCCAGTTACGCCACTGGCCAACACCATCTTGCTCAGGCCGGTGCCTCCAGCTCAGCAAGGTAACCAAACATTTTCAAAATTATCTAACTATCTGCTAACATAATTAATTTGAAATGTTTAAATAGCAGCATCCTCGCAGGTGCTCTCCAAAAGGGTGAATTTCCAAAATTTGGTTAAACTTTAAATGGGCGTTTGCAAATAGAGAGAGTACCTGCCCGACGGAATTAGACGTCGATAGCAGTGGCAGGCAGAAAGGGGTATCGGTATACCCCGACTTTAGCTCTGGAGCCACTCATCGGTGCGTCGATAGCAGTGGCAGGCAGAAAGGGGTGTCGGTATACCCCGACGTTAGCACTGGACCCACTCATCGGTGCGTCGATAGCAGTAGCAGGCAGAAAGGGGTATCGGTGTACCCCGACTTTAGCTCTGGAGCCACTCATCGGTGCGTCGATAGCAGTGGCAGGCAGAAAGGGGTATCGGTATACCCCGACTTTAGCTCTGGAGCCACTCATCGGTGCGTCGATAGCAGTGGCAGGCAGAAAGGGGTGTCGGTATACCCCGACGTTAGCACTGGACCCACTCATCGGTGCGTCGATAGCAGTAGCAGGCAGAAAGGGGTGTCGGTATACCCCGACGTTAGCACTGGACCCAGTCATCGGTGCGTCGATAGCAGTGGCAGGCAGAAAGGGGTGTCGGTATACCCCGACGTTAGCACTGGACCCACTCATCGGTGCGTCGATAGCAGTGGCAGGCAGAAAGGGGTGTCGGTATACCCCGACTTTAGCACTGGACCCACTCATCGGTGCGTCGATAGCAGTGGCAGGCAGAAAGGGGTGTCGGTATACCCCGACTTTAGCACTGGACCCACTCATCGGTGCGTCGATAGCAGTGGCAGGCAGAAAGGGGTGTCGGTATACCCCGACTTTAGCACTGGACCCACTCATCGGTGCGTCGATAGCAGTGGCAGGCAGTAAGGGGTGTCGGTATACCCCGACGTTAGCACTGGACCCACTCATCGGTGCGTCGATAGCAGTGGCAGGCAGAAAGGGGTATCGGTATACCCCGACTTTAGCTCTGGAGCCACTCATCGGTGCGTCGATAGCAGTGGCAGGCAGAAAGGGGTGTCGGTATACCCCGACGTTAGCACTGGACCCACTCATCGGTGCGTCGATAGCAGTAGCAGGCAGAAAGGGGTGTCGGTATACCCCGACGTTAGCACTGGACCCAGTCATCGGTGCGTCGATAGCAGTGGCAGGCAGAAAGGGGTGTCGGTATACCCCTACTTTAGCACTGGACCCACTCATCGGTGCGTCGATAGCAGTGGCAGGCAGAAAGGGGTGTCGGTATACCACGACTTTAGCACTGGACCCACTCATCGGTGCGTCGATATATGCCCTCATTAGCATTAACACGTTACTACTTTTATGTCCGGTGTCACTAACATGTTGTCATCGTTATTGGTGACTGCGGGCATCAACGTGTTAACTTCCCATGTTGTGATATGAAGCCCGTGAGCTAGTTAGAGGAAGGCACATGGAGATAACCTCATCATATGCTCAAAGACTGCTTAATTAATTTTTCCTAAGTAAAAGGTTTGGAGACGGAAAATAAATGTGCTTGTTACTACCAGACTGGTCCCTCTTCACTAGCGCCGATCACGCCTTGTGTTAACTATCATAGAATCTTGCAATTACAGTGGGTCGGTCGTTAAAGTTCTAAAGTCACTGTGAATGTCCATGTGGTTTCAAACGGCCTCATGGTCTCTGAAAACCATACAAATGTGTTTTATAGAAAGGTTTTACCTAAATACCGCGCGCTTAGGCCTAGTTTCTCATATAAATAATTAAGCATGGGTAAGATTACTTATTTTCGCCAGAGAAACATTATCTAGCTTATTGTATTTAAATAAACAACTCAGCTCATACAAACTAAAACCCAAACCGAAGCTACAGTAAAATAAATAGACAATTCTGTAGGAAAGGTTTTATAAATAAATTTTCTAACAAACTTTTATGTGTTTCGTTTTACCTTTTGTTTCTACTTCTGTTTTCATGTAATTAGTTGCCCCCCCCCTTTGAAGGAGAGGTACGAGGGACTGCATAATGAGGGTCCTGTGTTCGGATCTCCTGATACGGCTGAATGAAAAAGCTTTGCCGCAAGAGTCGATATCAACCATTGTCCTACTCTCGACAATAAGTCTCTTCACTCTCACTTTTAGCTCTCCCTCTTTCTCCTTCTTCCCATCTCTCTCGTTCTCTCTCTCACTCTCCCTTCCTCCCTCTCTTACTCTCGCTCTTTCCCATCTTCTTCAGCATCATCGTCTCTTATCGTGAACCATGTTTCAGGTCACAAAAATGCCAGTGGTTATATATAAATTGTATGTGTGTGTGTGTATGTATATATATATTTGTCTGTTTTTGCTCTTGAAGCCTCAAAAATGGCCTGAATGTTCTGACCTCACAAAATACGTGGTACAAAAATACTTTGTCGCAAACGATGTCAAATTCGTTAACCAGCTTACCGGATCACTTTTTTTTCTGCGTGATTCGTACTAAAAAAAGCGTAACTGCAACGACTTAGCATTTCCAGTGGGGAAAAAAAAACATGACTTGTTATTTTCGTTTATTTTCTTAAATACCTCGAAATGGATTTGAAAATTTTGGTAAATGTAACTCATATATTCGAAAGCTTAATAAATGTAAATGTCCTACAAAAGCGGTTCCTATGCGATTTTTAATACAGCGATCTTATTTGGAGAAATCGGGTCTTTATATTCAAAAATATCAGTTTCGTTCTTTTGAATAGTTTTTTTTTTTTTTTTTCTCTAGTTTCCTCTAGGTTTTTTTTCTTTGTTAAATGCCTTTAATGGTTAAGTGAAAAAACTGGAATTTTCACTTTGAGTACTTAAAGATGGTTGAAAAATGTTCAACTCAACGAGCGTTTCATTACATTTACATTCATCCATGGGAGTATGTAAGGGAGTCTTCAGAAGACTACATCATCAAAAGAACCAATGTGTCACTCAAAGATCTGAGCTCGATGAGTTGCTGTAGAAATCCTCTCAACGATTTCAGGTTAATTATGTTTTTGTACAATCTATTAACTTCTTTGCCAAAGTGACTCTAAAGAATATTCATCATTCTTTGTTATTTCAGCGCCGATTTTCTTCAAAGTTTGCACTTTAACGTATTTTGATGCACTAAACACGAATCTGTTTAAAAAAAAAAAAAAAAATTGCTCTCAACTAGAAAAGAAGTTATTAAGCACTAAAGTTCACTGTTATGAATGCTATAAAAGACGGCGTAAATAGCGTATTTGTAAACAAGCGCATGCGCAATAGTCCTTAATGAAGAAGTATAATTGAAATTTAGACTCACCTCTCGTAGCTGACTTGTCCTAAGCTGTCGCTTTTGGGCATACGTGCTATGCGTTTAATAGAATTCTATTAATTTCTGCGAGTTGGATTGACTAGAGTTTTGATATCTTCTTGAGCGAGCGTAGCGAGTGGAAACGCATAGCACGTATGCCCAAAAGTCGTCCTAGGCATTCTTCTAATCCTAGACATCTTCAGATGCGATGTTCGGTGGATATAATTCCGCAATCGCACCGAAAAGAGCATGTGCTCTTCATATTTATGGACACGTTTAACTTTTCCGCACATTTCAACTTTTCACACTTCAACTTTTCCGTACATTTTTCAAAATTGATAGAATTACTCACAATTTTGTTTTTTATTAAAAACTAGCTGAATACCCGTGCTTCGTCACGGCAGATAAGTAGTTATTTTATTGCGTTAAATAATGTTTCATTAAAATTACGTTACTATACAATTCTGTGCAGTTTATTACAGCACGGTTCCCGCCATACTATATTTTATTCAATGGGCGTTAAAATTTAAAAGTTTATGTTTCCAAGAAGTCCTATGGTAACACCCAATATATTTACGAGTATTACCAAGGTTATAGGCGAGGAGGCTGTGCAAGGTTCCGGATATTATTACCTCGCCTGGAAAACCTTAGGATATGCCATACATCACGGTTTGACCGGGACTGTCCCGGTATTTTGCAATTGTTTCGGCGTCCCGCCCAGTTTTATCAAGTCCCGGAAAAGGCTGTACGATGTAAAAAGTAATAAATTCATGTTTATAAGAATCTTTTTTAAATCGGTTACTTTTCAACAATTAACATTTTTACTACTGCTCCCAGTGTCAAAGAAATGAGAAGTAATCTAACTGTAAAACGCTGGAACTACCTGCACAGCGCTGCCAGCTGCTAGACACTACTATTTGGCTGAGAGATTGTTTTAAGAAAATCAAGTAGCAAAAAAAGTTCCGTTCTTATTTTTAAGGTTTGGGTAGACTAACAGTTCAGGATTCCCCCTTCCCGTTAGTTGCTAGGCTTAAAACTCACCAACCATTTTGCTTATAATTTGTACTCTTTTTATCCCCCCCCCCCAGTATGCCCATCCCATATTAATGTGTCTCGATTTAACTCTCCAAAAATATGGCAAGCCTATCTGACGGGGACAGGCAGAAAAGAAACGCAATTAAAACTCTATGAGGGACAGTTAATTTCTAGTAATTCAAGGTCTGCCATCATAGTTGAAATTAATCTCAATTAGAAATAAAACTATGAGATAGATAATGTAAGGTAACAGCTGTTCTTTATCGTCCTAGCAACGCAGGCTGCCTAGGCTTGCCTTCTCTAACCAACTCAAACTTTAAACCCCCCTAAAACTGCTTAAAAATACGAATATCAAAAAATCCTTTCTTAGCGAGCGCCTACGTTATATTGGGGGTGTCCATGCAAAATTTCAACATTTTCTGTCGAGCGGTTTGGGCTGGGCGTTGATAGATGAGTGAGTGAGTGGTATTTGACAAATATATAGTAGATTTGAGTAATTCTTCTCGATTGTGGATAAGAATTATGAAGTCGTGTAACTTCATTTTTATTTAACACTTTTCCAAAAAACTATAACGATAATAAGGTAATTAGAGCTTAGAGGGAATTAGAGGAGCTTAGAGGGAACAAATTATAAAGGCATTAGCTAATTACTAAGAGATTTCTGTTATATAATACTTTTCAGGAGCGAAACAAGAAATTTGAAGAATGTTTCATTATTTAAAAAAATGTTTCTGAATAAATAAGTGTTGGGAAATTTTAATAATTGATGGTAAATTTCAATTACACTTCTTTATTAAGGACTATTGCGCATGCGCATGTTTACAAGTACAAGTTGTTTATGCAATCTTTTGTAACCTCCGTTACAGTGAACTTTTTTTTTTTAAATAACTTCTTTCCTAGTTGAAAGCAACTTTTTTTTAAAGGGATTCGTGTTTAGTGCATCAAAATACGTTATAGTGCAAACTTTAAAGAAAATCGGTGCTGAGGATGCTCTCCCTCAGTTTTACCTTCATTTTATTTAAAATAACTTTCAATGTAGCCATATTCCTGAGCCACCATATTTTTTGATAAATTGTTAAACAGCATGACTGATCATTCTAAGATACAACCAACTGGGCACTTATAACTAACTACATAACAAAACATTAACACATACAAAAAAGTCCCTGCAGCTTATTATGTACTTTTCTCCAGTCTTCTTAAACGAGTTTAAAAGAGTAAACCTGGTTTAACTTTCTTACTGAAATAAGAATCTCTGACCTCATGAAGTCAATGTGTGTATAATACCACATAATTGGCCACTGGAGAAACATTGAAAACAGTAGTATGTCATTTTTACCTTAGGAACACTGCCTAAAAGTCTGAAAGGAAACTGTAGAAAAAAAAAGGAAGTACTCCATTAAAAGAGAAGAGACGCACCATTTTGTGCGTGTGTATGTTAGAAGGACTGTGATAAGAACGAGAGAAAGAGAGAGAGAGAGAGAGAGGGAGGGAGGAAGGAAGAAAACAGGGAGAGAGAGAGAAGAGGGAGGTAGAAAACAGAGAAAGAGAGAGAGAGAAGAGGGAGGTAGAAAACAGTGAGAGAGAGAGAGAGAGAATGAGAATGTGAGAGAGAGGAGAGGTGCATTGTGAGGAGAAGACACAATGGCTGCTATTGAGCACCATTCTGGGAGGTCGGTGCTTTTTCATTCATTCTTACCTCTGCTCCAATTCTGGGATCTGCCTCATTATATCGGCCTTCATTATGTCTGCTACTAGCGAGCCCTGGTTACATTCATGACTGCTGACCCTACCTCATCCGAATCAGCTATTTCTCACATAACAAGGGTTTGTTTTGTCAGCAGTTCTTCTAGGCCAAGTTTCTTTCCTTACTTGCGGGTGAGAAACCACATCACTCGAGAGGTTATTTTCAAGATGCAGCACATTCTCAAAATGCTTCCAGAATGCAAAATCACCTAGCTCTTGTCTACTCTAAATAAATAAATAATATTTAAATTTCAGCGAGCATAAATCACACAGATTTCTGAGACCTGTCATCTACTTTTTCTTTGTTTACCAGCCTTTTCTAGCCGGGATAGGGAGTTATTACGTAAAACCCATTTCCATTCTGGTTAGCAAAGATTCTGATAGTTTAAAGCTCATCTAACTTCTAAAATAAGAACCAAAATATGTTTTTTTTTTAATTTTATTTTATGAGCTTTGTAGTGCAGCTGATTTGCTCCTTGAAATTTCATTATTACGCAAGTGCAAAATAAATGTCGTTGAACAGCTGTCTTCACTATTTTTTTACTAGCTGCTTAACACCCAGGCCTCTATCGTGTGAGGAAGGAAGATCTAATACAACATCACTATCCGTCAACATAAAAATACTTGGTACTTACGTATTAGCGTCAAAGCAGGTTAAAGAGCCGGGTCTCAGAGAACTGGATCTACACCGTGTCAGAGATCTGGATCAAGGAGTCAAATCAGATTTCGCCAATATGGCGACGGCATTATCAACGATTTAGGTTAAGATATAATCTTTAGCTAGCGAAAACGCGTAGCAGTTATATTAATAGCATAATTGCTATGCGTTTCCGCTCGCTACGCTCGCTCAAGATTATATCTAAACTCTAGTCAATCCAACTCGTTGATAATATAGATCAAGGATGGTTTTTCGCTGGATAATGGACTGATAAACAATTTGGCATCGCTTCGAAAAAGTAGCTTTCATCCTAGCTATTCTGATGTCGCTATCTCGCACAGACACTGAAATCGCGTAACAAAAAAAAAACAACAACAATTGCGTGGGTAAATAAAACACAAATGAATTGCGTTAAAAAGACAAAGGGAACAAGATGGCTACTATAAACACAATAGATGATATCTCTGATAGTGATTGACCAATAGAAATGCGTTATCCATGATCCAGATCTCTGAACGAGACCCGCCTCTTTAACCTGCTTTGACGCTAATACGTAAGTACCAAATACTTCTCTTAAAACTAATATGACATAGGATAAATTTCCTACATTGAATCAGGTGTCTGACACCATAAAGGAGTTTGTACAATAATTTTTATTCTGTCTTTCTAGAGGCAAAGAAGGAGGATGAAGAAGAGGGAACTGAGGAGCCAGGAGGACAAAGCCCGAAACCAGTCCATGGACTCCTCCGACCCCCCATCATCCAGCAATGGCAGGAGAACCAAGAGGTAAGTTCGGATGCAAACAATATATCTTGGTTCTTAGGGAGGTTATTTCTGTTAAAAAACTTTATGGCTGTTTTTTATTTTAGTTTTTTACTTGCAGTTTTATTCTTTTTTCCTTTACCGAATGAAATCTAATTTATGATTCTTCCCTAAACCTGACGGCTGACAATTCATTGTTCTTAACAAAACAGAAATTTGCAGTTAAGGCAGATGGTCAAATCATTCATAAGTAGAGATGCCTCTTCAGGAGTTTTTAATTCTTAATGGCTAAAATTCCAATACTAATATATAGTTTAATAGTTTTTGCAGAATCTAACACTAGTACAACAGTACAGAGGTAACAAAGTACATGGTTGCTAGCAGAGAAGTTCGGTAGAAACGAAAAACGTCATTTCCTTCACAAACATTTTATTTTGGACTCTAAGCACTTTCATTAACTCCTGCTCCCATCCTCAGAGCTGTTGCAAAATGATGAGAAATTGAACCTTAACATTAAAAACTTAACTAAAAAACACATAAAAAGTACAACAATAAATAAATCTGAAATGTTATAATCACAATATTTTTGTTTTGTCAAAATATTAAACAAACAAATTAAAAAAAGCTCAGCCATGACGGGTCAAAGGTTTTAATTCATTTGTTTATTTGTTGACTAAACAAAAATATTGTGATTATAACATTTTAGATTTATTTATTATTGTACTTTTTATGTGTTGTTTTAGAAACGTTTTTAATATTAAAGTTCAACTTGTTATCGTTTTAAAACGAAGTATTTAATTTTGATAAAATTTGTTCTGAGGATGGTAGCAGAAAGGGCATAGCGCCCAAAATAAAACATTTTTTGCAGGAATTTATGTTTTTCATTTCTATTGGGTCAGAGGCAAGCAACATTTATTTAAATCTTTGTTTGGATAGATGTGTAACATGAGGAAACATTGTTCTTGATCCTTTAACTTCCAAAATTCTATTTAATCGCAATGTTTTCAAAAAATGGTTAAATATGTGACTGTGAAAGAGTTTCCATTCCGTTTTTTTTTTTTCTGTGCATCGACTTCTAGGCCATTAGTGCCGAGAGGGCGTAAATGATGCCTCGTCCAAGAGAGGCTGCCTCGGCTGGTGCCGAGAGCGGCCCCATTCTGTTCTTAACTTCAAAATGCCTATAACTGAGCATACACCCAAAAGCCTATCAACTATCAACATACAATTGTTAGCACATTATATATTTTTTTATTTTTTTAACGTAAATTCATAGCGAATGAACTAATATTTTGGCCTCCACCGTGTTAAGATACACACACACACATTCATGAGAGTGTTTTTATATAGAGGTTGTGTCAAACTCAATATCTTATTTTGAAACATAATGAAAATTTCGGAACGAAACTTGGATCCTAATCTAGTTATTCTATAAGAAGTTTTTTTTAGGGGAAGTAAAGGTTTTTCCATCTCTCTCCAGTGGCCAAGCCTCTGTAAATCTGGAATTGTCAGTGGAAAAATGCCTTTTTTATAACTGATTCTAATAGATAATTTAATTTTAAATGAATCAAATGCGTCCTAATCCATCATGAATGCAAACAATGCTAAAAACCATATATTCACAAAAAAGGAAGAGTTACTCAGACTATCCCCAATTGCTACTACTCTTGTCGAGAATGTGAAATGTATTTTCCAAATTTTGTACTTTAAAATTTCTCTTTTAGGGAGGGAGTCTGCTAGGAGTGGCAGAGAGCCCTGACAGACGCAGAAGGAGTAGTGTAATGTTCTCAGAGGTTGTCCTCCTCCATGGGGAAGCTCCAACGTCAGCAGAGAAAATGTCTCAAGCAGGAGACGGCAGTCTCAAGCCTCAACACCAAGTTAGTAATGATTTTATTTTATTTTAACAGATCAGATTATTATTATTTATTTATTTATTTATGCATTGCGTCATAGGCAAAAATCTTCTTTTTTTTCCGGTAGTTTTCAATAGAGGGCAATTTAAATCTGGATTAATCCATTATTTTTCTATGAAGAGTGGATTCACTTAAATACAAGTTTTAAACATTTTACCAACAATTTTGGCTTGGTACTTCCATTTTTTTTTTTTTTTAGATGTTGTTATAAATGTTTTGTTTTTTTAAATGTTTGAATGTTGTGTCAATGTGGTGGCAGTCATCTCCAAGGGGTTCTGTCAAGTCAATGGCGTCAGGGTGTGTCATGAGTTCTGAGTTACATGTTCGACACACAGGTTTGTCCGTGTTAGTCATATGATATTCGTAAGTCACACGACTATGGCCAATAAGTAGTGTGGGTAATATGACTTGTTCATATCGTGAATCTTCTGTATGACGAAGGCCAGTCTTTAACCGTAAACTTCACTGTCCTCAGTTTGTTCTCTGTTGTGTTAGTCCAGTCTAGTTGCCAGTTGGTCAGTGTATCATGATACGTCTTCATGGTACGTTTCGAGTGGTTCATAAGTTTGTTCTTCCGTTACAAGTTTGGCGTATCGAGCAGCAGTTGAATTTATTCCTAAATTTCGTGTCCTAGTAGCCACCATAGTGTTATATGTTTACCGAAAGCATGTAGGCTATGTATTTCTTCCTTTATTCCTATACATGTAGGGTGTGACGTGTAGAAATTATTCGTGTAAACATTGCAGTGATTGCTTAAGTTTTTAACTATTCGTGGGCATATCTCAATTATTGATACTTGAGTTGTTCTGAAGATATGCGCAAAAATATTATCGCCCCCCCCCCCTTCTCAAAATCCAACTCAAAAAAGATATGCACTGGACTATATGGTGGTGATGACCTAGTAGTTTTCTGTCACCTAACCTTCCCCTACATACTCCTTCTGACTCATTGCGCAATTAATTGTATTTTGATTCGTTTTCTTTCTGCTTATCCATAATTTGGCTGTATCTATTGTTTATTTTGTCTGAATATGTCCAGGATATTCTACCTAATTTTTTACATGTTTGTCTAAACATACTAGCAAAAATAGGCTTATAACTCAATGTAATATAATTTCCTTATCTTTTTTCCGATCCAAAATATGTTTATTACTTATACATTTATCACTTTAAATGAATTTTTGTTTATTCTATAGGACATCTTAGTATTAGCTTTACATTACTTTTCTTCTTTTTAATAATATTACCATTTATGCCTTCTGCTGTTGAGTATCGTTAAGCTTGAGTTTCAGTGTTCGATTAGTAATGAAATAGAAATTTGAAAATGAAAAGACTCACAACATATCCCATCGTGTATATTATATAGTTGTTTATTAAATATTTGTTTGTTTAGATAACAGGATTGGGTACGGAAGCAATGACCTGCCAGGAACTGCTAGCGCTCAGCGGTGCTTTGAGTGCAGCCCTCCCAACAGGCCAGCCTGCTCTCGACTCTCTCTTCAACTCCCTAAGCAAGGGCATCCTCCAGCCTCATTTCACCTGGGCTGAGACTGAGCTTTCGTTGAGACCAAACCTCGTGAGTACAAGACGGCAGTGAATTACTTTTTTTGTAACTTAAAAGATATTTTTAAACCAAGATTTTTCTTTGTTCCCAGCTATAACTACTGTATTTGGTTTCCCTTTATTCCCTAAGTAGAATAGAATAGAATTAATTTGGCACAAGTACATTGACATTGCCAAGGATCTGGCCATTTTGTGTTAATGGTTTTAATATTTAATAATAATAATAGGAATATAATGCCCAAAATAAAGAATAATACTACAAAATTAGAAATAAAAATAAAGCCTGAATAATATAATCGAAAAAATATGAATATACCTATGTACAATAAATGTGAAAGTAAATAAAATAATTATAGAACACTCTTTAAGAATAAAAATATATTATTTAACTTTACAGTACTCTCAATATTTAGCACATTTTCTAACGATAATTCGTCCCTGTTTTCCAAAATCTATGAATGTAAATATTGTTGCCTTTGAATTTTATGCATTTGGCGGTGCAGCATTAGGTGCTTCAAACTATTGTATATGTATCTATTGCACAACTGACATATTTCATCAGATTTTATGATAATGGTTTTATTTTTAAGGGATATTCTCGTATATTCACTATTGCAGACTCTTAATTGGCTTATGGCCCTTAACTTTTCAATACTAACATTAAATTGAAGATAGTTGGCTGGTTGTTGATGTGAGAAATTACAGATTAATCTATAGACTGGATCCCCTAAGTATTCATTGCTAAAGAAGCCTGCCAAAGAGCATAGCCGAAACGTTCAAAATGTAGATTTTTATGAAAATCTGATTTTGTTCTTACCGGAAACACAACTATTCCCTGACTTCTTATCACCTCAACGGCTAACTATCTGCACCTCATTACATATAGTAATTGATATTTTTTTGTTTTTTGTTTATTTCCACTATCACAACAATCCTAACATTTCCCATGTTGCCTTCATACAATAACAATTTCTTTGCTGTATGCAGATTAGTGAAAATTGACTCTCTTGAGTAAATAGTATACCTATAATAATAAACTAATACTTTTTACTACTTCATAAATTACAATTAATTTAAAAGATTCATTTCTAACTTTTTTTTAATATAGGGTCCAAGGGCTACTGAAAAAAAGATCTGCTGTATTTGGCAGTGCTGCCTCTGCTTCAAGCATTGCTTTCTAGCAGGAATTAGGAGAGCAATCAAGGGAATAGTTGAACACGATTACTTCCAGAGAGGCATCCTTGTAGCTATACTCATCAATACACTCAGCATGGGTATCGAACATCATAATCAGGTACAGTATATTTTCACAAAAAAAAAAAAAAAAAAAAAAAAAAAAAAAAAAAAAAAAAAAAAAAAAAAAATCTTATAAATTGACTGTCTTATACTTATAAGTGGAATATTACAATTAATCAATGATATATATATATATATATATATATATATATATATATATATATATTCTTTTTGTACAGGCCTTATAGGTCAAAAAATTGTTTTAATTTATTTTTATAACATTTTTTATTTATGTAACGCGTTTTTGGCTCTTGGTCTCTCTTCAAAAGACAATTGACGACGAGCTTGCAGCAATATTGAGGCAGCTCCATTTTTTGAGATTTTCAGGTCAGAACATTATCATGGATTTAAAAACTATCCCTACCTTCTGCTTCAATAAGGAAGCAGCCCTGGTCACTTAAATTGTGGAATCACAGCAACTAAAGCGCTGTGTGAGGTCCACTATTGACTTTCCGTCTCCGTACAGCCAACCCCTGCTCTTAAAAACTGAGAAATACAATGCCGTATTGAGCCTCCCACACAAATATGTTGGTCTAAATGAGATGCCATTCTATAATGCATTCAAATGTGTACTCATGATGATTTGATTGAGAGCGAAAAGATGACTGAATTTTGCATTAATTGATTTTTATTATTTTTTTGTTGTATTTTACATTGTTTGCTTGGATTGTCGTATGAGTTTCCTAGATTAAAAATGTGAATAAAACCAAATTTTGTTCATTTTAGTTGAAAAATCCGTAAATGTTGGGTTATTTATAGAACGTGGCACAATAAGGAGGCAGCTCCAAACCATTAAACCTGACACTACCTCTCTAAAGAAGGTAGGATAGGGTCATTATGGACTTACTTTCATAAGTAGGTGGATATGTTATGATAAGGAAAACAAAATGGAAAAAAATCAAGAAACTAAATTTAAAAACGTTTTCTTTAATTTGCCAACAACGTGAAAAATGGAGCTGCCTCCTTATTGCTGCACGCCCATCAATTTCGTTATTGTGATATTAAGAACCATGTCAGTCTTCTAAATAAATACATCACAAACTAACAAAAAAGGAAATAAACATTTTTCTCTTGAATTACATTCACCAACCACGTACGAAACGAGCCATGGCTGTTGAGTATAATTTTAGAGTTAACAAATTGTTGTCTCACTTTGAGAAAACGGTGCTTAACTTTTTGAAAGAGTTTATTCCATGTAAAACAAACTATTTAGAGTTTATATTACCTTTTCAGATCAATCCATGGATAAACCCAAAAACATACCAAGCAAACAAAGTTCCTGTAAATCTGAATTTTGAATTTTCTTTGCAATAGACCTTTGTGGTTAATATCTTTTATATTAATTGAAATTCTATTAAATCCCTTTGCATTTCAGAAAACCACAATTAGAAGCTGATTGACATCCTTAAATTATTTTCACTAATAAAAATGATGAGTAAATCCTAAAAAATAAATATCCTATTAAAATACATATTAAATTGCTAATAATTTGTGTCCTTTCAGCCTGATGGTTTGACTGCAGTCGTTGAAACGAGCAACATAGTATTTTCGACAATCTTTGCTCTTGAGATGCTCTTCAAAGTAATAGCTGAAGGCCCGTTCGGATACATAGCCAATGGCTTCAATGTCTTTGATGGAGTCATTGTTGTTCTGAGGTAGTCATTTAAATCTCACATTTACTTCTGTAATGTTTTCTATTGTTGATAATTTGAATGCTAATAAATAAAACATAAAATTTTAAGTAGAATTAAAGTTATTTTCTTAAATTTTAACATCCACTTATACATAATACACATTTTCTATGTTATGGGATGGGTTATCTACAGGTTACCACCCTTTTCTAGCCAGAATAAGGCTGATACTTTTTCTTTTATCCAAAAAATATCCATCACCTTAAGTGGGAATGAATCCAACATTTCTAGGTACAGAGTGCTTATGCCTTAGCCCTTTAGAGACCGAATACGGCGGAGTTAAAGCGTGCTCGCTGGACCGAGTACTAGTGATTCCAACTGTGCCCGCTGAACCGACTACTTCATGATTCTGCAATTGCGTTCTTTTCTTTAATTACACATTGTTTCCTATAATCCATTTCAGAGTTGGAAAAAAGGTGTGAAAAGGGTTGCAATACTTCAGCCTGTCATAAAAACCACTACATAGCTCTAGGAACAGAGCTACTAAAGTAGCTCACGGTCTAGAAACGCTGGAGAAGCCGGGCTACTATAGTACCTCACGGTCTGGGGAGCCCACCTCTCACCGAGCTACTATAGTAGCTCACGGTCTGTGGAGCCCACCTCTTACCGAGCTACTATAGTAGCTCACGGTCTGGAGAACCCACCTCTCCCCGAGCTACTACAGTAGCTCATGGTCTGGAGAACCCACCTCTCCCTGAGCTACTATAGTAGCTCATGGTCCGGGGAGCCCACCTTTCACCGAGCTACTATAGTAGCTCTCGTTCTGGGGAGCCCACCTCTCACCAAGCTACTATAGTAGCTGTCGTTCTGGGGTGCCCACCTCTCACCTAGCTACTATAGTAGCTCATGGTCTGGGGAGCTCACCTCTCCCCGAGCTACTATAGTAGCTCACGGTCTCTAAAGGGTTAACACTTGTGGCTTGTGCCTCCAAGGCTTCCAAGTCGGTGCTTAATGTAAAAAGCCAGTTGATTCTTGAGTTTCCCTCTTTCTATACATATTTCTGTTCGAACACATCAATAAATGTGATTTAATCATTTTGTTTCTAATGATCTTTTCTTATTATCTAAACAAGGTTGCTGTAATATATGTTAAACCTATATATAGGTATCATTTCAAAATTTATTTTTTTCTTTTCTTTATGAGCACTGTTTAGTCAACTTATTTACAATAACTCCTTTCATTTTTTTTACCTCATAAAAACGGGTAATTTTATATACATATTTTATGTTGAAGATTCTCATTTTAATATATTCTTTCATTAAAATGTAGTGTAGTTGAGCTCGGACAGACGTTCCTCGGTGAGCGCGAAGGTAGCTCGGGTCTGAGTGTTCTTCGTACGTTTCGACTCCTTCGAATCCTCAAGCTGGTTAGGTTTATGCCGAACCTTCGAAGGCAGCTCTTTGTCATGCTGAGGACAATGGACAATGTCGCAGTTTTCTTCTCCCTCCTCGTTCTCTTCATATTTATATTCAGGTGAGTTAAAAGATTTAGACTAGGACAGATCAAACTCTTTATTTATTAATATACATTGTTTTGTTTTTTTGTTTTAATATTTACCCAATATTAGTGCTTTATTAAGATAGTTTCATATTTCTTGAAAAGCTTTATGCTCACATCAATTAATCAGACACATTTTTAAATGGTCAGAGTGATTTTTCACTTTTGAATTCTGTGTTTTAATTAACAATACATTAAATCATGAGAATGATGATTGACGTTCTGGAGTCTAATGATGAATACGGCCAATTTCACTAATTATATTTATTAGAAAAGATGGTTAAAATGCTCAAAATATTTTTTAAATTTGTTAAAAATTTATTTCTAAAATAGCAAGATATGCACACAAATAAATTTAGCAATGTATAAAAATGAGTTCAGTAAATAATTTATATTTTTCTACTAGCTGCTTTGTTGAGAAACATTTTTTGTTTTATTTTATTTTTTATATCTTTAAAATAGTGTCTTCATGTAAATATTTCTTCATCTGGTACAGATTATGTGTTTAAATCAAACTCTTAATATTATTGATTAGGTTTTGAAGAAAACGTTTAACTCCTGCTCTAAAATGATATCGAGGTATTAAAAGAGTGAATTGGTATAAAAACATAAATAAGTTTTTTGTTTTGTTTTTTAGATCTACTAGCTTGGGGAATCCAAACAGAATATCAGAATTACTAAAAACCACTGATGGTAACAGAAGCAGCAAAAGCAACCGCCATTACTCTTTACCTACTGCAAACAAACAAGAGGGAAACCACAGTGGTTGCTTAACACATAGAACGGTGAATACCAAATTCTGTTTGATCAAGCAACAACAGTTCTGTTGGCTCTGAAATTCAGATAAACCATTGAAATTTGCTGACAAAATGAAGTGTGAGAACGGTTAAATTATTCGCTAAATTGGAAACTAGCTTTTACATGTTCGGGTCTGGCATAGTGGCATATGTGTCAGAGAGATGTGTTCTGCGGGCCCAGTGTGTGCGTCAGCAAATAACTTGACTTTCTTTCTATCCCAACTATTACGGGCCTTGTCCTATACCACTAAAAGTACATAATTTCAAAAGTTTCTTCACTTACTTACTTTTTTTATATGTTTGCTATACATACTAACAACTATACAAAAGGGCCAAAGGCCATAGCCACGTTGAATACACCAGTTCCCGTAGATCACCGAACTTAAGGAACATCGGGCGAGGTCAGTACCTGAATGGGTTGTAGATGCGCCGTAAAAAAAAACAAAAAAAAAAAAAAAAAAAAAAAAAAAAAAAAAAACGGTACAAAAGGGAAATTTGGGCCCAATGGAAATTTTTTTCGAATCGGTCCAGAAAGTTTTAAATAAAATGAGGTGTAGCAGGACATCACAAAACTTAACTCAAGGATTATGAATGCATCCACCAATTTAAGGAGCAAGGAGAATCCCTCCACTACTGGAAAATACAAAACTGGAAACATTACAACCACTGCAAAACAAGGCTTTCAGATATCCAGCAAGGCAAAAAAAGAGCTTAGCAATCGGAAGAAATCTGCTAAATGCCAAAGGAAATTAATGAAACATGCAATTTTTGTTTTGTTTTATGATTTATTTTATTAGTACAATGACTATCTGTCATTGTCTAATCAATCCTGGTGAATGTCTGTACCAGGATTAATTAGAAAAAATCAGATTTGGATAGATATAATTATTTAAACAGAGATATTTACATAAAGGGGGGGCAACATATCAGATTGAGCCCACCAAGTAACCTTCCACACTTAACACAAACAGTGTTGCCAAAAACAAATAATATTTGACTTCAACTATTGCAAGATTATATATCTAACAGGAATCACTTGTTCAGTCATTCATAATATCCTTTCCAATATTCAGATGAACAAAAGTAGTGAAGAGTCAATGAAGAATAGATCATATTTAATTGATTTATATATTTTTATTATGTCATCTCAGGAGTCTTCCCTAAAAATATAATATTAGTCTCATGTTAGATGTTAAGGGATATTTTTTATTCCTCAGACATATAGTGTAAATATAAAATAAATTAAATATGTCTGGCATGAGCATAAAGCTATTCAGAGGAGTAACAAATTTTATCATAATTAAGTGACCATTCTATTTTTTAAAATGTGTTTATAAAACTAGATTATGTTATATTCATTTATTTCACTCATATATAATCTTGATATAATGTATTTTATTTTTTTATTTATTTCACAAAGTTTTTGTTTTTATAGAGATATGGCAATGCAAATATGGTCTCTTGACTTGTTATGGATATGTACTAAGGTTGATCTGTTTGCTAAGCTTAGCAGGGCTTTAGGCTGCAAGTGCCATTTTTTAACCAAAGTTCTTAATTCTGTTATATCCTCTTCCTATAATTCCATTCCTTTATCCATTTTCCTTATATAGGTGACACTATTCTTTTATTTTCTAAATGCCGCAAAGAAATTATAGAAATACTTTAGTGTTTCTTGCCCGGACAGAGGTGACAAACTGTTTCTCTTGCAGATTTGCTTTTTGTCTAGGCATTGAAAAGAAAACCTGATGGGACATATTTAAAAGAAAATAATTATTGTATATAATGCTGAAATATTTAGTATCATCAGTATATAAACTGATGCAATATCACAGAAGATATATACGTTGTTTTAACCTGAAGATAGATTGCATGGAGTTTCTGGATTGCTTGATACGTTGAAGAAATAGAATTATTTGAGTATGTAATTTTTGAGATAATGTATACAATTGTATATGAAGATGTTATTACATCTGTGTGCTAATCCCAAAGTATAATTTGTCCAATCCCACATAGCCGTCATATTAGACTGTCAGGAAAGCAATTTAAGGAATATTGGCACCTAAGTGCATAAAAAGGTATCCATTTGGAGGTATCCATTTGTAATATTACTTTCTATTCTTGTTTATTACAGTTATACCACTAGCTTCAAATTTCTAATTGCGGAAAAGACACCCCAATTAACATCCTTCCTACCTTGAAACTCATTAAATCATAAAAAGTTAAATTTTATCTAAAAATAATGTACTAATATTCAATTCACATATTGTGTTTATTCTTTATTTCTGATTCCCATTGAGGTTCATTTATAATATAAAATATTATATGAGGTTCATAGTAAATTGTCCAATGATGACCAATACTAGAGAAAAAGTAAACTCATCGCTTAAATTTACTATTTACAATTTTTCAGGATGCTCTAACATAATAAATGTTCAGTCTAAATAATATAATTCTTACCAAGCTTAATTAAGTTAAATACATTATGGCTAGGGAGTGCATCATTAGCACACTTTATTAGTTTTACTGCTTTACATCGTATAAAAAACGTTTCTCAGTTAGTTTGTAGTTTTTCAAATGGGGGTGACATTTTTCCCCTTGTTAGGGAAATTTTTAAATCCCTATATGGTTTAAGGACACAAAAGTGTTCAGAATGTTTTGTGGGAGATAACCCAGAGCAGTACCTTTTCAGAGTTTTGTATCAAATCATAGTTCAAGAAGTATTAAAATTTTAATTAAAAATAAGAATTTTTGAGTATTTTAAAGCATTGTATCCACAATACGTCATCAAAAATCACCAGTGAAGTGTTGAAAATTGTGAGTGGGCATTTGTGTACATGCATACATTCGTGTGTTTGTGTACATTTAAAAAGGGAGTGAAAAAATGTGGGCTTCTGTGTGACCATCCCTAATCCCATACCTAGTACGAGTAATACCTTATGTATGTGTATTTATAAAGAAAGACGTTTTTATAAGATACGTACAAGAGACAAAAAGAGAATATGTTAATAAAAGACATTTTAGTTGCCCAAATAAGTTGGGTTGTTTAGTAAATAACATATTAATCAACAAAAATTGCGGGGATTGTCAAAATTGAAAAATTATTTTTGCAAACTTTATATTTTAGGAGCTCCGTGACAGTATGCTTGTCATTATAATAGTGATGTGTAACCGAAAGCATATTACGGTCGCAACCTCCCAGAAAACATACTTTCTGCGACAAACATGACCAACATCTCTTGGTTCATTAATTATGCTAGAAATTTCCATATAGTAGCTCACATTCAGCTTCAATGCATTAATCCATTTGGAGCCCGATAACAGTTCTTTGTCATATATGAACTTTTACTTATATGATATATGACTTGTTCGACTCCAATGTCCTTCCACTTTGAGTTGTCCTAATCATTCAAAAAGTGATCCCTCAATTTTTTTTATTCCTCTCTTTATATTATAAGTGTGACTGATACCTTCTGGAATTCTGAGCACACATTGGGCATATTCTGACATTTGTAAACCCTAAAGAGCTTTCCCAAAAATTAATCTGAAACCTGAAAGTGAGCCCCACTTTGTAAATTTGTCAATGAATATTAGAAATTAACAATAATTTTTATTAAATGGTTTTGACATTAGAACTGGAAAAGTTTTCTACTCATTATTAACTGGCATGGCTAGTTTTAATAAATTATTCAAAGTTTTTAGGCTATAAATAATCGGAAATTTTTTATATGCTCAGTGTTAATAAAATAATTTACAGGACAGCAAAACATTTAAATGGCTCATTCGAATTTTAAATATATTTGAAATCTTTTAATAATTTAACAATGAATGGTGAATATCTTCGAGAATATTAAAAGATTCTTTTCTTCTTCACCAAAGATTCAATTAATAAACAGTTCAACAAAGCATTGTAAATTAAATTGTTAATTTATAAATATAATTACAAAGGTATTCTTAAAATGTTTCCTAGATAATTTAAATGCAATAAAATAAGTAATTATCTCCCCATCAGCTTTTCTCCTTAATTCAAAGACGCCTGTACTTCAATACCTGTTATTTTTTTTTTAATTTATTAAGTTTTGTTTGTGCCTATATCATTCTCTTTTCTATGCCTTGTTAAGTGCATTCACAAAAGGGCTTCAGAATGACTATTTCTTTTTTTTTGGTTTTCGGCTTGTGTATCAGTAAAACTTTTACATCTGTTAATAAATGTTTATAAAGTAATATATCATATGTTTAATTATCAATTCGGAATTTTTCGCTTCTCTCCAGCATGTTTCCTGCACTAAAGGTACATTGGGATTAATTTTTGCCGACATTCCATCAGGCTTCTTCAGAATCTCATTCTTGCACGATTACTACCATTTAAAATCATAAGAAGGGTCTGAGTAGGTCAGTTGAAATGAGGGGAAATTAATCCTACAATTTGAAATCTGCCAATGAAACATACCAGAGAGTTAACAGAGTGACGCGAGGCTGTTAGAAGAAAAATATTAACAATTTTAAAATATTCGTTAGTAAATATTTGCATTCTTAATGAAGGAGGTCCTTTTTAGTAGCTTTTAATTACTATCAATCCTTCAGTAATTAATAGTTCACTTAAACACTTATTAAACCACGGTATAAAACACAGGACTGTATTGACCGACAGTGAGTTAGTTTTCAAATTTATATACTTTGAAAAATTGAGATGCCAGGCTGGGATTTGGTCCAGATACTCATATATTATGCTGTGGTGTCTTGTCAAATAGCCTACCTGCCTTCACAACATGACAAGTTAATGTGTCCATCATTGATTTTGTTTGGCCATATTTGCCCGAAGCCAGACTATTTTATTTTCATTTAAGGCTCAGAGGAGGCAAAACCCGACCGGGTTTTTAAAACCTGGATCTGTTATATTTTTCTTTCACAAAAAGTCATTTCATTATAAGCTCATCTTTAAAATTAGTGTTGATAGCTGTGTTATTTTTACTTTCTCCTTGTCATGTGCCTGAATAAAAACAAAGGACTATGAAAAATAAGAAATTAAGCCTTTATAATAAATTAACTAAGTATTAATTAGCCATTGCAATTAAAAATTAATTAATTTAAATTTTAACGTCCATTATAAATAACTCAGAATTTTAGGACGGGCTGTCTATAGGTTATCACCCTTTTCTAGCCAGAATAGGGCTGATGCCTTTTATTTTTTGTGAAGAAAATCCACCGCCCCTAATGGGAATTGAACACACGACCTTTGGCAAGGAGTGTTAAGTGCTCACACCTTAACACGCACAGCCACCGGGCCTCCTGGAATTAAAAAGAGAAAATATATCTCTTGCCTGTTGTCCAAATAAAAACATTATTCAGGAAGAGTCTTATTTTACGTTTTACTTTATACATCAATTACTACTGTTTTGTAAAACCATTTGAAAGAATTAAGTCTCAATATTGGAATCAGGTTTTTTCAGGTTAGGAAACTGATATAATTTTATTAAAATGATACTCAAGCCCACAGCCAATAAAAACAATCAATATCGGGCTCCGCAGGTCTTCCTTCTTTATTTTACTTCCTTTATTTTCTTTCTCTATTTTTTTTTCTTTTTCTTTTTTTTTAAGTTTTCTTTCAATTGTTTTGTATTTGAGCACGGTTAACTCGCTTGTTTAGTATTCTTGGGATGAACCTATTCGGATGCAAGTTTTGCGACAGAAAGGAGGGAAATGAGACTTGCGACAGAAAGAACTTTGACTCCCTGCTTTGGGCGCTAGTCACTGTTTTTCAGGTACAATCCTCCTTCACCTTTTCCTACCATTATTTACCTTCATTGTTATTTTTATTTTTCTCTCTCGATTATCATCGTTTTTATTTGTGCTTTGCAGCCTTCCTCCATTTCCCCCGATTTTAGCTGGCTATGATTTTTCAAAATTAACTTTTTAAAATTGCGTTTATTTCCTCTAATAAAATTTTCCCTATTACAAATATTAGGCGCATGATATTTAACAGTTGTTTTTACATCATTTATATGAGTAATTCATTTAGTAGGTATTCAAATATATTGTTAACTCTTCATTCAGTTAATATTTATTTTATCTACTTTTCTGATAGTTAAATTTTTATTTATTCTGTTTCTGTAGCTGAAATATACGTATTTTCATCTTTTGGAAGCCAACTGGTTTATCTCTGTCGGACTCCAGTGTATAATTGTCATTTATAAGTTCCATTATTATTATTTACTTTCTTTACAAGATTTCTATTTCATTTTGTTGGTCATATTTTAATACAATTGTTTTCTTATTTTCGTTTTATTTCTGAGTCCATAAGGAGTAGTATAGAAAGACCTATCTTATTGGTATTTGTATATTTGTGGTATTATCCAATTATTTTCTAACTCTAAAATTGCTCCCAAATTTTTGTACGTCCTCTATTAATATTTAGTTTCAATTTACAGTTGTATGCAAAAGTTTCCGGCCAAAGGTAATTTTGTTATTAAGTAATGAATAAAGGGTGCAAAGTGGAAAACAAATATATCATAAAGTATTTTTCTACTATCGAAGTGTGCAATTCAAAAATGTTATATAACAATCAACAAATACTAATAACAAAAACAATGTTTTTCGCTTCTTCATAAGTGTTCGGCCAAATTCCAAGAGCTATGACTCTGTTTTATTTGTGTTATCATTCGCAAGGGTATGTAAACATAAAGAACAGTGGTGGCTAAAGGAGTGGGCTTAGCCCCCCCCCAGAATGAAACTTCACCATATTTTTCGATTAAGTTAGAAAGATAAATTGTTTAGGCAAATTAATAGTAATAAGTTCTAATTAATGTATGTTCTTAGTTTATCAAATACTTTCTTAATTATTTCCAGGTGCCTGGTTATAAAAATTTGATTCTACACCCCAGGCACGGCGGTAAGTCCATACTAAATTAGCCCCCCAGAAATGTTTGTTTAGAACTGCCTATGATTAAGAAGGTCTAAAGACAAAGAAACATCGATCGAAGCTGCTTCAGGAGTATTACAGCCAGAAAAAATTCCGAGTCGTATTTTAGAGTGACCGAGTCAATCTCCTGACTTGAACCCTTTTTAACATATAAGACAAGAATCGAAAATAAGAAAAGGAACTGAAAATTGTGTCAATAAAGCTGCTTTGTAGGTAAAAGTTCAAGAAAAGTGGAAAACGCATCTCTCAAGATAGAATCATGAAAATTATCGAATCAATGCCTCAGAGGTGTGCCACTGTGATAGATTTGAAGGTTATGGCTTCTAAGTATTGATGAAATGTTAATTTTTTTACAATTTATTATTTTTCTAGGTGTTTAGAGCAAAATTTGTGCTTGGCTGGACACTTAAGCGAAAAATGTTGTTTTTTTAATAAGTAATTGTTGATAATTACATACAATTTTTGAATTTCACATTTCGATAGCACAATAAAAATACTTTTTGATGATATATTTGTTTTTCCACTTTGCACCTTTTATAAATTACTTAATCAGAAAATTACCTTTGTCCGGAAACTTTTGCGTACAACTGTATGTAGCTTTGATTCAGTTCATAGCCTGAAATGATTAGGCACTTTGGGAAGCCAAAGTCATTTATTATTTTGCCAAGTTCCATCATAAGATTTATTGGCAAAAGACAATGTTGCACCATGATCACTTCATATGAGCCTTCTGTAAGACATACAAGTAGTTAAAAATCTCTAAAATTTCCTACATAAGATTCATTTTAATTCGAATCAAAGTTTACGAATCGACAATTCTAAATTTAATAAATTACGTTATTAGTGTTCATTATAAAGACTTGAATTTCTCCTGGAGGTAATCTTAAACGATAAATAGTTTCATTGCAACCACTAAAGGCCAATTAATTATTCTCAATTTAGGTAGATTTGACTATGATTCAATGTTAGTTGTGATTCAAAATGCCCAAATGAAAGAAAGAAACTTTTGCAGGGAACTTTCACAGAATTTTTTGGATTACCAACTACCCCTTCAAACAGAGTGTTGAAGAATGCCAGCATAATTCTTTCCCACTTTTTTTATTATTTAACAAGAGACTTTTTTACCTTATCTAGGAACAAGACTCCTAACATTTATTTTATCATTAGTTTTTCACCTCTCCCTTGTGGTTCATTCGTTCTGCTGATATTTGTTATTTTCTAGAGAGAGACTTCAATTTCTTCAATTAGTTTTTTGGAAGAAATTTTTTTTTCTAAACTACTTTTTCTATTATCTGTTTAAACTGGCTGCAAATACATCTATAGCTGTAAGAGAGTAAACCTACCCATTTGTAATAGCCAGCTAAAACGACAATCAAACCCTGCTTTTGCTTTTCGATATATTATCTCACGAGGGCTCCATCGGCAGAAAAGGTAGGTATAAAACAATGTATAATTTTCAAATATTGTAACTTGCATTTCCACATTAATCACATATATATAAACTTTCACAGGAAAACAAATCATTAAACAGACCACCTCCACACTTTAAAAAAATTATCAGTGGGATGTGTTTTGCTGTGTTAAAAATAAGATAACTCATTGTAGAGAATGACTAAGCAATAGTTTTTAAAATGCATGTTTAGAGCAAAGCTTCATTCAACTTTCTGGATTTTAATTATTTTATCTCCTTAAATCTCTTTCTTTCTATCTCTCTCTCTCATTATCTTGTATTGTCTGATTTTTGTATTGAGGAAAAGAGAATATGTAGATACTTGCCAATTTCGTATAAATTATTGAAGCTGTTGTTTGCCGGACCCTTTGTACATATACGAAGTACATCATGCTCCTAAAATGATAGGTACTAACAGTGGTCTTTAGTTTTGCTTAAAGTCTCCTAAATTTAACTAAAATTGTAAAGTAATGACACCTGATAGTGTAATGAAAGCATCCCACTCATGTTATTACCCGTTACAAATTATCAAATAGCTCAAGAATTCTTCATTCGTTTAGCTGTTTAACATAAATGACTAACAAACATTTATCTTTATTTTGGACAAAACAGATTACTATTGCTGAATTTTGTAAAAATATTCAAAAAAATCCAAGATCGAGTTCTTCTTCTTCTTCTTCAGCAATATATCACTTTCTCCCAAGACCTTCATGAGGGGGGAGGTACAGACGACAATTGGTCAGGGGCCAATTGTCTCAGGAGGGGCTCGGTGTCATTTTTTACTCGCATTATAATTTGAAATAACAAAGTTATATTCCTACCATTTTCCACTCCGCTCAATTACTAATGTTTTTAATTTTATTTTCAGAGAAATATGAGTTTTAAATAATTCCATTAATAGTTTTTGGTAATGTTAATGGAAGGGGAGGGGGTTAATTGGCCCGTGAAGTTATTTGGACAGGGGCCTATAATTGCCAGGTAAATGGAGGGGGGTTAGGGGGCCTGTGGAGTTATTTGGATAGGGGCTCGTAATTACCAAGTAAATGGAGGCAAGTTATTATGGAGTATTATGAGTAACTTACATCAATACTTTATTTTTGTGTCTCTCTGATAAGATATTTAATACAAAATTTATTCAAAGATTCCGTAAAAGTTTAATATATAGGTAATTTTTGAAAATACTTTTCTTCATTACTGCGCCCAAATCGTTTTTATATTTTCCCAAACGCTTGGATAAAATACTTCAGAAAAGAATATATATATTTTTATTATATTAAGTGCTTTTTGCCTGAGGCTTATTATTAATGAAGCAAATGTCTCCAATGATAACCTCTCACTCCGAGACACAAAGGCATTAAGTTCACTTTAGAAAAATCACTTGAAATATAAATAAAATGTCCGAAAGCATTTATCTCGCTCATACCCTCCCATATCCTGACATCGGATATCTGATATGTCACGAACATGCAATTGATAAATAATAAATACAAAAATTGATAACAATTAAAATAAATCAAAAATTACAGGTAGTGATTAATATTTCTGAACCATAATCACCCTATTTGATATATTTTCAAATATTTTGTGAGCTCCCATTAGCCAGATACATTTTTCAGTATCTATTGTTATAGGGGAGGTGTGAAATCATGATTAAGGTAAAAATTGGACAATTTGTTGACTGTTGAGATTGATCTATTTTTCACTATCTTCAAAAAAAAAAAGTTCTTCTATTAAATAAATAAAAAAAATGTTTATTCCCCTTTTTCAAAAACATGAACTTTTAGTTATCAAAAATCAGACAATGGACAGCCTTAGAAGCACCTTCATGCTTCATTCTGCATGTGCATGTTTTTGTGAACATAATGAAAATACTTTTACCTACATTTAATTAGAAACAAGCACATTCTGTTCTGAACATTAATTTTTTCTATTTCTTTTCTCAATCTTTAACTGCTTTTCTTGAAAACATACGAAAATCTAGATATTTAATTACATATTTAAATTTAGATGTCTGCTTTGAGATAATTGTTACATATGACATAAATTGAGTGCGTTTCAGTGTTTGTTTCGCATTAGGCTTGTTTGAGAAACAATAGTGCCTAATGTTATGATTCGATTCTTCTCTGTTTCACTAAAAGGAAATTCCACAGTCACCTCTGTCATACATGCTTTTAATGAAATTTAAATATACAAATTTCTAGTTTAATCAAATTTAACATTATAGGTCAAATAAGAGAATAAGTAAATATTTATAGAGCCTATTTGTGAAGTTTTAGATATAGAAAGTGTCACAATATTACACTGTGTCAATGTAGAATCCTCATGAGAACCTTATAGGACAGGTACCTTTAGCTTTGTCGCAACCCTTCTAAACATGTATCCTCTCTCTTCCTAATCCTTGTAGCCAAAGAAAGCACTTATGCTTCAGTAGGTGTAGGCAGCCTGCTAAAATGGTCACCGCTAATTTATGCACAATATATCTTAATGAAAAGTAATGTTTATAACAAATAAACAGCTAATTGCTTTAGCTAACCCCTAACATATGTGTTTATAAATTATAAAGTGGGAAATTGTAGACATCTGAATTTGCATTCATTTCATTCTATCTGAAGTTCAGTCCCTGAATAAATAGTGTTTCTTCGAACCATTATAAGGAATATTTTATAATCACCTCGGAAAAAAATGTAGATAGTACAAATTTTCATTATATTTCTTCTGGCCCTCCATATTTAAATATTTGCTTATTTTTCTTGGCATCGGGTCAATAAAATGTAGTTCTGAAACACCGAGTTCTGATTTGTAAAAAAAAAAAATCATAAAAAATTATTTATACAGAAACTTATCCGAGATTTAAAGCACAATTTTGTTTTATCATCTCAGACATCTTTAATTTTACATTTCAAGATGTATTTCAGTTAATGTGCACATTTTAATATGAATTATTGAAGTAATTTTACTGTTAAAAAAGGTAGAACAGTTTTAATTCAAATCAAATTATTTATTTCAAAGTATTTTTTAATAGGTAAAGGCTTTTTTTTATTTGGGATGAACCCATTTTTAAAAATATTTTTTTAGTCCTGTTTCTCTCCGTTTTAATATTTTGAATTCTACTTGTAAATATTTTCTTATATTGGTTTCAAGAGTTAAGTAATTATTTATTTTCCAAATAGTAAAAGTAATTGACCCCAAAGTAACTCCCTTTTTTCATAAATCTACTGCATGAATGCTGAATTCAATATCTACAAATCCATTTTTTTGTTTCACAATGTGCTTATTTTAACAATTCTGCTTAACATAATATGAAATTGTTAAATGTACTTCATTTTTTCAGATAGAGCATTTAACTATATTGGAATTTCTTGTCTATGTTCTCTTTCTTTGTTTGTACATTAACGGTTTCATATCGGTTGATTGCACGTCTAGTAGTACATTACCGAATCTTTTAATTTAATTTTGTGGCGAATAGCTTTGCTCAACGCTTCTGTTTATTTTCATTCTAAATTCCTAATGAGATTGGCTTACTTAAATGAACCATTTGCACAATTAAAGCAGGTTTGGATGTATGTTTCAAACCCATGTAGTTAGACCCTGAAATTTATTTCATATTTTCGCAACAAATTTCTTGATCTCTTTTTATTCTTATCATCTAATCTAACCTGCATTTAAAGCCATATTTTAAATGCCATTACTAAAAAATAAATAAAATATTTAAATTCTATTTATGAACACTCACACACTTCTACTCTTCTTTCTTTTAAATGTATAATTTTAAGGAGCAGAACTTAGTGTAATACACATTAATATTAAATTGAACAACTGGATCTTTCAGTTTAGCTTGAACAATTATTAAAAGTAATATTTTATTCTTTCAGATGTTAGCTCAAAAACATTAAGAAGCATTTTGTAAATATTGACTTATTTTCGTCTTTGTTTTATATGTTGTTGGATACTATAAACCTTTTATTTCAATTTCAGTTCATTCATTATGATGGTTTATAAATTCGTAAACTCTTATCAAGTCAATAATTAAACAATTTATTTTTTCTACAGAAACATAACACAACATTTTCATAAGAAAGTCGTTTTATATTGAGGACTCGGTTTAAAAAATAATTGAGAAGTCAGCCTCATTTCTTCAGAAGTTGCAATGATTTGTAATACGGTCAATGGATGCTACTAGAAACTTTATTTCTAACACTTAGACAGCCTGACAATAAGATTTAATTCAATTAAATTGTAATCACTTTTTTTACAATCTTTTGGGACAGGATCTCTATAGATTATAACACTTAATTGAAAATGTAAACAATCCCAATAACAGGGTGCTAATGACCGAGATGTCAATGCACCAAAATAAATAAATAAATAAAATAACAATTATTCTGTAAAATTAGAAAAGCAGAGAAAGAAATGATTCTATGGTTTGAATATTTCAAAGGAAATGAGAAATTAAAATTTTACCTTAAAAATGAATGAACCTACAATTTGTTAATTTCAACAACAATGTAACCTATTAAGTAAAATATAATATAATTTTGAGTTCACTTTTCAAAATTATATTATTAATTTAATATATTAAATTACAGAATACTAACATTACAGGACATTTATTATGACAATCTATTAACAACACCTATATCGTCGTTCAAATTTCACCAGGTCATGAAGTCATCGATCCTAGTACTCAAGTAGACATTCAAGCGAAACTTGCAGAACGAAAAGATCATCTAGACATAGACAACTCGACGTACCAGGACTTACAGACAGAAGCATGGACATTAATTTTACAAATGTGGCAGAAAACATGGTATGAAATACGAAACAACAAATTAAGGGGGATTAAAGAAACAATGGCCTTTAAGCAGCAGTTGTAACAGATTTGAAGAAGTCGTTCTGTGCAGTCTAAGGATAGGCCATTCCCGTCTGACTCACTCTTATCTTATGACACAACAGGACAGATCAACTTGTCGGTACTGTAATACAAATTTTACCGTCAAACACATCCTTTCAGACTGTAGACTAAGACAAAATTATAACATTCCACAAAACATGTACAAACTACTCACAGATGACAGTCATTATATTGGACAACTGTTTGAATACCTCAAACATTTATGATCTAGTATAAATTTTCATAAACGAACTGATATTAAATATCAATACAAGTGATTGAGAAACTGAAGTTAGCGATTGGCTCTTCCTCTATTATTTCATAATGTGAATTTATTTATTTTTATACATTTTGATTATTAGACCATCCTGTTGTTGCGAGAAACTAAAATAAATTACACAACAATAAAATATAATTGATAGAAAAATAATAATTTTAAAACTTGCCGATTTGAAATGACAAATATATTACTAATTACCATATTATTCTCTTGAATTTGTTTATCCTGAAGTCAGTAGAGTTTAAATAGAAGAACGCTTCAAAGTGATCATTAAAAATTATGTTTATCTACAAGATTCGACAACAAATAAATGAATTTGGTACATTATGTTTGAAATTTAAATAAAAAAAGGTATGTAGCATCCATTACTTTAAAAAGAATTATCCATGCCTCAATATTTTTTTTTATTTTTTTGAGTATACTAAAGATTTATTGACAATTTTAACTATGTTTCTCTTCCCTCTTAAGATTTTACAAATTGACAAGAACATTCATTTATTAGCTCCCAATTAAGTGTTACTTTTAAAATAATTGCAAAACTGTATACAATATTTTTTAATAAGCTTTTTAGAGTTGTTTTCTAGTTTTACTTATTATTCATTCAAATTATATATTGCTCTAAGAAAAAGTGAAATATTCATCCAGCCTGCGTATATTTTAGATTAAAAATAGACTTTTTTCCAATTTGCTTCAGCCTTTTCACTTTTTACTAATAAAAGTAGATTCAAAGTGTAAATACACATTAAAAATCGGTTATATCGCTTTTGCACTTACAATATATTGTGAAAAACCATCCAATTGAAACTTAATGTTATCAAAACGGAGAGAGAGAAATTGAAAGAAAAGGGTAAATTAAGCGTTTAGGGTATTTTTACTCTGAGGGGGTCGGTCGTTTTCAGCATTCTCGGGATGTATCTGTTTGGTGGTAAGTTCTGTACGCTCGCCGACGGAAGCAGGGAATGCCACTGCCAAGAGATAGTCAGCAAAGCACCCAACTGCATCTGCGACAGAAAACATTTCAACAACATGTTGTGGGCGACAGTCACTGTATTCCAGGTACACGACAAGAAAGAAACAAATACACATGTACATGGTCATAATAAAACATTTTATATCACATGAAGAAGAACCCTAAGATAAGTCATAAAAAATTGGTAATAATTAGTATTCTATTGTTTAAAATTTTTCTTGAAAAAATCAGATAAAGTTAAAGCATTAAATTTAGTAAAGACAGTTGAAATTTTATATAAATTATCGTAATAATTTTGGATTGACAGAGTTACTAGTTGACAGCGAAATAACTTTAGTGAAAATTAAATTTATTATTTGACTGAAAAGTAAATTAAAAATATCAATATTTTGTTTGTCCGTAATGATAGCCAAAGATTACATAAAGTCTTAAAGCTTTGGAATTTTGTTTGATTTAAGTTCTCTGGCATACATATCGTCCCTACCATGTCAAACTATTGAATATGCAAATCGGGGCAAACTAGCGAATTGTACCAAAACGAGTACTCCATAATAAAAAATAATTAAAACATAAAAGCAAAAAAAAACATGAACCCAATGTCGCTGAAAGCCGTTTTTTTTTATTTTTTTATTTTTTTTTTTTTTAAGGTCTTAAGAGAGATGCATTTTTCCTTTTATATTCATTCCAATCATACAACTCAACCTTGAGATATAACTTGTCAAAGAATTTTGGTTTTTATTTTTTTAATTGACGTAGGGTGCTCTTTCAGGGCTGAGAATTTGGCTTTAGGCCACTTTTAAGGGACTATTTTGAGCCTCCAAATTTCAACCAAAAATCTTCCTGGGGCCGACAACCCATGCTTACCCAGCTACGTCCTCTCTTATTTGCAGTCTTTACTCAAGTAAACCGATAACATTGTGAAATATTAAAAATTGATTGGGCTACTTCTTAAAGGAAACCATCAAAAATAATCAATATTCATTATACTTATTTCATTTTTTTTTCATTGGAAATTATTAATTTTATTAAGGGATAATACTACCCTGAAATTTTTTAGGACTTTTTTATAACTATTTACTACTCTTCGAAGTACCCATGCCTTTACACTCACATCTATCGGGTTTATAAAAACAATTTTAAACCTCTGAGATAAGTACTAAAATTATTTAATTTTCATTAGATTGTTCAGCTCAAACCCAAATTAAGTCACAAGATAAATCTGAAAACTTAAATATTTAAATTATAATAACTATTAGATATAGCAATATAATGCAAACAATAAATCACAAGAAGCTTTAAGACTTTTAGTGACGTCTTACCAGTATCATTTATGAACAATGAAAATATTATAGTGAATAATCAATGATGTTCTCTAATAAATATAAAAAGGGCTCTTCTTGAACATGTAATACATATTATGTTTATAAACTAAACGATTTTATTAGTACATCTAGATTACTAGGAAAGAATAGACACAGGTATTTATAGACAATGAAGAGATGGAATTTTTATTGCTCTCAGTACACAGGTAAAACTGTATATAATATAAATTATCTGTGTTCAGTTGTATTATATTAGCCCTGATTATTTCATTCAAAAATCTTTTAGTCGTAGTTACTTATTCAAATCATTAATTAGAATACCAAGTAGAAATTTTTGGATGATTCCAGTATAAAACCATTCGTATCTATAGACAGTAGGATTGTAATGAACAACTGTAAAATGTGTCACTGTACATATTCACTAATCTTTTTTTCTTTAAAATTTTTCTACTTGCTTCTCATTTTTTTTTTATAAATTTAAAAATATTTTTGATTATTTATTTTATACTTTTACAGAACGCAGTTCTTTTCTTTAAATCAATAATCATATTACTGAACTTCTTACTAGACCCAATAGATAATGAATTTATGAGCATATAATTTCTGTTAAATGATTTATTTTAATGCCTTCATTATAATTTCTTAGCAAATTAGCTAAGATCAAAGTTTATTTGCATATATTAATTTGGAGTTTACTTTGCATGGAAATTACTGAAATATTACAGTTTAAAGGGTTTCTTTTACAAGAAAAAAGATACAATAAAATTAGAATAGCCAAAAATATATTTTATATTTTTCATATTTTATTCAAGAATTTAATAATAATTGAGTAGTATTTATATTTATTTTTGTGATGAATTCATTGGTATATTTATATATTAAAAAGGTGAATACAATATATTAATTTTATTTATTCTATTGTTTTACTGTTAATTTATTAAAGAATCAAATATTACAGGAAGCTTTAGAAGATTAAAGAACTTGAAGATTTAGATTATCAGTAATGACATAAATAGGCACCACGTTAAGCCTCGTATCGACAGTGTGAGGCAGCTAGCTTCGACTGCCTCAAGGCTTGTGCTCGAGATGTTGATACCGTATTGCTTGCTATGAGTTGCTCGTGTCGCACTGTGTGACCCAAGCCATGTGCTTGTCGGTAAAAAGGTTGTGCTCAAAGGTTCCTCGGTCCGAGCTTTTCTTGCGTGGAGATGGGCATTTGTTGCCTCATATAGCCACAAATTTTCGCATCATTGAAAATGTACACCAAATAGCTTAATTGTATGAACAACATCCTTTTTGTAGGATTCTAAACATCCTGAAATAAAAAGAGAAGATATATCGCGTTAAATATCTATAGCAATAAATGATCCTGTTAAAGAGTTGAGAAAGAAGAGTTGGGTCGTCCTGTTTGCATCTTACGTCTTTTAGCAGTCTGTTTCCAAATGCAGAACGATTTTCATGTATTTTATTGACCCACAAACATGGTTTATGGCATTTTTATTTTTTCTACATAATTGTTGCAATCAATAAAAGCAGTGACAGCAATTTGTACGTTTTGACGCTATGAAGTTGCCATGTAAGTAAGTCATGCGTCGGTTTTGATAGTTAATCCTCTTGCAATGAGCATTCGAGGTTAGTTAATAATAAAATTATTTAATGAACCAGAAGGTTTTGATGAGATAAAGAAAACAAATTGTGTTAAGAAAGCGTTGAATAATAAATCGTATGTTTTAATTACGAGTTTTATATATATATTATCTTTCTTGAGTTTGGTACTGTAAAATGGGGTCACATTAGTAACGTGTGGTGAAATTGGTACAAACCTATACTACTTATATATTTGTCTGAGAGCAAACAGACAAATATATACGTATATATTTTATGGCCATTTATTAGAAGAAAAAATAAACAGGAAGAAGCAATTTAATTCCTTCTTAAGATTGAGAATGTACGACTGATTCTCTCATAAATAGAGTCAAGAAAGACTGGCATTCTTCTTGTGAGATTTATCATAAAATACTTGGCATTCTTTAAAAATATGAGTCTTTGTCAAAAATATTTTATATAGGATTAAAGGTGAAACAAATGTCCTAGGAAGTACCAGTTTCAGAACGGTTGGGTAAAAAAGGCACTTAGTATTGGGGGTGAATGTCTGAATTTCGCTCTTTTCCCGGTGTCCCACCCAGTTTTATCGATGTCTCAGAAACGGCAGTAAGATGTAAAAAGTAATGAATTCATGTTTTTAAGAATCTTTTATGAATTGGTTACTTTTCTACAATCAACATTTTTGACTACCCCGCACAGTGTCAAAGAAGTGAGAAGTATTCTGACTGTAATCTGTGAGCAAATGCTGGAACAACTTACAGAGCGCTGCAAGCAGCCAGCCTCTTCACTATATGGCTGGGCGATTTTTTTAAAGTAAATTAAGTAGAAAAAAATTGTTATTTTTAAAAGGTGGGTAGAGTGACAATTTAGGCGTAAAACTCAACTTTTTGCTGCTATTTTTTTTTTTTTTTTAATTTGCCAGGAGATGGATATCACCCCTCCACACCCTCAAGAATGACATCTTAGGTTAAGACACAGCAAACTATGAGTTTTCTCACTCTCCATACTCAAGAGCAATCATTGAAAAGTGATATTCTGGGCAATAGCATAAATTGCAAGCTATCTTGTATTTGGCAGTGAATGTGTTAACAATTTTAAGAGGAAAATTTACTAGAAGTATCTCAGTTTTGAAAATTATATAGTTTATCTAGAATTAAAAAAAAAAATCTTATTTTTAAAGCCTCTTTAATGGCCAAGTAAAGTAAACTCCAAAATCTTTAGTATTTTTAAGGTACAATATTATAAGTCTATATTATTTAAATGATAGTAGCAGATATTTTTCATTCTATAAAGAATTCTTTTTTGTACCTGGTTTCGAGAAAGCTAGATCAGATGTCATTACTATTACTGCATTTCTTAACTTTTTTGGGTAATTCAAGTATTAAAATTTCATACAGATTTTAACTCAAGAAGACTGGAATGTCGTTCTCTTCAATGGAATGGAGAAAACTAGTCATTGGGCTGCTCTTTATTTTGTAGCTTTAATGACTTTTGGGAACTATGTACTCTTCAATCTTCTTGTTGCTATTTTAGTTGAAGGATTCTCATCAGAGGTAAGAAAAAGATGATTTTTTATCAAACACTGATTCTACCTTTTCAGGGCATCTGTTATCACCCTTTTTAGTGAGTATATATATATATATATATATATATATATATATATATATATATATGAATGAATGAAAAACAGTCATGTCCAACTGATAGCTGACCATAGATGGCGGCAGCTTTCTAATCATACCAAGGAAAATCTTCTTTTGTACTGTGTTTTTTTTTTCCTATACACTCTTTTCTGCTTGGAATGATAGTAAGCTTCCGGCCTGTATATAAGCCATCAATTGGGTACATGTGTTGTATTTTATTGTATTCCTTTTCTTTTTAGAATTTATGGGGTTTCTTGTCGTTTCCTCAGCCGTACAAATGATGATTGACAATCCTAATGGAGTCCTTTATTATCGAACGAGCCAGAGTTTCAAAGTCACATCTAATGTTCCATCTTTTGAAAACATTTTGTACGAATGAAGGCATGGAGCCTCTTGCGCCAAAGAGAAGGCCGATACTGTTTTGTTAATTATTTAAAATAGATATATTTATATTAATTGTCGTGTTGTTTAAAAGTGTACATAAAATTGTGCAAACCTGAATTTTGTGATTGATCACTCTACATCATGGCTGCCATTGGACAGAGATGTTTCCTGAACAGCTGATCAGATCAGCTGTTTTTCAATCACTTATTTTCTAACCTGTTAAGAAATACATATCACACTGTTATTTCTAAAGTGACACAATGTAAAATAAAACTGAACTGAAATGTGTCACTGTTGCCTATTTTTGGGAAAAACTCCTACTTTTGGGTCATGTCTCTTTAGAAATACTAGTGCGATATATTATTTAGCCATTGTATTTCGGTTTCCTATTTTACTGCCGGAGTTCTCCTTTTTATTATGTAAATATTCTCTTTAATTTTCTTGCTAAATATATAAAATAAAAAAGTATATATAATCCACTGGGTCAAATACAAGGAATGAAAATAAGAACTCCATTTAAGTTGCATTATAAATCAAGACTTACCAAGGAGGTCCCCTATTTGAAACTATATGTATATAAACCTTCCAATTCCACAGAACTTATTCAATTAATCTTTCACCTAAGTAGAGTTTCCCTCTATTCTAGGAAATATAAAGTTGTTATATTGCCGATTAAAAACAAAGTATTCCTCTGAAGATACATTTTTAACCATGAAGCTATGAATTCTGAACAGCTGATTGGGAGGTGGCCATATTTACTTTATTAGTCTGGACATGGCCCTACCTAGAGAAAGACTCAACTGCTCTATATATGTATATAAAAATTGCTCCAGGAGAAGCACCTTTTGACATAAAACATTAGAACACCTAATGAAGAGGATTGATAAGTGAGGAGTTAAATAGTTTTTAAATATATGATCTGCTATTTCAAATATAAATTAAATAATATATATTGTCGAATTTGAAGAAAATAAGATTGAAGTCAGTATTTGATAATTAAATTTCATTTAACACTTAAGTAGCGATTTTTGTGTGGAGGTTGTTTTGCGCTTTTTGTTAGGGCTGTAGACATAATGTTTCTTTCTTTAGAATATTTTCACAAAAATGTGTAATAATAAATCACTGAAGCCCAAGTTATAATCAAATAACACACTAGGAATAATTCTAAGTTATAAAATGGGAAACGACTTTTGTGATATGGTATCAAGCAAGTTGATTCAATATTTTCTTATTTCATAAAATTATCGTGTTTGTTTTTAGAGACATGAAAGAAGAGAAAGGGAACAAAGAGAGCTGGCCAAGCAGCAACAAGCTCTGCAACGGAAGTACTCGGAATGTTACAGCGAAGATGTCTACAGTTCATGTTCCTTATCTGAACAAGATAGTTGTTTACAGGTATATATTTTTTTTTTTTCCTTTTTCAATTATTAAGCTTTTGTTTAAATGTTTTGAATGGTTGCTGGATTAAGATTTTGCAAAGTCCCCTGTTATTAGTTAATTATTTTTATTTGCATTGCAAAATCAAATAATTGTGCTGATATTAATTTGGGCTTTGGTTCATAAGTGTATGTATGTATAAGGCTATTGCTATGTAGATTTAGAAAATGTTGCTATAGCTTATTTTTCACAGAATCATACATCTCAAATATTTGGAACATCTAAGAAATTACTTTTGCTATCTGCCATTGGATGAGATGAAATAAATCAATTACTACATTTAAATAATAAAATGGTGACCCTACATTTCACAGTGCATTTTATGACGCAGAAGGTCAAATTTCAGTAACTACACATTATTCTTGAACCCATTCGAGACAGATAGTCACTTTCGTGACATGAGCTTGCATGCACTGTGGCCTGATAGCCTCTTTCGTGGCAAGGTCATTTCTGGACTGAAAGCCTCCACCTGTGACAGCTTTTTGCAATTTTCAGTAGTAAGTTTTGTAAAATCTAGTCACTCTTGTATCCACTAGAGTTCATTAAAAATGCACTTTGTGTCTATTGAATAGGAATTTCTCTCTGATACCCAATCCCTTTGCATAGTTCGGGTCCCTCTAAAGGCCAAACACAGAAGTACAACACTGATTATGTTTGCAAGAAGTCCTCATACCTTATCTTAATTTGGTCGAGGGGGGGGGTCTCCAGACTATCCCTAGATCCATTCTCTATGGGTGGCTTAAGAAGCAAATTATGCAAGCGTAGCAGTAGGTCAAGTATCACATACCTATACAATATCTGTCGCATCTGTTAGGAGACTGAATGTTAATGTTTTCAAGATAATAAACAGATCAATTTTAATAATTGAACAGCACATAACATAAGACCAAAATTTATTTACAATCATGTTAAAATCAATCATATTTTTTGAACAGCTCGGATAGTACATGAAATTATATAACAAAATAAATCATCCATTGAATGTAAGATTTTATTTAAATGAACTTGCTTCGTAACTGCCTTACTTTCAGACATGTTTGTTTTGCCCTCTGTATTACATTGATTCTTCATTAACACATTCAGTACGGGCCCAGTATATCTACTTTTTTAGTTGCATAGTTGATGATTTCACTAGAAATACCCGAGGGGGATATTTGACAATTCTTAGTCAAATTCGGTATATTTCGTAAAAAACAAAATGTCAAATTTTTTTTGTTTGTATTTGTTTACTTTCAAAAATAACTATAATCAATTAGAACACCAAAAAATGCATCCGTACTGGTAAAAACAGCAATTAATATACCTGCTTTGAATGGATTAAGGGGTTTGAGACTCCGCCAAGTTCAAAGGCACAATGCAGGAAACTAAAAAATAAAATAATTACAACATATTTTCCTCCACTAAAAAAAAAATTATTTCTGGTGCTTATCCCATATTTAAAATATTTTTTGTATGGACGACTAGATGCTCTTCTCGTATTTTAATTTGAAATTGTAATTTTTAGTTCAGTTCCTTTTTCAAATAAATTTAGAACTGTTCTAAGGAAAATTTTGTGTTAATGAGGAGACTAAAAGCGAAAGGGAGATGGAACTCTTGAGAAAACTTAAAGACAATGGCCAAAGAGAGAAGGAAAACAGCTTGAAAATGAAACAACAGCAGAATAAACCGGAATACGACACAAAATGTAATATTCAAAAAGGTAAATAAATAGGTATTCCACTGTTTCTGTTTATCTCCCTACGGTTGAATGTATTCATCTATGGTAAGAAGATACTTTTCCAGAAAGCCAGATGATGTCTCAAGCCCCTATCATCACTCACACAGCTGCAACACCACAAGACTCGCCTAACGCTACCTTGGATTCTGGTGCGAGGGATTTCAACAATAGATTCTCGACTGCTTTACAATTCTACTCAAGTTCTCTCTCAATTGACTCCATCGACTGCTCAATGGTGAGACCCAAGATAGTATTGAGTGCTTTATGAAAATGTGTGTTATTTTAACCAGTACTATTTAAGATATCTTGTAAGCACTGTTATATATGATATTTAACAAAAATATAATAATTTAATTGTTGAGTCCCATTTTTCCTCTAAGGGATGTTGATGAATTTTAATTATTCAATTTATATGGTAATGTTTTAAAACAATGGATAATACAGAGGACAGGGGGTCTCCCCATGGTCTAGTGGGTAATGTCTTAGTTTCTCATGCGGGAGATGGGCGGTTCGATGTCCACAGGCGGCAGGAATTTTCTCATCTCACGGCTCGTTGAGAAAATTCCTCGCTGCCCCTTGGATGTCAGTGCTAACGGCCCAGATATCAATGCACCGTAAAAAAAATAAATAAGAGGACGGTGTATGTCAAGATTGACTTGATTTTTAAATCCTTAAATTTTTAGAAAAATTAACTTGCCAGGCACGGGCAATAATCTCCTGTTTGTTTTCAATTTGAATGAACTTCGGTGCAAAAATACTTTGTGTGATTTTAATGGTCAAGTTTGTTAACCAACAGGATTTATCTACTAGAACACCGTTTTGTTGGACAAAATCTTTTTTACATTGTTAGGCTTCCATTACCTGATTTACAACCATTTTCAAGGCCATAGCTATAACTGTAGTCAAGGGAAGCAGAAAAAACTTGATTTTTGGATATATTCTTATTCATCTTGAAAATGGTCGGAAAATCACAGAAAATGTAACGAATCTATTCGACAGCTTATAAAATTTCCTACAAATATGGTCTTATACGATTTTCGATAGAGCGATCTCAATAGGATAATTTTTTGATAAATGGAGTAATTTCGCTTTGAGAATTCATTTTACATTTTTACACGTGTTTACATTATTCACAAAAGATTAAGACAAAGCATTAATTGTTTCTATTCTAAGTTTTTTTACTGAAGAAGAACTCGTAAAGAAAATAAAGGTACTGTAACATATACATGGATAGAAATGTAAAATGACTGGTTCTAATAATAGTTTCTTTAAAACTTTCAACTTAATATAAGCTTAGTAACTTGGTTCTGGATACTTGAACTATAGACATGAAAAGGCAAGAGTTTATGAAACATACATTTTTATACAATAACAGCAGTAAGTACAATAATTGCAGTTTTTCTCAAGCTAGGATTTATAAAGAGCATCATTTCTATGAACTTACCAGCTGGACATTTGTTTCGGGATTGAAGCATGCTGTACCGAAAATGCTTTCAATGTTTATTGTGTTTATCATATTGAGTCTTATTACAAGCTTAGTAATGTGTAAATTATTTTTAAACACCTGTAAATACTTTAAATGATTAAATTGTCTATCTTATATCTTCTGTAAATGCATGATCTGTTGCATGTATATATCTGTCAAGATAAACTTATAATATTAAGCTTTGCTTGATATGTATTTTCGTTCTTATATTTTATGTAACAAATTAATTAAATATATTTTCTTACTATTTCTTTTTACGTCAACAGCCTCTTAATAAACAAAATGATAATCTTAGAGTATATATAATTTGACTTTGCAAGAAAACTACAGTTTTTTTTTGTTTTTGTTTTTTTCATTCAAAATATGTAATTGTTCTTGTCAAATGATACTTATTATATGCAGATGTTCTTTTATACTAGTTACAGTTAATTTTGGCTGGAAAATTGAAAATAAATTGATAAGATACAAACATTTTGTAAAAACATGCCAAAAAAATACTATAATAAAAGTACAAATTTCAAAATATAATATTACATTTCTCCCTCTCCTCCATAGCCCTAAAGAAGGCTTGCGTGTCAAGCCGAAACGCTGGCAAAAATAAGACTCATTTAAGTTATAAAATATAGTTTTATTCAATCACATGACCGCACACTGATTATCTGCACCTTCAAAATACAATATGTTAGCTACATTAATTGAAACGTTTTACCAATACATGATAGGTCCAGTTGGTATTCTTTGTTTTGTTAAAGAATAAAACAAAAAATGTATTATAATACATGGAAATAGAAAATTAATTTAGGATGCTGGAGGTGATGTAACTATAAAGATGATGTAAGTTTAAAGAAAGCCTTTTTCAAATCTTCAAGTGTTTTATTAATACAGAGAAGCTTCTTTCAGAATCAAAGTTGTTTATTGCTCAGCTAACAAATAAAACATAATTTCATTTTAAATCCCTAATTGCAAACAAAATCAAAATATCTGGATGAAAATTTATTATTATAAAATACATTAAAAGTGTAATGTTAATTTGAGAAGATTAATCTAGCATTATTTATTTTTATCCTATAAATCTCCGCTCTATTACAAGTTTTTCATTTCTCAAAAAAATGAAGTAATCTCTTCCGAACTTAATTAATTACGATTTGTCAAGAATCCGTTCCAAATATTAACTTTATCTTTTAAATATTTTTGTTTCAGTCTTCACAAGTGAGTATTCCCGGAATGCTAAAAGTTCCTACTTTAACTGTAAACAACCTCAATCCTCCACCACCACCTTTAAATGGAAGAAGAGCCAGTGCAGCTAATAATGGAAGCGCACAAGCGTAAGTACTCCTGAATATCATTATTAAATAAAAACTTACTTTTTTACTTTTAATGCACAAGGATTTTTTTTTACAAAAATCCAAATACCTTTCCAGGGGTATTATTATGACCTTGCATAAACAAAATCAGTGATCAAATTCTTCAATTATAGAAGAAAAATTAATCAATATTTTTTATTTCTGTATTTTATATACGTTGCTTAAGTCTTAACACGTTATAATTAAATTAAAAAAAAAAAAAAATATATATATAATAGCCACACGTTGATGTGCCAAAATGTTATAATTTAAGTAAAAAGAATTAATTAAAATATTTGAATTAGAGAATTGCGCCACGTTGGGTCGACAAAATGTCTAATATTCAAATTTAAAAACTCTTTATCTCAGGGGTCGGGTTCGAGTCCAGTAAAGTAAAACAGAGATAAATTTAAATAATAAAAAACAAAAAAAAAAACTCATGGATAAGCTAACATCCAGGCATATGGATAAACAAGCATTACCTGATATAAAGCCAGCTTGGTAATAACTGCATAGGACAGGATCTTCTTTACAACTGTATCTCCATTAACAGACTGAGCCTAGGCTTCATGAAAACTGATGACCATATGAGACTAGCTGTGCACTGAACTAGAGCTGCATTAGGACTGGAGTTGTTTCTTGGTGAGAGCGTCCTACCGGTCTCCAATGCTACCTGTATCGACTGCTAGACAAATATAAAAAATAATATTTGCTTATCCCAGCAACGAATCCAACATGTCAATGAGCTTTTTGGATTTTTCAGAATTTTCTGTATTAGTTTTTTTAATTTAAAACTTTTAATTTTTGATGAAAATTAATATAAGAAAAATTTATTTGTTTTTATATTTTCCGCAAACCTTGTATTCGTCTTTACCCGCCCTTCTTACCTTTAACGGTTATTCGAATTTAGAACTTTTAATTTCTAATGTAAAGTATCATTACAACGTATCATGCCCAATCCGGTCCAAGGGACTGCCAGGAGTCAATCGAGCCATCACTCCAGTGCCCAAAAGTCCCATTCAACTTTGGAGAACAAAAAAATCTCTCCACGCCACGGGACTGCCCAGCAGTAGGCAGTTTCAGCCTTTACGGACCACTTGGGCACCATCCTAAAGTCCTTCTATAATATTTTTAATTTTTCTAAACCTTAATCATGGTTTTCCTCAATTGTCAATGGCTTTCCACATGGCTTACCAATGCACACCTTAAATTTTAAACTGTTTATCTCAAAATTTTAACTCTTGCTTCCTGACAGCATTTTTGATTGAAGTACGAAAAGGATCTTAGAAATATTGATTTTTACCATGATTTTAACATAAAGAAATATAGTTTTTCATAAAAAAAATCATTAAATTTTAATCAATCAAAAAAATGAACAGTAACTTGACATTTTCATTCTTCAGCTTCTATGTATTTATGAAAGTATTAATTCATATGTAACTTATTTCCGAATTATAATTGTTTTTTTCTTTCTTTCAGTGCTTCACTTTTTCAAAGGAAGTGTTCTTGGAAGATGTCACGCTCATCATTACGGAGAAAATCACGAACAAGCTGTGAAGTGGATGATGAACAAAACATTATGCTCAATAACAACAATCATCTCATTGCAAGCCCACTGTATGAATTTTACTTACATCATTATATTACATTCATTATTTTAAACAATAAATATTTGATACGTCTACAGAATATATTTTTTATAAACTTTTAAGAACAGCATTTTTTCACTTTTTTGGGGGTTGGGAGGCCAAATTATTCTTCCATGTATAATTCAATTGGCTTCTCATAAAAAATCTCCAGTTATTTCTGATAAATGGACAACCTAATTATTTTAAATGATAAATGAGGCATACGTTTCGCCTGGTGCGTGATGTGATTATTTTAATTTTTTCTTAAGGTAACTTTCTAACCATAACTGATATTTTTGTTGCAATTTATTAAAAAAAATCTTACAAAATTTAAAATTTACATAAAATAGTAATTACTATTGTTTTAAAATACTGTTAAGAATATTATTTGATTATTTTTCTTTTTGTTGCAGTCACAGCGGAGATCACACACATTGCAATGGGAATATTGAAACAATAAGGAATGATACACAAAGTGGGAGAAATTCCCAAAACAACAGACTAAGCCCACAAAATTCCATTAGAAATAGTTCCGAGTCTCCTTATAATCAGCAGGTCAGAAAGCCTTTTATTAGTTAAGTGCATCTGCTAAAAATTTAAATTTTAAGAAATTTTAAGAGACTACAGGGCCTTAACCCTTTAAGTAATAGCCTGCTCAAATAGATGGTTTGGTTGGAGGGAAAAGGACGTGGCCTATATTCCCCGTGCAAGAAATTGGCGGTAAAAATTCTCTCTGTTATAACCTTATCATTAGGAGGTTTAAAACTTAGCCTTTGTCTAAGTATTGATAAATATTAGAAACTATTTCCTTCGTCTGACCTCTCAAAGCTTTCCCTAGTTAAACGAGACATAATCAGTTTTTATAATGTTTCACGTTCCTTGAAATGTGAGTTTGCAAATGGTGGAACCATCGGGAACATTTCCCTCAAAATTCCGCACATGCGGAATTGAACTTTTCCATCTATCTGAACAGGCTATAAATGAGGACTACACAGGTCTGTAGGTTTATGGATTATGTCTAGGCCAGATTTGAAGTTTTTCAGGGTGTAAACATGATCTTAAAAAAATATTGGTAATGTACAAGACATTAGTGATTCTTAACAATAGATAGATAAAAATATTGATGACTTATTTTTCATCATGTTACTAACAAGTAGTAACTTTTCGCTTAAAGAAAGTTCTTGAATGTACAACTTGATTTAGATTCCCTCTTGCGACTATTCAGGAAACCACCTTACTTGAGTTATGTATTTTTGACATATAACAAGAGTTAGTTTTTCAGTTCTCAACAATAATTTGTTTTTGTTTACTTCTAAACCAATAATATAAAAGTAAAGACTTCTTGAATATGCTAAGTGATGTGAAAGTCCAATTTTGTAAAATTGTATTAAATATAATTTAAAAATTATATATTTTTTTTCTAAAATGTTTATTGGATTGACTTTATTTCTAAGGTGGCTTGGGTTGCGAGCAGAGGCCTTTCTAGACAGAACTCACTAGGAGCAGCAAGTGCGTGTAGTAACCAGAATCAACAACTAATGCAACCTTTGCCTCAGCCTCAAATATTGAAGGTAATTTTGATCAAATTAGCCGGCCAAGTCTCAGGTCTCTAACATCATTTCGGTTTTACTGAGCGTGTCATTCTGTAAAGTAATTCTGGTATAAAATCGAATACAGAGCAATTTTTCGCTGTAACTTTGTCTGTGAGTTAAGTGTAGATCAATGCTTGGAGGAAGTTTTTAGAAGATGCTTGGGACTGTGTGTAGATATCAGAAGAAATATGGCAAGGCTTGTTTGGTTTCGTAGAATAGAGAAGAATTACATGTAGCATTATTTGAGGTATAAATAACTTGGAAAAATTGTAAAAAATGAAGTTCTATAGCCAAGCATGAGATAAATGATCTAATATCAATTAATGAGTATTTTCTTTTTCTTTTATTGCAATTCCTTGCTGAGCTTCAAGGAGCTACACTACTCCGAAATTTTTGTTGACTAAAAACATTGTTTAGACTCTTATCAATAGTTAAAATATTTGACCTTAACATTCTTGAAACTACTTTTTTCCAGCTGGGTACTAGGTTAAAAAATCTAAGACATAACCTTGCAAAAATATTTATGTAGAAATGTCAATTCTTTGAAAAAAAAAAAAAAAAAAAAAAAAAAAAAAAAAAAAAAAAAAATATGACTCTCATATCCTTGGTGTAATTTTAAAAGCTTAGAATAAAAACTATTGACATTTCTTCAGTCATAACAAACTTTACGCCTGAAACTTTTTTGTAGGAAATTTATTAGGCTTTCAATTAGTCACGTTCAATTATTATTTATAATATTATATAGAAATAATATGACTTTTTTAATTGGATGTCAAATTTTACATTTTTTAAACCTAACATTTTCATAAAAATTATAGTTTTTTATTTATATTTTAAAACTACTATAATTTTTATGAACAAATTTTTAAATATAATTTTCCTACATCATGTCTTAGATAATGCTATAAAGAATACAATTTATCTAGCAACATAAAAAATAATCAATTTCGAAAATCTGAAGGTGGCTTAAACCCTATTTCTAGAAGATTCCATGCAACTTAAATTACAAGAGATAACAATGCCGTTAATAGTTTGCTTTACATTTTTTAATGCATGTATTTTATTAGATTGTGAAGTGAAGTGTGGTTTAAAATATGTTTAGAATAACATATAAATAACCTATTATTATAAATCAAATGTTTGTTACAGGTGGCTCAAACACAGAACGCCAGTTTAAGTATTCCCTTGAGAGTGGAAGACTGCAAAAGTGTGAATGTTGGTGCTTTGAGAGCTCCCACGCCTCTTCCTAAAGTTAAAGAACCTCCACCTCTCGAGCCCGAGGAAGAACCAACATTACCTGTAATTGAGAAAGTGTTTTTCTTTCTCGAGCCAAAAGGCTGCCTCAAAGAGCGAGAAGACTATTCACTGTATATATTTTCTGTTGACAATAGGTAATCAAAAATTGATTGTATCATTAGACAGAAATGAAATAACTAATGTGTATTAGGGTGGGTTTACACTTGCTAGTTATTGCAGGATATTTGTATTTTTTGGCGGGTCTAATGCCCACGAACTTTTGAAAAAAAAAACCAGAACAAATAACAAGATTATGAAGTAAATGAATGCCTCCAGGAATGATGAGCATGCTGTGTATCCAGCAACCCAATAAAGTTGGGCAGCCCACTTTATTATTTCATTAAATAAAGTTTTCTTCTTCTTCAGAGAGAAATTGCCACTATTGAAACCCCATGTAAAATGTATGTCGGCAATAAATTCTACCATGAGCAATTTATTGCAGACATACATTTTACATGGGGTTTCAATAGTCGCAATTTCTCTCTGACAGAAATATCCTGCAATAACTAGCAAGTGTAAACCCACCCTTACAGTATATATTTCTCTGCCTTGCCGTGTACACATCTCTCTTTCTCTTCTTTTAATTATTTTCTCCTAAAACTTTCATTAACCTTCCGTTACTCGCGGTCACCTGTGAGGTGCACCTGCCCCCTAATGTTTCTGTGGTTCCCAGAAAAAAGCGCCAGTAGTCTCCCCCCCCCTCTCCTACAATTCTCCTGTCGTCAGTATAATTTTAAGCTTCCCGTGAGTAAATAAAGCAGTGGTTTACGTACAAATCACTTCTCAGGTGACCGCGAGCACTATTGTAACTAATTGAAATTCCATATTCATTCATTAAATTATTTTCTTTTCCTAAATCAGAGATATGTATTAATCAAAATAATTTAATTTCTGTAATTTTTTCAAATAAATGTAGAGAAAACTGGGGACTTATGACCTGAATTCAGAAATTAATGACTCCGGATCCGCTATATATCTGGTGTTCAGCCTTCTAATCTTGTATCAGGTAGGAGCCAAAATGTAGCAAGACCTGTAAATATTCTACTGATCCCAGGAGAAGCACTAGATACTTCTGTGTTTACACCAGGAAATATTTATGTTCTGAACATATTGTCGATACAAATGCAAAGTATCGAATGTGAAAAAACGCATTTTTCATTTTAAATCTTTACTGATTGCTGTTGGACTGATGTACGGCAAACTCTCTAATCTAAGTTCACACAGTGAAAGGAGGACGTAGCCACTGTCAAAAGGTCGAATCTACCGACTATTTGACTGCCCAAAAGCAAAGTAATAAATAAAAGTATTTTCACTCTTGAAAGTGGTGATTTTCACATTCGTTAGTTTGCATTTGTACCGACAATATAATATCATTGCCTAATAATTGTTATAGATCGAATATTCGTGCATCATAATATTAAGTTACAAATTCTTTTATTCTAATCTAAAGTTTGACTGTGCGTTATAGTAACCTTCAATTATTTATATTTCTGTATGTGTACTAGTAATTTTCATTTGTAAAATATAAATTTTATTATTATTAATTATTAAATAATAATTTTTTAAGTGCAACTTTATCAAATTTACAGGCTTTGTCACTTCATTTGATTGATGTGCAGTTCCAAGACGTGTTTTCTTGAAATAGTATTATTATTATTATTTAAATTATGGCTTTTCCTTCAAAAATATATAAGAATTACAAAAAAATATCTTCGTTAATATTTTTTTCTAATGCATCACCTCACATGTGGCCCATGAGTAAAATTGTCATTTAGAGACCGCGAGTAACGGAAGGTTAAAAATAATATTTTTGATTAAAGTATAAAGATGCAATTTCATTTTTTTATGTATTTTTCAGATTTAGAGAAGTTTGTAAAACATTTGTGGAACAAAAGTGGTTTGACAATGTAGTTTTATTCTTCATAGCTCTCAATTGCATTACTCTTGCGATGGAGCGACCGAACATTCCACCCACTAGCAAAGAACGTGTTTTTCTGTCCACTGCAAATTATGTGTTCACTGCAGTCTTCAGTTTGGAAATGTTTGTAAAGGTTTGTGTTTAAAAGACAAAAGTGTTTTTGTTTGCTCTTTCTAATTACCCATAAACCACATTCGTTTTTTTTTTTTTTTTCTGTTATAGGTAGTAGCTACAGGAATGTTCTACGGTAAAGGAGCATATTTTACCTCCGGGTGGAACATCATGGATGGCTTACTCGTCGTCATATCTATAATAGACTTATTGATGTCTTTAGTGTCAGAAAGTAGTCCAAGGATATTTGGAATTCTTAGGGTAAGATATTAGCTGCACAGCAATTATTTTTAATAGTACCGCCTTAATTAATTATTACTTATTTTAAATTATAATAATTTTGTTATTTCATTTTGAAGGTTTTTAGGTTACTGAGATCATTACGTCCATTACGTGTAATTAACAGGGCTCCTGGACTAAAATTAGTTGTTCAGACGTTACTATCTTCTTTGAAACCTATCGGAAATATAGTGCTCATTTGTTGTACGTTTTTTATAATTTTTGGAATCCTAGGAGTACAGGTACTACTACTATATACTACTGTATTTCTTTGGTTAATTTAATATCCAGATATTTCTCTTGTTATACCACCATTTTGAGGTTTTCAACAAAAAAAAGTTCAATTTTTTGAAAATCTCAAGATGGCAACTCTTAAACAAATGAATTTATTTCTACTTTGTAGTAACTTTTATCACACTTTGAGCTGTCTTTTCTTATAATTGTCACTCCTTATGCCAAATTATATTGAAACAAATAACACGGGGTAAAATTTGAAAAATTGTGAGGAAAACTTTCTTAAGGAAATTTTATACATCCAATTTTAAATACAAATTTTTTTAAAAAAGCTGGCATTTTTGAAAAAAATTCTGTAGCTTTTCTTGCCAAGTCATTTTTTTTTTCTAAGAAAAATTAACATTCCAAGTTGGGATTTGAACCCAGAACCTCATATTTTAATCTCGGGTCCCTGCCAATTATGCTACTGTGCTTCATATAACAGTAATGCAACTCCATTTATCTAATGGAACCAATGCTTAAAATAGATGGCCTAGTGTCTTGGTCTTCTGAATCCAAACAATGCTATTCCCATTAACCCTTTCTCTACCGTTGACTGCTCCAGCAGTCGAGGGACGGTTGGGCCCTGTGTAACGTTGACCTATGTGGGAGTCAAAGGAAAGTCGGGCCACGCACACCAATGACTGGTCCAGCTCCCCATATTTCTCACCTTCTTTCCCTTCTCATTTCTCGAATTTAGAGCTATCTAGTGTTGCCATATTGTACTTCTAGTATTCCTACCTGTCGCTAGAAGGTGTTAAATTGTTAGCCGTGTGAGATATTCAGGCAAATTACAACTTGTTACCCTCTCAGCCCCTTCACCCTGACAACCCTTGTCCAGTTGCCGTTAGTTCCTGTAGTCGTTTATTCATAACATATATGACAAATGGGGAAAAAAAACTTCTGTTTTTTTTTTTTTTTTTTTGTTTGTTTTTTTACATGCTTAGAATATCAATGTATTTCTTTAGTTATTTTTTTAATTTCTTTAAACAAAGTTATTCAACTTAAAAATAATTCAAACTCAAAATTAATTCAAGATAAATGAAAATTAATAATGATAGCTAATAAAACAAAAATCAAAATGATGAAAAGACGGGTTTTAATTCAGCAAGGAGACCGCTTAAGGTCAATGACTGAGAATGGCAAAAGTATCCTCTGTTCAGGTTGTCCGAGTCTGGGTCTGAGGATCCTGTACTGGAGAACCCTTTATCGTGTGCCTCTATTGGCAGAAAAAGCGGTAAAGGCTCAGGTAACCCTATTAGGACTTAAATTTATTAAACCACTGTAGAATAAATACACAGGAAGTTTTACACCATCAGTGCCTTAATTTTCCAATTCTTTATTTTGCCGTCTATTAAAGAATTGGCTTCTTTCGATGAATTAACTTTCCCTGCTGTGATATTAGTCGGGGTACATAATTGGCAACACACTTAAGTGTAAAGTGTGGTGATCTGGATTCAAATCACAGCCTGGCTAATTAATTCTTTTTAAAAAATTTAGTTATTGACGGCGTGTACCTTCCTTTATATTATGCGGTGGTTTAATAAATATTAATACTATCTCGAAAATAGCCTTTTGCAGCATTTATTACAAAAGAATTCATGAATCCTATTTATAAGTAAAAACAAACTCTGTTTGGAATCATAATCACTCTTGTTTTCTGGTTTAGATGTTTAAAGGATCCTTTTTCTATTGTGAAGGCCCAAATATTAAAAATGTTAAGAATAAAACTGACTGCTTAGCAATAGAAGGAAACCAATGGATTAATCGAAAGTACAATTTCGATGATTTGGGCAAAGCTTTGATGTCTTTGTTTGTTCTGTCTTCAAGAGATGGATGGGTGAATATAATGTACACTGGGCTTGATGCAGTAGGGGTCGACCAACAAGTAAGTTGTATTTATTTTATTTTGAACTTATTTTTTTTATTATTAACAAAAAATTAAAAACTTCAAACGCCCATACTCTCAATATTTTCATATAATTCACAACATGGGATCAACAAAAAGTGGTACACAAATTGATTTTTCAACCAATTTATTAAAACCTACAGGGGCTATTCCCATCCATACAATCTTCTTTAGTCCATAAATAATTGTCATGAATAATTTAAAATATACATTACTTTTTAGTTAAAATTTTTATAAAAGACAATTTATTATTATTTAAAATAAAACAAACATACCTTAAACCTTTTCTACCGCATGTTTACAATGGCCTGCGTACAATAGATCTGTTCGAAAGGTTTTGAATCAGCTGGTTTCTTGAAATCGATTATTTTTTTGACATATATTTCCTAAAAAATATTTAGTATAAGTGTTTAATTTTTTTATTTATTGTATTATTTTTAATAGAGGGTGAGTTATGCTCAGGGTTATAGAACTCGACTCATGTCCAGGAAGACCTAAGTTCGAAACTCACTTCAGGGCGAGCACTGGAAGATTTCATCCTCCAGTTTATTTATTTATTTTTTGGACATCTGGGCCATTAGCGCCGTCCAGTATTTTTGTCCGAAGTTCGGGATCAGATCATCCCTAAACCCACCCAGCTTTTAATGGATGCCTTTCAAAGAAGAAAGGCTCCCGTTAAGGAGGCTCGATCACAGTACTGACCACTCCATCTCCCTAGTGTCTCATATGGCCACCTCAGATATCTGTCCCTGATGGCCTGTTATAAAACTGATTTTTTTTTTTTTTTTTTATTTAATAATTTGGATGTTTTATTTTCCTGGTATATTTTCCTTATGTGGGCATTGTCAAAATTAAATGAGTGGTCTATATTTAGTGATCTGCAAGTGCACTTCTGTTTTCATTATCTTCTATGCTTTTTACATTTTCAATTCTTTCATTTAGGATTTATGAGAATTCTCCTATATAAACTGTTTGCTACTTTTACAGTTAATATTAAAACAAATTATATCTTGTTTATGGTATTCTATTATCTTGTTAATGTTCTTTCATAAATAAAAAAATTGATCACCCTAATATTGTTATTAAAGAACATGAGAAGTGCCAAATACCATAGAAGTTGTGCTGTTAATTAATAATAAAATAAAACAATCAAATAAATATTTGGCTGAATTTGTGAAAGTTTAGGAATTTTGTTTTTAATTCATATTTGTTTCAAGTAATTATTCAAGTTTTGTTTCCTTTACTGATTGCAGCCAATTGAGAACTATTCGGAATGGAGATTGCTTTATTTCATTGCATTTATCCTTCTCGTCGGATTTTTCGTTCTCAACATGTTCGTTGGAGTAGTTGTTGAAAACTTCCATCGCTGTCGTGAAGAACAGGAAAAGGAAGAGAGGGTTCGGAGAATGGCTAAGAGAGCAAGGCAGATGGAAAAGAAAAGGAAACGTATGTGAAAGAAAATATTTTCATGACTTGTGATTTTTTTTTATGTGTACTTATATAAAAATTATATTGAGGCAATTGTTGCAGGAATGCATCAACCGCCGTATTATACTAATTACTCAAGATGGAGGCTTCTAGTTCATAATGTTGTGACTTCAAAATATTTTGATTTAGCTATTGCTGCTGTCATTGGCCTTAATGTCATAACAATGGCTATGGAGTTTTATATGATGCCAAAGGTACTTGATATTATCCTGTATTAAAAATGTATTCTTATAAAGAAAACTAAAATGCTGTTGTAAGGAAGCTGATTAGCAAGGACGGGATTTAGAGAGGAAATTAGAAAAAAAATAATAATTGGAAAATATTTTAGAGAAGCGGAATTCCATTTCAAAAATTTAATTTATACTAAGGTTACTGTTACATAAATATAATAAAACATTGCTAAGATGAGAGACAGGTTGAGTGAGAGAGAGCTAGTTAGAGTGATTACTGTCATGTGGGGAGACAAGAGCATATTGAGCTGACATACCTTTGACCTCGGCGCAGTTCTCAGGAACTGGTGTGGACTCTGTCCATTCGGAGGTAAGCCAGCCCTTATAAACCCTTCACCCCACCTCTGCTCTAGCTTGTGGCTCTTGACGAGATTTACCTCGTCAGGTCTTAGACCTTACGGGCATTATCTTACCTGTCTGCTATGAGAATGACCCAGACGCGACTGCAGATTCGTTGTTCCCACATCTCCAGTTACATCGAACCTTTTCTCTCATCTTTACTCCAAGGGAGTTACTAAGTCCAAGGGAACACGGGGCCTTACACTGTTATACAGATGTGCTTCTTATTCTCTTTCTCATTTCTTTTCTGTGCAATACGACAGACAATAAAGTCTTTAAAATAAAAAACTCGACAAAAACAAAAAATATTTTTATTATTCATAAGAGATGGTTGACCGTGGAGATTAATCAAGAAGATAATAGTTAATAAAATTACATATTTAAATAAAAAATATTTCCAAACCTTATTTAATGCTTTGAGGAGTGGAAGAACTGATCCATTTGGAAGTTGCTACATCAATTCCTCTCCTCATAGCCTAGTTGAAGGCTTGAAACTCCAGCAAAAATTTTGGCAATAAAAACTCCTTTTTTATTTGAAAATGTAGTTATTAAGTATTATGAACTAACTCTGATTATCACCATTTTGAACATTTTATTCGAACTTTATTTCAGCAATTAAAACAATAGTCTCCTGTTTTTTTTTTTTTTTTGTTTTTTTTTTTTTTTTTTTTTTTTTTTTTTTTTAAATTTAATTTCAGGCTCTCAAATCTAAAAGGAAACTTACAGGATAAATAAAGTGAATTTTAATCCTTGATCACAGAATCTTATTAGGCGAATAGGATAAAGTAAACTGGGTGTGACTCTTATTTGGAATGCAGCATTATTTAATTTTTTTTTTATTATTATTGTGGTTTTTAAGTACCACATCTTTATAATCACATTTCATGATTTATGAGTTTTTATAATTAGGTTTTAAACTACTTTTTTTTAATTTCAGGAACTGACCTACGCTTTAAAAATATTTAACTATTTTTTTACTGCTGTGTTTATTCTGGAGTCCATCATGAAACTAGTTGCCCTAGGGTTGAGACTTTATTTGAAAGACAAGTAAGTTACAAAAAAATTATGCTATTTCCTACAATACAACATCCCCTAACTGGATGTGATTCAATTTTTTCAAATGTTTTATTTATGTACACCCACAACATATTTGCCAAGAATTATTTATTATTTTGTATTAATATACACCTCACGGGATTTTTTTTAAGGTGGAACCAACTAGATGTACTCATTGTTGTCTTATCCATTGTCGGAATAATTTTGGAAGAAATGGAATCAAACATTATCCCCATAAATCCTACCATCATTCGAGTGATGAGGGTAATGAGGATAGCAAGAGGTAAATTCTTACAAGTTCTGCATTTCTATCATATTATTTTTTTTAGTATGTATTGTGCCACAATAGAACACAAGACTTGATGGCTTAGTTTTTTCTTACATTGCATAAAATCAACATGTTTTATGACATAATTTTTATTTTAACCCATTCGAGAATGATAGCCACGGGCATGCCCTTGGCCTGTTAGTCACTTTCGTGACAAAGCCATTTCTTGCTTCGGGACTCTTTTGTTCACTACAGGCTCAAGGGGTCTCCCCATGGTCTAGTGGCTAACGCTTTAGATTCTAGTTCGGGAAATGGTGGGTTCGATTCTGGCGACAGGAATTTTCACAGCTCTCGGCTCGTTAAGAAAATTCCTCGATGCCCCTTGGATGTCGGCGCTAATGGCCTAGATGTTTATGCGCCGTATAAAAAATACAAACTACATGCTCAGCTGTGGCCAATAGTAGACCTTTGAAATGTTCACAGTACTTGACATAAAACATAGGCTTTAAATGAAAACAAAATATTCTGTTGAATCGACATTATGAAAGGTTCAATAATTTGGTACGTTAAAATATTGTTAACGATGGTGTAGATATCAAGGTTTGGTTGTATGGTAAAGAATTATAATTCTCGCCTTCATCAGAGTTGTAAACAATTGTGGACAAGATAAATACAAATAACAGTTGTGTATATATCTGTTTGTATAAGGATAATAAACTATCAGAACAAATAAAAAGTTGTTATTTCTAAAAAAATAATATACAAGAATTATTATTATACTCCGGGATTTCTTTTGATTATTTTTGACGTACATTACACCATTCATGACTGATAGCCACTTTTGTGACAATGGGCTTGCATGCCCCCCGGCCTGATAGCCACTTTCGTGACTAAGATATTTCTTTGTTTCGAGACTGAAAGCCACAGCTATGACAGCTTTTTGTGATATCTAGAAGTAAGTTGTGTAACCTTTAGTAACTCTTTTATCCGCTAGAGTTCATTAAAAATTTAGATTGAGCCTATTGAATAGGGAGTTCCCTCTGGTACCCGGTCCCTTACATTGTTAGGGTCCCTTTTAAGGACCTAATTTGTGGTTTACCTGTTGATGTGTATATAGAGATCACGTTGTGATGCTATTATACCAATACTGAGATATTTGACTTGATGTTATTTAAAAAAAAAAAATGATTTCAAAACTTCTTAAAAAATAAAAACAAAATTAAAAAAAATAAAAGTTTTTAAGCCTGCCGTTGGCAGATACAAAGCTCAGAATAAGAATAAAATGGCAAGGAAAATGTTTTAAAGAAAGTGTATTAGGAACAATGAGAAGAGATGGGCAGTTGAGGCTTAGTTATTTAATGCCATACTATAAAACCAGGAGGGAAAAACGGGCTCCGCTCCACAAACATATATGGTTGTGCGGGTTGCCGTCTCGCAAAGGATATTGGTAAATGGATGTAGAATTATCTCGACCAAGGATAGCCTGAGACACTGTAGGAAAGCCAACCTCTGGGAAGGGTCTTATCATATACTATTGTAGCACAATATATGTTAAATAAACAACTTTTCTTTTTAACCATATCATTTTAAATCAAAATAAGTTGTATTAATTAAATATTTGCTGTAGTTCTGAAACTTCTGAAGATGGCTAAGGGAATAAGGGCTCTCTTGGACACTGTGATGCAAGCACTACCTCAAGTGGGAAACTTAGGCCTTCTTTTCTTTCTGTTATTTTTTATTTTTGCAGCACTCGGTGTAGAGCTATTTGGACGTTTAGGTAATTCTTATTTACAATTAATATCTAATAAGCTATTGAGATCAATTATCTCTCTCTCTCTCTTTCTATATATATATGTGTGTGTGTGTGTGTGCGTATCTGTGTGTATACTTTTCATTTTAATAAATAAAGCTCTTTCCCTTATTATTTATAAGTGGAGCATATATGTTTTTAAAGTAATTAGTGTTTTCATTGGCCATGATGGTTCAATAGCAAATTAATGGTGGATATGTCCTTGACAATTTTCATGATATGTGTTTAGAGTTGCATTTTTGTATGCCAGAATTTGATATGTCTAAAGAAAATGTTTAGCGGGAAATAAAAAAACTGCCAAACGTGATGTAATAAAAAGTTTCACAACTCCTAACACATATCATGATCGGTAAAGTAGAAAATTGTCAAATTTGACTTATCAATTTTTGGAAAATAACCACTGAATTATACAGCGAAGTTTACAATTTGTTTATTTGTTGTATTGTACTAATTATTTTATATAATGCCATGAATTTATCACCTCATTTTAATCCAGATATTTTCATACTTTTCAGAATGTAGTGATGAGCATCAATGCCAAGGGCTCGGAGAGCATGCTCATTTTTCAAACTTTGGGATGGCCTTCCTGACCCTGTTCCGGGTCGCCACTGGCGACAATTGGAACGGGATCATGAAGGACACCCTGAGGGATGATTGTGATGAGAGGCCAGACTGTGTGAAGAATTGCTGCGTCTCGGGAATCGCGCCAATATTTTTCGTTATTTTTGTACTCATGGCCCAATTCGTACTCGTAAATGTCGTAGTCGCTGTCCTCATGAAGCACCTAGAAGAATCACATAAACAGGTTTGTTGACTTTTTATTTTCTTATCTATAAAATATTTAAAGAAAAATTATAGGTCCTTCTAAAAGTTAATATTTAAAACCATTTGGATAAATAGAAACAGATTAAATAAAAGAAAGTTAAACATTGAATACACCCAAGCAAAAGAAATGTTCGGAAAATAACTTCTTTTGCCAATATCGTAAAAAGTTACTAGGCACACGGAGTGTCAGTTCAAAAATCCTGAAAAGTTGCGTTTGACTTCGCTCCCGGGGGGGGGGGGGGGGGTGACCGTTTCGTACTTCTTGTTCCTTTGGATACCCATCATTCCTTCCAAAACCCATCATGTGGGGTATCGAATGAATCTTGAGGAGAACCTAAAACTAAAGGGAAAAATCCGAAAATACAGAAAAGTTGAGTTGGGGTCTTTCCCCAGGGCTTTTGTATACACGCAAAAATACCCAACAAACTTACAAACATCATCATCCTCCTCAAGCCAAACGTTGACAGCGCCAACCCAAAATTTACTTACGAAAAATATTGATATCCACCCAAAAAAAACTAACATTGAAAAAAAAGAGGCCAAGTTTCAGGCCACTCCCAAGAACAGTTTGCCTATGAAAGTTATGATATCATAGTATTGGGCCAGGTTTTAGGCCCAATATCAAGTACCTAATAATCCCCTTTCACTTATTTGTGCATTTCCAACTTGGCCAGTTTTTCCCAGGCTGCTAACTTTCATTAATTACACTCGACTCCAGACTATGATAAAACTTGTAGTTTGCTGCATTATTACATATGATGCCAATTATTTTACTTGACTCAGGCCACCAACTAACACGACATCGGAAACCTGAAAAATAATATGGCCTGTTTACACTTACGCTCCAAACCGATGCTCCTGGCGTGCCAATGCGGAGTGCCTGTTTTGAGTGGAGCATCAGGAGTGTGAAGTTGACAAAAAGAGTGACACTCCTGGACCCTTCATATAAATAATAAATAAAATCTTTTAAGTTAATATACCGATTAATGACTATTTAGAGATAAGACTTAACTTCCTATAATGAGTTTTTCTTTGCCAGCTGGAGGATGAAATGGACATGGACGATGAGCTGGAAAGGGAACTCGCAGCAGAACAAATGGAAGAGGAAGAAGAAGATTTGTGCCTTCAGTTAGCATTAGAGCAAGATGCTATTCACCGACCTTTAGCCAAAGTCCTTTCGCTACCTGCTAACTTTACATTTTCAGGAGACACTATCTCTAGTCCCAACTCTTCTCCAAACAGTAAGATTATGAAGTTTCACCCTATAAAGTATTAGATATTTATTTTACTAAATTTAATTACCTGTATATATTTTCTTTTTCTTCCGAGTTATGGTAACCAATTTTGGCATTAATCAAATAGAAAAAGTTCAGGTAATTGTCAGTGAATACTAAATAAAAGATAGGGTAAATTGGGTTTCCTTGTTTTTGTTTTTTTTTTGTTTTGTAGTGTAAATAAGAAATGCTACTCATAGAATGATAAAATCTATTTTTTAAGGTTTCACTGCAATCTGACTCCTAAGGGAAAAATAGATTTTATAGGGGGAAGCAAAATTCGTGTGATGAAAATAAAGTTTCCATTTTAGCACTCCTGCAGGAAGGGAAACTGTCAAGGTGTTGACCCGATCCTGAAGTGCTGACAAGAAATGTCGACGGCACTGTCTAATGGTCAATTGGTCGTAAAGAAAAAAAAATATGTTGAAGTTTCATAACCCATAGAGCTCCAAAAAACCGGTTGTTCAAATTTGTCACTCATTATTTATTTAGCTACAATGACTGATGTGTTTTTCATTTTTTTTTTTTCTTAATTTTTTTTGGGTTAGGCATCCAAGCCAAAAAAAAAATCCTTCTTGACCAATAAGTATTTATTCCCGCATAACAGTGGGTTTGCAACTTTATAATAATATTAACTCTCAAGTAAACATAAAAAATAAAAAAACAAAACAAAGGAAGTTATAAATTTACTAAATAAAAATAAATGCAAAGGGATTTTAATTCTCGAAATTTAATAGAAAATTTGCTTTTGAATCCTTCAAATGTAGCGTATTTTTGCTGTACATACCTTCTCCCGAGGCCTCAATTATTTGCTGTTTCCTTGAAAATTTGGTTCCTTTAACCCTAAAATTAGATAATTTGTTGAAATATGAAGCTCTATTTGTAAAATTACAACCTGTACTGTACAACCTGTATTTGTAAAATTAAAATAGTGAACCACATTTTCCAGTATTTGTAATATTTAATTAGCTTTCATTCCTCGCCCATAATCTCTGAACTGGTTTGTATGAGTGTTTTTATTTTTTACATTCAATTTTCTCTGAAGTTTGGGAATTGTTTAGATACAAGAAGACGGGGTTCCTCCAACTCTTGGAGAGATGTTAGAGAAGGTGCTTTAGCTAAGAATTCACAAAGGAGACAGACTTTACAAGGTCCTCTCATACCTCCGGCTTATCCAGCGGCAGGATATTCTTCAGTTTATACTACTCATCAAGACAGAGAAAGAGTAAGCGCAAATGTTTAGTTTTTAGTTGAAAAGGGGGGATTTTTTAAAATAAAGCAGGATTTATTTTCACTCTTTTGTACATCTAAAGTGAATCAAGTCACTTTACAAGTATTTTTGTCCACTTTACGGTTTCACTGCACTTATTCCAGTTTCCTCATTGTGTTTCCATGTATCGTGTAAAGTGAGAGGATGTTAATTTTATTTTATCTTCTAGTTTTACACAGTTAACCCAATGCTTTTAAATCAGCAGCTTTTTTGTAATTAACTTTTTATGGTGCTAATGCAATTACTATATTTAATATTCCTCATACCAACAGAATATTTCAACTGTTCAAGATACAAGGTTTAAATTAATAAAAAAAAAAAACACATAATGTTCATTAATCAAAAGCCGTGTAATTCAGCAACCTTTTTCTACAAAACTGGATACAGCACATATAACAATACGGGAAGTTACAGGAAACAGTGTTACCCTAACGGCAAGTACACACTGGTAGACATGTTGCGCGTGTCTCAGGTAGTCTCAGGATGTCTACGTAAATATGTCTATAGACGAGACCCCATCTATGAGCTTTTTGCGAAACCAAAAATCTTCGGTCTAAGGTCTCCGGAGTGGAATGGGAGACGGAGTGCAACGTACGACATGTTGTGCAACATTCAGACAGTTTGGACTTCACTTGGCGTCTTGAGGTGAGACATGTCCCAGTCTTTCTCTAGCTACCGAGCACAGTACATCTTCTATATTGTGTTTTGTTTTCTTCTGTTTAACCTTTAAGTAGGGAGGTTGGGTGTTCTCAACACCTCATGACTTAATTTGTTCTATATTTTCAATTTATAGATTTGCAATCCTTTCTATATTTTTGGACAAATATACCATTTTTGAGCATTTTAATTAATGATTCGATTATATAATATAGGTATTGGGCTTAAAAAAATTGTAATAATGAAAAATAGGCAAATTTTAAAAACCCCTTTTCGTTTTTTGTGATTTTTTTCTATTGGGATGATGTGAGCACCCCATCTCCCCTACTTACGTTTGGGTAAACCACCTCCCTACTTAAAGGTTAAATATGTGGACAAACCATAAAGTTTTAACATTAATTGAAGATTACCAGGCTTTGTATAGGGCAAGTTGGGATAGCTTCTCTAAAATTTTTATCTTGCCTCATGATTATCCCTCCCACCATCAGAAGCAAATCTTCAAAATCAGTAGGCGTAAGCCGGGTGGACTTCCTAAAACCCATGGTGACTTCCAATCTTAATTTAATAAATAGTCCATTACTGAAGCTAGTTCCTTCTGAGAGCACTTCGTGCGTCCACCAACTTCTACGTTTTCACTAATAATTATTGCATATTCACGCACTCAATCCGCACAAAACAATGCCCTCCATGATCGGCTGCGAAGACGAGACTGAAATATTCACATCATAGTGTGTATGCCAGTCTTTAGACCGTGTAGACAAATCGCGCAACAGCGTCAACCAGTGTGTACTTACCTTAATACATATGATTGATCTTCCCGTAAATAAAATTCAACATTAAATTAGATTATATAAAATTAATATTTTAACATCAAGAAATAATGAACACATTATGCCACTTGATTAACCTAAAATTAATTCCTGTGAAATAATTTCCACAAAAATAGTTTGATAAAAAACAAAAGAAAGATCAATTTTTTGTTCCGCCAATGAGGTTTGATGTGCTGCATTAATGAAAAACTGTATTATTAATACAATGAAAATGTTACAGAAGTCCTCATCCTTGTTGTTACAGAAGTTTTTTTGTTTACATTTCATTCTGGAAGTCTATCATTCGATAAAAATTGTTTCACGTTCTTTGATCTCCAACGTACTTAACTTATAAATGAGAAACTGCTAAACAGTTATTGTCTAACCCTAAACATTCTAAAACAATTGTATGATTTCAGTAATACTTCATACTGTTTTGAGGTCATGAGTAATACTTCATACTATTTTCTTTAACTCGTAGATTTCCATGGTCCAATTCATCATAAACATTATGGTCTGAAGGATACTGACCATGCCACCATCTTCTTCACCAATGTTTCACTCGGTGAAACGTCTCAGATCCTGAGGAAGCTAACAGCATGACTAGCGTAACTTTGGTGACACGGTTAATACCCAAAGACAATAATGTTTGTTGTACTATTTTGTTGTTATACTATTGGTATTCTTATAGATAAATCCTTTCAGCTTATTTATTCTATAGATAGAGGCAATTCTTGCAGTTATTTATCGAATCATCATGGGCTCTTATTTATGTTATTTTAAAAAAGGAAGGGGGACAAAAGAAAGTAGGTATCCATTGATAACAGCTCTTGACTACAAATAGTACAGTAAAATAAAAATAATTAATTTCCCCAGGAGTTTTAAAAACTTAAATACTGAACGAACCTCAATGAGCAAAATGAACTTATTCAGAAGAAATTTCAAATCAAAACTATCCTATACTACAGACAGGAGTTTAAAAAAAAATTGTATACATTATCCACCACGGTATAATGTCATTCACCTGCCCAAATCCAATTTGCTTAATCTGTACATCATCCTTCTGAACCTCTCCTGGTGCTGTTTTAAATAATAAATAGTACTTTTGTTGTTTATTTCAACTGTTGAATTTAAATTCTATCTAATTCCAACATTATTTTATTGATTATCTATGGGGTCTCCCGTGGTCTAGTGGCTACTGCGCTAGATTCATAAGCGGGAGATGGTGGGTTCGATCCCCACCGGCAACAGGAATTTTCTCATCTCGCGGCTCGCTGAGAAAATTCCAGGCTGCATCCTGGATGTCGGCGCTAATGGCCAAGAATTGTCGATGCGCCTTAAAAAAAAAAAAAAAAAAAAAAAAAAAAAAAAAAAAAAAAAAAAAAAAAAAAAAAAAAAAAATTGATTATCTATCCCTGGGGTCCGCACCTTAGATTCTCGTGCGGGAGATGGGTTTTCTCATGGGGCAGGAATTTTCTTATGTCACGTCCTGTTGAGAAATTTCCTCATACAGCAGGATGTCGGCGCTAATGGCCCAGATGTTGGTGCGCCGTAAAAAAATAAATAAAGAAAGAAAAAAATATCCATCCCCACAGGTTAAATGACATTTCAATAAATTATTAATTCCTTCCATACAAAATAAATGTGACAGTAAAAAACAGTATTGAAAACAAAATAAGATTAATGTATAGATGTGCCAAGATAAATACAAGCAAAACAGCACCAGTAGTTGTATGAAAGTAAAGAAATTATACCTTCCTTGCGACAAGGAAATTGAGAGTTATCTAGAAAATGCTATCCAGACAAATTTATTGGTTCCTTTGTGAAATTCCTAATTTAAGAACACCTACAGTGCATGGATTAACCAACACATTTAAAAGGCAGGCATTAATTTCAATTTAGGACCATACTCCAGTATCCATGAATGGTAAAGTACTTCCATTTTTTATTTATTTTTTTAAATGTTAAATGTGTAGAACCTAGAATTGCACATCTCCTTTGTACTTGTAAGTTTGCGTATACCTCAAACACCTTGCTCGTTACAATGTACTTGATGTTTAAAATCACCAGTTATACTTGATGTTGACCAAGTGTAAGTTTGCTTGCTTTGAGTCCTAGCATGCCCACCTACCAGTACTCACCTCATAGATTTAATAAAAATTTCAATGACATTTGCAGTATTTATTTAAAAAAAAAAAAAAAAAAAAGTGATGGATGGATTAACTAATATGAATGGTATTTTTGCGCTACTCGAAAAGTGTACGATGTTTAAAAATCATATTTTTTCTGAGTATTATTTTATGGAGAAATAAATTTCCATGGATGGAATGAAATTATAGATTTTATAATTGCAATTTTACGCGATCAAAAGAAAAAAAAGATTTGTATCACCATTCTTGTGGGCGAATTTATAAAATTAATTCTTATTCAAGAGAGCTCACTTACAGAATTAAACAAATTTAAATTTTGACTGAATAGAGTTATGTGTTATGTTTTTTAAATATGTTTTAGAATACATTTTATTTTTAACATGTTTTAAGTTGTTCATAATTATATTTAAGGTGTTCTTATGTGTATTAGCACTAAAGATGAGGCCTAGCCTCGAAAATTCTTTTTGATACATAATAAAAAGTGTATTTCAATGGATGTTTTTGACCTTTTTATAATTTTTCAAAATCATGGGCTATAATTTACTTAAAATATTAATATATTTAATAAGATTTAAGCATACGTTTATTGTCAATCTATTGATGCTGTGCAATTATCTTTTCCCGTCCCCATAGTTCTTGATGTTTGGTTTTTATGTTCTTTCAGGCTCCTAATTAATTTGCCTATTTGTTAATAAAATATTCTTTATTCTTATCGTTTTATTTACTTATTATTTTGGAGTATCAAATTCTATGAGGGACTAGCGCTAGCCCATGTAAAACCATCACCTTGTTACAGAGTTTGTCATATACAAGTTTCAATACGCAGAGGGATGAATGCTATACTCGGGGACATTAAGGAACCGGGTTAGAAAAAAATCATTTCACCTTAGTGTAGAGAAAAATAGTATTTTTTTTTTTTTAACAATAAACCATAGTCACATTGAATTCACCGGTTCCTGTATAGCACCAAAGTTAAGCAATCTCGGGTGTGGCCAGAACTTGGATGGGTGAACACCAAGGAAAGGCACATACTCACAGATTATTATTATTATTTATTATTAAAGAGCGTAAGCATCTAGATTGCCTGGTGCTAATAGCCCAGAATTTGATAAGCCATAAATGAAAAAAAAAATATATCAAAAAACAATAAACACGGTTTTTATGTTTATTTAAGGGCTTTGCATATAAGGTGATAAAACCTACACAGTTTTTAATCAAATATGTTACATTTTCTTTAAGGTAACATGTTTTAGTCTACTCAGAAAGAATGGCCACAGGGGTCAAAACATCATAGCAGAAGTGAAGATATTTTGAAATTAAATGAAAACATTTGTTCATATTCTGGGACATATGTCTTAAATGTCCAAATATTATTATCTTTAATTTCATGATTACAGTAATGATTATGGGTTAAAATGTGATAGGTATTTGTAGAGGTTGGGTGAAACTTTTAGGAGGGATAGGATAATGCGAGTAAGGACTTCCAGAGAGAGTTAGGGAAATATTGGGAGATCTTTGGGTTTGGATAACTTGATAAAGGTCTTTGCCTTGGAAGTACTCACGATGAAAGGAAGAAAGGGCCACTTCAAGTTGTGGTATAAGTGCAATATGTGCAGGTCTCTGAATACTACCAGGATAAAGGAGCTGAAATGAATCATGAGACATAAGTTGAAAATGCTGTGATGGACTATTCTCTAATATTTTCTGTTTTAAAAATATTTTCCATATTTTAACCAATTGAAATGAATTTTCGAACGATTGATAAGTACGCTGTGTTTTTAGCAACCCAATACATTTGGGCAGCCCTCTTTATTTTGATGTTTTAAATAAAGAATTTCTTCTTCTTCTTCTATTTTATTTTTATATTTTTTTTATTTTATTTTTATATTTATAATTTAGTATATGTACCGCCGAAGCGAGTACATATACTCGCATCGGCGGTACAAAAGAAAAGGCATCACCCCTATCCTGGCTAGAAAAGGGTGGTAACCTATAGATAACCCGTCCTAAAATTCGTAGTTAATAATAAATGGACGTTAAAATTCAAATAAATAAATATATTTATAATTTAAATTTAGCACGATTGTAGAGCAAATCGCCAAAGCAGGGATGCTTAAACAAATAAATAAATAAAATTCCACTGGTGTGTTATGATTCTCTATAATTTCTATTATTTATAGATCCGGGTAACAAAACAGGAACGCATTGACGATGACAGCCCCATTGAAATCCACGATACTTCTAGGCAGGTTTCTGAATCAGACACAGGAATTTCACCAGAATCTCTCGGAGTGATTCTAGTCCCTCCCCCTTATTCCGAGACAACGGAACCTATTGAAGAAACTGAATTAGTTGACACTAGGCAAGAAAAACTGCAGGTAACTTTCATCAGCGTTATTATACTTAAATATTAAAAATTTGCTTGAATTACACGTTTGTTCTGAGTGTTTTTAGGAATAATGAATTTTCTATAAATGACATAAATAATATAAGTAAGTACATTATCTCTATTGTTTGTTAAGTTCACTTTCAGTCGGGTTTTTCCAGTCTGCTCTTTCTTCTAAAAACGGAGAGTTTTTTTTGAATAGTTTACTAAGATAGTCCATGATTATTTTTCCATTTTCTTTATTTAGTGAGCCACAAAGAAATGCCGACCCAAATCAGACTAAACTCAAACCAGTATCTCCTGGTGACTTTCTATAAAAAATATTAATGTAATTTATTACTAATCGTCTAGTGGTTATATGTGATATATGTGTAAATAAACTATTCGGGAATCTTTACTTAGTTATTTTTTGGCATATGTCACCCATAGCATACAAATAGGCATGTATTTTACCTGTCACCCATAGCATACAAATAGGCGTGTATTTTCTCATCTCTATCTTCCACTTATAAAATTATGATTATTCAAATTAAAATAAACAATTTCACTAGGCAATAAGAAAATCGATTCCATAACTTCGCAATACAAAACTCATAAATATCTCCCACTTTCGCTGCGGCAGCTGTAAAAGTGAATCCCCTCCATTTACAAGCCTTTTGAATCTAATGGGAAAAGTAATGGAGGAGTGTCTAGAAGACAAATTTTCTGTCGAATTATCTCTGGTGGTCCTGAGTGGAACTGCAGTTACTTCCATAGTATAACAATCTGTAATTGAATTTCTAACAAATAAAATGAGACTCGTGCTTTTTTAGGTAAGCCCGGGCGGACAAAGGGTCCGCATAAGACTATGCGACACTAGAATGGATTCCGGCATAGGCGATGAAAAGCATTCACAAGAATCTCAACCATCTTCGGGCAACCCTTACGAAAGGGAAGCTGAAATTTCTATAGACCAAGTCATTGTTCACAACCAAAGTGTCTCATAGTGATTGCTATTATTTAGGTTTAAGTTTTTTCTCGGAATGTGCAGGGATTCTTTGTTTCTTTATAATAAATTTTCCATAAATATCGTTCCCTATTATTTACTAAGAAGAAGTTACTATCTTCCTATATTGTATTTTTTTTAGTGCACCGTTTACGAGTTCCTGGCCTAAGTGACGTAGGTAGGAATTGTTAAGAAAACCAGAAACTACTGTATATCGATATTTTTATTCTGATTCAAAGGATCTCTGCAGGAATGTCTCTTTCCTGTTTCTATCAGGAATGAAGCAATCCTAGGCTCAAGTGTACAAAGGCCTTTGATACATAATTTGTTATATTGCTGTCAGTTTTTAAAGAAAAAAATATTTTATTAATAGTGGTTCCACTGTTGTAAGTGTTAACCATTTATGAGTTATTGTTAAATGTTTATTCCAGTCGTTATCTTTAATTTGTTTAAAACGTATTATTAAATAGAGTAAATTTCTATTAAATTTAACATAAAATGTAGCATTCTTCCCTACCCCCCCATAATATTGAAAAGTCTTCTGATTAGAATCTATTGTTACCAAGCCATTAATAATCCTTTTTCTTGTTACATATAGATGGCCTAATAAGCTTAACTACCTTTTCAGAGCTTACATTTGTTTACCAAATTTCAAGTGATGAGCCTCTTTGAACATTTAAAAAAAAAACAAAAAAAACACATAACAATTTAGTCAGTATTATCAAAAATGTTTAAGCTATGAGAATTGATAGATCAGAAAATATGAGTGTAGTTTCTTCAGTTCATTACATTTAATTTATTTTATTATTTTTTCAGTAAAATAAATTATTTTTCTATAATTGCCTTGGGCTGTTTATTTGTTGAAAAGTGATTTGTATTTGTCAATTAAAGTTTTAAAAGAAGGTTTCTTTGTTTTTCTAGTTTGACTAGATTGTATATGAATTTGTTTAAGTTTTTATAGTCTATACTTGTTCTCTTACTTATAAATTTAAACTTAAAGATTTAATTACGAATGTTAATTACAAATTTAAGAGTATGGGTATATCACCTTAGAGCTGGACTCAAGAGAGATAGATATATTTTTATTTCTATATATTTTGGAAAAAGAGTATTTCTTGAGGAATTAATGTGTAAAATCAATTAATATTTAATCGTTGCTGTGAATATTTTTGTTTATAATGTTTCAATAATTCAGGAAAAGAAAAATCACTATTTACAAGTGTTAATAACAAAATCAATGACATTTTTGACTTGATTTGGGACCTTTTTCTAGTAAAGGATCTTATTATTTCCATAAAATTTATTATGCAAGCAACATAAAAAAAAAACAAAAAAAAAAATCAAAACAAGGATATTGTTAATTTGTTACTATTCTACTAATAATGCAATTTATTTAAAAATGTTTTATTCCCATTATTTACAATTTGACCTCAGCAGAAAATTTAATGTCTCTAAGAGAGGAAGAAAAGAGAAGGCCCTATTTTTATTATATTTTCACATAATAATAATAATAACAAATAGTAAATCGATTTTTTTTTAAATTTTATTCAGACTATTAATGTTATTTAAAAAAAAATAACAGGAAGAAGAAATCAGAATGATAAATGAAGTGTTGCCACAAAAAGAAATTGCTAAGATAACATTCATTTCAGAAAAAATCTTTGTTTTAAAGATGATTTAATTTTTAATTCAATATTTTTTGTTTTACATTTATTAAATTGAACTAATAAAATTTGTTTATAGATTCCATTGTAATATCTAATAGTTTTAATTTCATTTTTGCAAATTTTCTTGATGAAATAACAAGTATGTTCTTGATATCATAATCTTCACAATTTTGTAGGTGAGTTCTATTAATGAAGTTAAAAAGAAAAATAATAACTTGGAGGTTCTGTTCCGAGCTTCTCATACTCCTATTAAGAAGATTAAAAACTACCGTCACAAAACGACATTTTAACCCTTTCATTGCTCTGAATGAGTTAACTCTTGCTCGACTGGCAGGGCCACAGATGCTCCTCACGAGTTAACTTGTTGGCCCTGTATGCTGCTTCTCCAGCCTAGTGCTATTAACTCGTGTATAATCAGTTTTACATAGTGGGAATAAGGAGTTCTCAGCTTCATTAAATCCACGCCAGAGGTCACTGTCTAATCCCTGAGGCATCTAAAGGAGTAATAATAATGCACTATATTATATTTTTTGAGCATTTTTAGGATTTGTAATGACTTTTAATTTTTTGTAAAGGTTAAAGTAATGTAAGCTTTATATCTAAAGTTTTTTGTAGTTGCTAGTCGTGTTTATTTTATTATTTATAAACAGGGTACCCGATTTTTCAAATACATAATTTTCGATTACATCAAATCTTTGTCATATATTAATTGAAATTATGGATTGTGCAAGTATTTTATTATCTAAATTTTAAAAACATAGTAAATTCATACAATTAATTTTGTTAAGGGTCATTGTTGAAGCTGATCGCTTTGCAGCCTATTTTCAGGGTCCTACACAAACTTGCCTCTCTCACCATATTGTTTTTGTTTATATCTTTCAGTCACTAGTCAGATCTTGTTTTGTGTGCTCAGTCTAAAAAACCTAATTATGTCATAATTTCTTATCTGAGTGATTTTCTTTTCCTTGATAGAAAATTTATTTTATTTGAGTATAAAATGACCAATGTAAAGAACATTTGACATTATATGTTGATAATTCCAAAAATCCAGAAAGACAGTATAAATGAACGGTAGTGAGAATGAAGAGAGGGGAGATTGGCGAGCATACGGGGGAAGCCAGATGGACGTGCATTAACACTTTTAGGACCGATGGCTTCGAAAAAAAAACTCCATCAGGGCCCAAGTCTTCCTTTTGTATAGTTATTTTGGCAAACATATAAAACAAATAAATAAGTTAAGAAAGTTTTGAAATGATGTACTTTTAGTGAATTAATTACAATTTAGTTAAGTGTCAAATACACCATGACAGCAGGCCCGCTGATGGAAGTTTTCTGACGGGTTCAGTATTATACCTTACCAGACCAGCAAACCTAACCGGGGATAACGTAATGTGGCCCCAAACCAAATACGAAGGGTATAGGACAAGGCCCGGAGTAGTGGGGATAGAAAGAAAGGCAAGCTATTTGCTGACGCACATGCCAGGACGCTAGGCCTGCAGAACAAATCGCTCGGACGCATATGCCACGACGCTGGGCACAAACGTGTTAAGCCTCTCGGGCATTGCGAGTCCCTTTATTCGCCAGCAATGAAAGGGTTAAAAACTCTTATTTAATTATTAATAATCATGCTAAATTATTTATTTATATTGTTTTTAATTAGCTAAAAAACATAAAAATACGTATTTAAAGTAGCAAATTCATAATTCTCTTATCACAATTATTTTAAAATGATGAATGAACCTTTGTTATGAATTAATTCTTAAATTGAGTTCTGGTTATATTCAAGATAACCTTCCTGTTATTTTAACAATTATTACAGGACTATTTTAGAAAGCTATATTTTCTACCTCCGTTTTTGTTTTCTAATGTTTTTAAAATATAGAACTAAATATATAAGTATAAAAAACTCGTTTAAATATTAGTATGTACATTGTAGTAATTGTAGCTGAGAGAAAGAAATAGTAAGTGTTGTGTTCACTTTAGAAATTAAAAGAAAAATCAGTCAAGTAAAAGTGGTTGTAACAATTTATAGTACGTATGTTCTCTCGAATTAAATTTTCCGAGTATATTCAATCTTTATTTTTATTAATCCTTATAAATGTAAATATGTATATAAATTATTATCTAATTTATTTTGGAGAAGTTGGAAAAAATTGTTACAACTAAATAATGAATACTGCTTGTATTTTCTAGAAGACAATCTTTGTAGCTTCTATTTTTCTGCCTTTGACACTGTTGTATACAATATGTTCATGTCAATTTTCATAGTCTACATAAATAGTGAAAAATTTTGATAATAAAATCCATGCAGGGTATATTTATAAATTATTAATGTAAATATTTATTCACAATATACAAAGGCTACCTTTATCACATATATGTTATTTTTAATCTAGTATTCTTCTATGACTATTTAAACTGTAGAGTTTAATCCAACATTATTTTGGGATTTCCTTTCAAATTCAATAGGTAATGTGTTCGCCGACTAGTACTTTAGAGATTTTTAAGAAGGAACACATATTCAATCAGATTCCTTCTTATAATGCGTTACAGAGAATATTCTCGCTCAGTATATCTTGTGTATTGGTATTTATTCACTCTGACTTGCTTTGAGGTTAGTTATTCCTTACCGGTATTTAAAATAAATCTTAATTCATCTTGGGATGAATTTTTTTCCTAACTAGAACAGGTGGTTAATAGCATTTATGTGTTGTCTTATGTGAAGATTTTATAAATTGGTGTTAATCTATTATTTCTTCATAGAGAAATATTGTTATCTTCGTGGCTGCTTTCTGTGACAATGGATCATACTTAATATAATAATGCATTTACATTAGATGGAAACATAAAACTTCCTTGTTTTTATTATTTTGTCATAATATAAATATTTTGGCTTTTCATCCCAAACCTTTTCGTAAAAATATTGTTGGGAATATTTAATTAAGTTGAAACAGATGAATATAAATGTCAATAGATTTATTATTTTCCATGAAGTCAGTCTGTTCAATGATAGAATAATCCATGTCAAAAGGATTAAGGACCGTTTCACAGCCTGTTGTTTTATCAGTCCTGTAACAGGCAACAAGGGCCCAGAGAGGCAGACAGGGAGATAGTGTGGTCAGTATAGGTAGTGTGCTCCAGCAACATGGTATTCCCCTTTACAGGTACTCATTAATAAATTAAATAAAACCTGGGTGGGCCTAGAGATGGTCTAGAACCCCGAATGACGACAATAGAAGATAAAATCTTTAGTGCTTGTCCGAATTTTGAATTCAAGTCCTCCAGCATATTAGCCTAGTGCTCTACCGCTGAGCTAACCTCGCCCCTAATAGATTAAGTATCTTTAAAAGAATATTAGTCCCATAATTGGGCTCTTGATCTCTAACTGAGAGAGTAGATGATGTACACTCATTATTGTATGGTTAACTGGGGAGTTATTGCAATACTATGATCTACACTCCTCGCCTGGCTGGTTACTAGGGTGAAACTTGAATAACACTCAATTCAGCATTTGAGAAACACTGATAACACTTCTTTGGCATTAGTGACCAAAAATGAAAAAGAATTTTAAATTGTCCCCCATAATTTGCTTTTAAAATACACCCCTACTAACTGGTGATCTTTTTAAAAGAATCATGTGTTTCCTAGAGAGTGTCCTGGTATTTAATAAGTGGGCATGTACGGTATGGATTATTACACCACACCTTTACATTTTGCTACCTTAGTTCTTTTTTTTTTTTTTTTTTTTTTTTATTTATTTATTTGCTATACAGGATTTCCCCTTAGCAAAGGAGTTAGGCTTACATATTTATTTAGTTAGTCCTATTGTTACTAATACCTTAGTTCATTTCCTTACTCTCTTACTATTTCGAAAGCTGCTCTTGATGATTGTCTGAAACACTCTTTCTTGTTGATCATTACTGTCTTATATTAATTTTCACTAACATTTCTCCCACGTACATAGCATTTTTAAAGTGCTGCAGGGAAAAGACTCATGAAAGGCATGACACATCTGTGCTCTCTTGACAACTGACCCCTCTGTAAATAAGATCCCCCATCTACATACTGTTTATACTTCCTTAATTTTTTTTTTCCGAAGACTTCTAGTTGTAGAAATCATTCTTTATGAATTAGTTAAAAGTTATTATCTCATTAAATTCTTAAAATAAAATAAAAATTATGGTTTCAATAAGTTATTTATATTTTATTATGATTTAATTTATTATTACTATCCCAGTGACTTACTGATACCTGTAACTTAGATTAGATAGAGCCAGGGTACCGTAATGGAGGAAAGCAACTCGACCTAAAAGATCTATTGTGCCCCTGATAACCAGCTGGGTCACTTATAGAAGCCCTGCATCCTTGACGAACCCTCTCATCTTCTGAGGTGTAACCTCAGAATTTCTCCATGGGAAACCTGTAACTTGAAAACAGACCAATATAAACTAGTAAAAACAATGCAGATATGAGAGTTGGTAACTAAATTGATGTCGGCTGTGGGTTCTTGGAATCCAGTGGCCAACAATACGCAATACAGTGATCTATAATATCCATTAGTTCCTCTATTTACCACATTACGACTCTCTACCAAGACATTCTTGAGAATATGTGTTTCTGGGAATGAAAGAGCTCAAGAAATTACTCTGTCTTAGTGCATTAAACAGGTTAAAGGTTAATATTCAATTAAGAAAATGAAGCGATTAAACATTTTTTTTTTTTTTAGAAACAACATTTTTTCAGCTGGGGATGATTTTGAATCAGTCCAATTGATTAGCATTGCTTAGAAAAATTCAGAGAGAGGAAATAGGAGATATTTGGTAGGTCAAAAATATCAGGACCTTGGAAGAGAAAGGGCGAATCTGAAAAATCAACTTTTTTCATTTTATTTTCTGAGTCAGAAAGATGTAGATAACACGACACTTCGCCTTGCTTCTTTGGTCACCTTTAGTTCTCTCACAGTTTCAAGTTAAAGTGAATAGCACCATCACCTATGAAAAATTCAATGTCCGATTTCTAGGGCCAATACCTAGTCTGAAACCCCTCCTAGCATTTTGTTACCCATAAACCACTCGTAAAAATTATAATTAAAACATTGAATTTCAATTGCATACTTTTTCAATCTGGTTTATGAATCAGCATTCCATAGAGTAAACATTCTCCCTTGCTATCCTGAAGCACTTTCAGAAGTTTGACTTTGATTCCCCAACATCCGAATTTCGTGATTCGCCCTTTCTCTTCCAAGGTCCTGATCTTTAGCAGTTGTATTTTGCAGATACTAGATACAGAATTCATTAACTAAATACTTAAAAACACAAATACTTTTGTGAATTATATTTTTATTAAATTTGCATATGTTTTCTAATTAAATATAATATTGCCTATTCTATATTGTTGAGATTGGCTCACTATCTAGGTAGACTATAAAATCAACAGTGTTCCCTAGTTAGCCTTATCTACACTAAGACTGTTAGTCAGTTAGATCTTTATAGTAATAAATAGTACAGTTGACCTGTAAAATCTCATGATGTCTTTCTATTCTACGAATGTTTAAACGGAGGAGTGGGCCTGCCCTGAGCAAGCACACAGCCCTCGACTTGAACATTCTTTCTCTAAATAGGTAATAAGAGCCTTTGTGCAGGTATTGTACAACTATTGTTATTCATAAAGCTGATTTTACATCTATCACTTAGAATTACGATACATATCTCTTTATGACTAGTAATAGTGGGTCCAGTACTTTATTTTTCCATTTTATCTGTTCATTAAATTAAATTTAGAACTGAAATCTTTATTCCAAAAAAAAAAAGTTATTGTTTTCATAAGATAGCACTAGACGTAAATAACTTTCAAGATCAGTGATATCACTCAAAAATGCCAAACATTATATGACGTGTGTATTCTTTGAAAAATATTTTACATAAACACTAGATAACTATTCCATGAATGTACTGTGACACTTCTGTTTGCATTCATTACTTAGTTTATAATAAATATGAAGCAATATAAAAGGTATAATCAAAAAAGATATAACGTATAACAGTTATTAAATTTTTGGTAACCAATTCTCAAATGTTTTGCTGTAACCCGGATGTATGGGTATTTTAAGGTAACTAGAATCTAGTTTAATACTTAACAAAAAATGGGATGAGTGTCATAGCATATACATTTCAAGGAGTCTTATATATGTCCATTCATCATTCCATTTTTTAATTATTAGTAAAGAAATAAGAGTGCATATGTATATACATTATACTTAGTACGTATATGTAAAAATGAAAGTGAACATATGCATATATCCTAATATATGTGAATAACATTCTTAGCAACATCTGTGATATTCTAATTACTGTACAGTTGTAAATGCTTCTGTTGTTAGAAACCAATGTGTCCCTTGTTAATAATTTTGTCTTTTCCTTTTTATTTTGTAAAATACTAGTCCTTCTACGTAAACTGATGTGTGAAATTAAAATAGTTATTCTTATTTAACTTAGTCATTATTTCATTGCCCTTGTATAATTCCACATGAAGTGGAATGGACTGGCCACTGCTTCATGATTCTTGCCAACATATAGCACTAGTATTCCTAAAGTAACACAAATCAAAATAAAACTCAACTGAAAATGTGTCACTCTTGCCTATGTAGGAGGAACAGAATTAAGACAGGAAGAGTGAAACAAGTGCCTTTGGGTGTACAAACTCTGAAGCTAGGTACAAAGTGTTGATGGTTGATAAAGAGATATTTGCCATGCCTTTCATAGTCATAACTGAAAAACACTGATTTTTTATTAGTGTCACTTTAGAAATGCTAGTGCGATATGCCCCCAAAATCATGTTTTTTGTTTTTTTTATTACCTACTTGTTTCAGTTGACCAGATATAACTGGCTATTGATGCTCAACATAGCATAAGCCATTCAAATCAACATGTAATGTATTTATTATTGGAGACCTGATTCAAATTCTGTGGAACATCTGTTCCTAAATTCAGTGGCGTATGTTCAGAATGTGCCAAATGCTGCTATACTGAAATAGCTTATTTACCAGATTGCTGCTGAAATCCAGTTTTCTGGCTTCTACTAATGCTCTCAGTAAGCATTTTATGAACTTCTGTTTGTGAATGGCTTCATAGCAAAAGTCGTATTATTTACCTATGTACAACAGTTGCAGATTGTCTGGTATTTTATTACCTTACAGTCACACAACGACGAATTTAGCAACACACATCACTTAGTGGCTGGCCTAGGTTGGGCTTCTCTCCCAAACCACCAAAATCGAAGATATTACAGGCAATTTGCTTTCACTTTTTGGTTTTACAGTCTGTCAACTATCTTTTTCTAAAATATTTCCCATCCTCCTTTTATCTATTTACAAATAAATATTTAAAAAAAAAAAAAAAACAAAGATACTTCTTTAGAGTGTGATTTTTTTTTTTTTTTTTTTTTTTTTTTTTTTTTTTTTTTTTTTTACGGCGCATCGACATAATTCTTGGCCATTAGCGCCGAGATCCAGGGTGCAACCAGGAATTTTCTCAGCGAGCCCTGAGATGAGAAAATTTCTGGCGCCGGTGGGGATCGAACCCACCATCTCCCGCTTATGAATCTAGCGCGCTAGCCACTAGACCACGGGAGACCCCTTTAGAGTGTGATATCTCTCAAAACAGTCCAAGTGAGCATTACCACTTTTGGCACATGTACCTCATCTCCTTTCGTACTTTTTCTTCTATCAGACAACACCGTAACCTTGTCAGCAATTTTTCTTCCCCTGTAGATAGAAATTTTCCAGTATAGAGGCCTTCATTTCCATTTTTCAGTTGCAATCTGTGGTCTTCTTCTTTTGATCTTCCACCTGATCGTTTTGGCAGCGCTGTGTGGAATTTTTCTAATAACTCTCTACTAAGAGTCAGGTGAAAATCTGCCATAATCATTTCGTTCTGTATAGTGAATTCAAAAAGAATATTCAAATTCAGTTTGGAAAGATGATAACTAGAAACCAAAGTGAATAGTGGAAGAAGTGATACTTATATCGTGTAAGTAAGTTTTAGTTGGTTGCGCGCGTGTGCGTAGTATCAGAAGGTCGCGATAGTGTGTGTTCATGTATTAGGATTCACCTCACTTATCACAGCGAGTGTGAATAGGGTTACTGTTCCGCTTAACACAGCGGGCGAGGATATATCACTTAGCACAGTGAGGAAGGTAGTTGTAGGATAACCACTTAGCACAGCGGGGGAGAACCTCACTTAGCACAGCGAGGGGAGCAAGAAGAAGAAGGACACCGCTTAACACAGCGGGGGGAGCTAGGAGAAGGAGGCCGCTTACCACAGCGGTGAGACTGCAGAAGGGCAGGGTAAATAAGAAAACAGGTGCAGAGAGAAAGAAGGTTTATTGGATTGAGGTAGAGAGAGAGGAGCATCTTACACAGCTGCTTGGAGACCTCTGCCTCTAGCTGCTGAGAGCTGGCTTATATAACGGCCAATCATCCCTTCCACTCTGTCGTAGGTAGTGGGGAGTCGCGCATGTGCTCTTGCCACTCCCTTCCGAGACTTGGAGAAGGCAGGCAGAGAGTCTAGGTGAATTCTCTCTCTAGCTCTCCACTTGTTCCGCAACACTTACGTCGGCTATTGGTGAGAAAGATAACTTAGAAATACTACAGTCCAGTCATAGAGAGCAGATAATACCCTGAAAGGCATATAAAAGACAGAGGACTGCTCGGGCCAGATAATTACTCGGGTGTTTAGTCGGCCCGAAGATACTCGGGCGTAGCCTTACAGTCCTTAACTTTAACAACCAGTTTCTACTTACTACCCTTTGTTGTCAGAAGTCTCCCTTGCTAACAACTCAACACCGGTTTTATTTTATTCCAAAATAAATAGAACAGAAAGTTTAAGAATTTACTTCTTAATGTGTGGGGGATGTTGGCAAATAGTGATTTTGAGGAAAACATTGAAAAGATATTGTTTTCTGATGATGAAACTTTTGTTGATACACAGTTGCTACCTTCTACAAAGAGAGGAATTCATATTCCAAAAAGCACTAGAGTGCAAATAATTATGTCTCAGATCACTGAAGTCAAGCAATGTCAGGCCAGTACTTGAATGGGTGGCCGTTTGGCATTATAAAAGTATGGCAACCGGTAAATAGCCCGGTCGCCTATAACTAATAGCCTAGTTGTTGATACGCCGTAAAAAAAAAATAAATTGTGACTCAGGCTATTATGTGGCCATTTGCAAAAAGTGACAGTGTTGATCTAAAGCAGATAACCCCCTTCCGTGTTTGTAGACTTCCACTAATAACTAAGGAACAGGGTTTTAAAAACACAAAAATCTTTTCATTTCATTCCCATTTTTGGTGCCTGGTTTTTAAGACTGCTAAAAGCATTAAAAAAAAAACAATTAATAAATAAATAAAAAAACACGAGAAAGGTAATAAACTTGTCCAATAAAACAAAACCAACATGTTTAAAACTACATTGAAGTACATTTTATCCAGCTGAGATTATCCTTTTGAAATTTCTATAATAAAATTTTTAGTAGAAAATGTATACTTACCTCGATCTTGCAACAGTTTTCAAGATATTTGACAAAATTTATAAAAGCCAAAAATTCAAATATTTTTTTTTAATACTTTCAATTATGCCTTTCTTGGCAATGAATGGTTGGATAACCACGGATGGGCGTTGGCTAAAGTAAAGTAAAACAAAGCATATGTACCTTAGTTTAGATCAATAATAAAAATATTAAAAAAAAAAATCAATTTAATCTGTTTTGGAGCACCTGAAATCAAAATTCTAGTTAGTTATACTTTTCTCAAAAACAGTTCAAGCTATCAAGTTCAAAGTTGTTTTATTCTATTTCCTACATCAAAATATCTATGAAAATTGTACCTGGAAGTCTATTAACACAAAATCGTATCCAATAAGATTTTCTTTGAGAAATTTTTACCAAAAAAAAACATTGCTCCAGTAAGCGGGTTCTGTCAGTTGATGTTTCATTGTTGACAAAGCATTTTTTTGGTCAAATTTCATCAAAGTAAGAACATTTTAAAGTAAATTACCTATAATTTAAATTATTAAAGAGCATTTCAGCTTAAGGAAAGGATCACTCATGTGATAAAATCAATTATTTGAATAATTCATTTATTATCAAAGTAAATATACCGATATTTACTGTATATCAAAGTTCTGTGATGATAGGAATATTTATATACAAAACAATTTCAATATGGTACAAAAAGTTTAGATCTGTCATTTCAAAATTAATCAAAAAACTCTTTGAAAATACAATAATTATATACAAAACAAAATTTACACACCTTACTTTAGTCACACTAAATTATACACAACAAAAATCGTAGGACTTTCAGTCTATTCTTCCTTTACAAATTTCATACATTAAGCGACTTAAACAAGATATGTACAGTTTACTTAATGAATACATAACCGCCAATACATTTAAAAAAAATAAATGCATACAAAGCAAAAAAAAAAAAAAAATTAATACTAGCGTTGAATAAAACTAATTTTAAAACCCTGAATGCACTTCACTGATACAGATGTCATTTAGAATAAAATAAGGAACTAATTTCATGAACCGAATGGTCTGTACATGTTACATTCATCTGGAATGTAAAAACATTGTGCATCATTTTATGTTGAGCGTACTTAAAAACTAATAATAAATTAATTTTGATCACATTTAAGAAATTAGTCAACAATAATAAGTTGGGGCATCTTGTATAATCACAACAATGGGGGACTAGACTTACTTAAATATAAACAGGCAATAACAATGCATTTTTATGCTACATTTTAAATAAATTAACTATTCCATTTTCTTCATTACTGTCAGACACAAGGTCGGTACTTAACTTAGGCTTGATATTATCAATTTTAGGCAGGTCTCTTATAGCAACTTTTTTTCTGAACAGCTGACCGACGTTTCTTCTAATTAACTGAAAAAATATGATTTATTATAGCCAAAATTAAAATAAATAAGTCAACAGCATTAAAAAAAAATTAAATATTCTTAAGTGGGGTAATTTTTAACAAAATAAATAAATAAATGTTAAAATTGACTAGGCCTTTTTATTCATTAGTTTACCTTAGCACGTACTGAAACACTATTGTTGTCATTAAAGGATCTTGTATATCTTTCAAAACATTGAGAGTAATGTATTTCTCAGTTTTAATATTTTTTTTTTTATTTTATTTTAGAATGCATCACGACATAAGTGATTTGGATTTAAATTAAATTAAAACCTATTTTATAAAGAAATGAAGGAATCTTGTTTCAACAGAGTTCTCACTGTCATAAGGAATCCTTTTCTGATTTAAAGAAAGCTTCAACATTGAGCAATGTCAAAATAAATTTCTCTAATGTTACTATTTTAATTGAAAACCCTGTATTATAACAAAATAAAAATGTGAGGTATAACAAAATAAAAGTTATAACAAAATAAAAATGTGAGGTATAAAATTAAAATAGCAATACAATTAAAACATTATAAGTAATTTAATTTCATTTACAAGAGTCAACAACTTTATAATAAAAATTGTTATTCTGAACTACAATAATTTTAAAGGCCAAAAAGTTTAAATACATCAATAAGTAATTATTAAAAATTATTTTTATTTAATTTAAACAGTGTTCCGCTTCTTGGCAATAACTGTGAGCAGCATCTTCTGAATTTAGTCTCATTAGGAAATCAGCTTGTTTGATTGCATATTTTTAAATGTATGTGTAAAGGTAGTGTAATATGGTTTTAAATGAAAATATCACTTAAAGTTCATAGGACCTTAATGTCTTCAAGACAGCACGCTTTCGGTCATCAAATAAGGTCGTACAGTCCTGTGTTTCTGAAGTATGTAAGTATAGTGTTTATATACTGGCTATCATTGCATAAGAGTTCTTGCATATCATACGGCAGATTAATATCGTTTCTTCTACGGCAGTCGGTCAGTAAATGTTTGACTGTAAGTTCACAGTTACATATCTCACATATTGGTCTCACATATAGTCTTGTCATTAAGTATTCGTGTGTTAGTCGAGTGTGTCCAAGTCGTAGTCGAGCCAGAACTATTTCTTCGCGTCTGTTTTCTCGGTGACTGGATGTCCAATCCTCAACTGTATTTTTAATCGATCGAAGTTTATTATCAGTTAGTCGCGTCCACGAGTTGTGCCATTGTTGTAATATTGATGATTTTATAGTTTTCGTCAGGTCTTTTTCTGTTATTAGTTCAAGGTCACATGTCATATGCCTTACTGCATTCTTAGCGTAATAATCTGCTATGGAGCTTTTCCCAAGTTCTTCATGGCCTGGTAGCCAGTACATAGTAATGTTTCTGTTCAGAGTCTGTGACTTATTAAGAATTTCTGTAAGTAGTGGATGAGTCGTGTTTAATGAGTCAGTAAATAGTATAAGGTCTCTATTGTCTGTCTCGGGTATGTTGTCCAGACCGATGAGGATGCCGTAGAGTTAAGCTGTAAAAATACTACAAATGCTATTTAGTCTCTTGCTTATGATTTGATCTCCTATTACAGCTGCAGCTCCCACACCTTCATCTGATTTAGAACCATCAGTATAGATAAAGAGATTTCCATGATTTTCGACAGTAAAGGCTTCATAATTCTTTTTATATGTTATTTTTGAAATTGGGTCACTTTTATTATACTTTGACAGTGTTGTATCAATAACAAAATTTCTTAAAAGCCAGGGAGGTTTATCTAGTGAGCCGCATCTCAGTATTTGAAGGTTTAGGTAATTTGAAATATGTTGCATCTCTCTATATCTGATACTGAATGGTCTTTGGGCCTGAGGGCGTAGTGTGTACATTTCTGCATGTGGGTTGTCAATACTTATTTGATGACACGTAGAGTAGCCTAGTGCTTTGTATTTATGCATCAGGGAAGTTACAAGGATATCTCTACGGATATGTAAAGGAGGTTCACCTGTTTCTGCATACAAACTAACACTAGGACTACTCCTGAAAGCTCCTATTGAGAGACGAAGACCTGTGTTGTGTATGCTGTCTAGGATTTTTAAAGCACCACTTCTTGCTGATCCATAAGCCACACATCCATAATCTATTACAGATCTTATAAAGGAGCGATAAAACATAAGCATAGTTTTCCTGTCTGCTCCCCATTTTGTGGTACTTATTATTTTTAGGATGTTTAGTGACTTCTTACATTTCTCAGCCGTTGCTTTAAGATGTGGTACCCAAGTGAGTTTTTGATCAAATGTAATGCCAAGGAATTTTAATGTAGTTGTGTAAGATATAATTTCTTGTTTAAGTGTAATCTGTGGGACTGGATGGTTTCTCTTCTTTGTGAAGACTATGCATTTTGTTTTTTCACTAGAGAAGTTTAAGCCGCTTGTTCTACTCCAGTTTTCTAACGAATCTATTGTAGGTTGGATAGAATGTTCTGCGGTCTGAAAGGAAGTTGATTTTTCATAAATGAGCAGATCGTCGACAAACAGACAGTAAGACACATGTGGTATGTATTTTTGAATGCTATCAATCCCAAGTTTAAACAATGTAGTGCTTAGTACACATCCCTGTGGAACTCCGTTCTCTTGTACTTCAGGGCCCGATATATAATTCCCTTGCCTTACTCGAAAGGTTCTTTCTGAAAGGAATTCAGAAATGATCTTCAAAGTTTTCCCTTGAATTCCCCAATCTGCAAGTTTAGTAAGGATAGACCGACGCCAGACACAGTCGAAAGCTTTTCGAATATCGAATGAATCGGCTAGTAGGTACTCTTTGTTCATGAAGGCATTAAGTATCGCACTCTCAAGGTTCAATATGTGATCTATTGTAGAATGTTTTCTTTTGAATCCACATTGAAACCCCGATAGTAAGTTATTCTTTTCAATAAACCATACTAGGCGTTTATTTAACATTCGTTCGAATATCTTCGATATACAACTGGTTAAAGCAATCGGCCTATAACTTTCGGGTGCAGTCTTATCCTTATGAGGTTTTAATATTGGGACAATAATTGATTCCTTCCAGGTCGTCGGGAATTTGCCGCTATCGAATATTTTATTTATTAGTTCTAAAAGTCTTTGTAATCCCGAATTGGGTATATTTTTTAACAGCCCATAAACAATGCCGTCAGGACCTGGTGAGGTGTTTTTTGTCCGGGAAAGTGCATCTGTAAGTTTGTGTAGAGAGAATGGATTATTTAGTGGGTGATAGTGATTGTATTCTATAGGTATTGGAGTCCGTTCTACGTGATATTTGTAAGTAAGAAAGTTTCTGTCATAGTTGGATGAACCTGAAGTCGAATGAAAATGTTTGGCTAGGACTTGGACTATCTCATGTGGGTCAGTTGTTAGTACATCATTCGACTTGATTCCTGTTATTGGTGTTCTGTATTTTTTGTTTTGGATCTTTTGAACATTTTGCCAGATAATTTGAGTTGGTGTGTTTTGATTAAGAGATGTTAAAAAATCTATCCAGCATCTCCTTTTACATTCGGTTATTACTCTCCGGGATCTTGCTTTCGCTTTCTTATAATAAATAAGATTTTCAGTGGATGGACATTGGGAGAAAATTTTGAAAGCTCTACGGCGTTCTTTGACAGCTGACTTGCAATTTTTGTTCCACCAAGGGACAGGGTGTTTCTTAGTTATTCGGGAACTTGTGGGAATGGATACGGCCAAAGCAGATAGAATTAGACTGGTAAATTCTTCTATAGTAGAAGCAGAGGTGATATTGTCCTCTATGTACGTTTGGAATTTAGACCAGTCTGCTTTCTTTAAATTGTGCTTTGGTATAGTTTGGAAAATTGGAGGTTGTCTATAAAATTTAACATGGAGGGGAAAATGATCACTGTTGAAACTGTCAATACTCACCTCTAGATTAATATTCATGTAAATATCAGGGGTACAAGTAACAATATCAATATTTGTAAGAGTTCCAGTCCGTGTACAGAGGTGGGTAGGTCGTGAGCAGTAAAGTGGAATGATATCCCACTTTTCAAGGACATCATTAATCTTCTGACCTTTTGCATTATTAGCCGAAGCTCCCCAATTAGTGTGCTCGGCATTTATATCACCCAAGAGGAGAAGAGGTCTGGGAAGCTGCGATATCAAATCATCTAATAAGTGAGTATTGACAGGTTCCCTAGGTGGCAGATAGAGACTGCAGACAGTTATCCTACCAGGGATGTGTACTGAAGCAGCTACTGCTTGGTGTGTTGTACGAGGACGTGCACGTGTTGTGGAGGGTTATTGGTTCACTGTGTATAGTGTTGTTTACTAATATAGCAACTCCTCCGGAAGCTTTACCTCCAAGAGTGTAATCATGCCTGTAAGCCGAGTAACCTTTTAGTCTGATCTCATTTACTGGCGTTGTGTGTGTTTCTTGGAGTGCTAGTATATGTGGGTCCTTCTCTCTCAATAAGAGCTTTAAGTCAGCATGATGTCTGTAAAATCCATTAATATTCCATGATACTAAGGACATTTATTAGGGTTATAGAGTTGACAAGTGTCTCTCCTAAATAAATAAAAGTATCCTTTTTTGGTAGGCTGAATATATTATTGTCATCTCTTTTAATATGCACTAACATAATACTTTGGAAAAAAATAAGTAAATAAAAAAAAATAGGTGTTAAAATACATATAAGCGGGTACAAGATTTTAACTAGGGTAAGTTTTAAATTAATCTGAAAGATAATTGATAACAAATTGTTTTAATAAATGTTTTGTGATAAAGATACAAAAATAGAGGTTATTACATATGTTAATAAAATTAAATGATTATTATTAGATAGAAGAGAATTAAATTTTAAAAAGGATGTCATTTATTTTTATATTTTCTTTTAGTTTTCCTTGTTGATTCATCAATAACCTCTAAATTTTCATTTGTAAGATTGTCTGTAGGTGTGTTTGTGTTTGAAGGTGTGAGTATTGTACCTGCTGATTTCCTAGGAGGGAGTTCAGAGGACACTGTTGCTTTGCCGGGGGATGATCCAACGTTCTTCAACTTCTCAGTCGTCTGGGTTTTTTCTTTTTTCGTTGGTGCTTCTGCATTGAGTCTTGGCGCGGTTCCTGCTCTGTGAAGTAGCCCCAAGGTCTCCAATCACTTAACTATTGCCTGTACAGTTTGGAGAATGGCTCGAAGAGAATCTTCTTTGATGGAAGTTAAGGAATCTTTACTGGATATGTTCGCGTAGGATTTCTCAGTATTCAATGTGTTTACTTTCTTCTTGGCCTCCCAGTAAGAAAGCTTCTGTAACACCATGAACTTCTGTACACTAGACTCCTCTTTGTATTTCTTGCAGTTCATGCTTCGGACTCTATGAGCACCTCCACATGTTGGACACTTTATTGTCTTGCATTCCCCATCATGTTTTGCCTCTGAGCATCCTCCACATATTTCCGGTTTCTCGCAGGAAGTTGCTAAGTGGTTATATGTTTGGCACCTGTAACAGATGGTAGGGCGAGGGATATACGGGCGGATGGGTACTACAAGGTAGCCCAGTCTTATTTTCTCTGGAAGAAATTCTTCATTAAATTTTGCAACAAAAACTGACCTTTTAGTAAAATTTTTCATGGGAAAACTTCTAATGAAGGTAACATGTTGTGCTTTTAAGTTTTCGCATATCTCTTCATTAGACATTTCTTCAATCGTGGAGCAAATAAATGTTCCCCATGAGCAGTTTAAGGAATCACGAGATGTTACTTTTATTGGAATGTCTTGAAATAAAGACGTTTTCAAAATTTTTTGACTAGTTTTACTATCAGGGCATTCTAAAACTAATTTGCCGCGGATAATTTTTGGATTAATATGTTTATTAAACTTACTTATCCATTTCTCGACCTCAAAAGGATTGATTCTGTTGAATGTCTTGTATTAATGTTCAAGTTCAACTTGAAGGAAGCGTCCAACTTCAGATGGAGCAGATGGCGAACAGTTTTCTTTAGCCATTCAGATCCTGTCAGTATAAGGCTTGTTTTTCTGATTGTTTTCAGCTATTATCTTCAGTATTGCTCTGTAATTCTTGAACTTTTTGAGAGAAGTTTATTCATAGAACTTTTCTTTGCAAAATTCAAAACAGCTGTCCTCTATATTAAAAATTAAATTAGCTGTCCTCTATATTAAAAACTATATTAAAAATTAAACCTTTCAAAATAATAAATTTTGACTTTAAAAACTAAATATATGAGACATATAAAATATATGAGGGGCACAAGGTCATCCAGCAAAACTTTTCAGAATAGAATGCCAACAGCCATAGCCACATTAAATACACCGGTTCATAAAGCTCACCGAAGTTAAGAAACGTCAGGCGTGGCCAGTCCCTGAATGGGTGGCCAACCACATGCTGTTGGCATTAAAAAAGGGTGGCAACCTGTAGATAGCCCGGTGATAATAGCCCAGTCGTTGATACGCCATAAAAAAAATGAAGAGAAACTAACTAAAGTAAATAATTATTTATTAAATTATACTTACAGGACTTGTAACTTTTTTGAACATTTCTTTTTTTGCTTTGTCAACTTTAGTCCCTTTCTGAACCTCTTTCAGCATTCTATCGTCAAGTTTCTGCAGGTCAACGATGTTAATATCAGGTATTTGTTTTAAAACCTGCAACAAAAGGAAAGTAATACAAGTAAAATTAAAACAGTTTAAGCATAAAGAAGAAAGTCTATCTCACAGGAGATGCTTAAACTGAGCATATCTCTCAGTCAGGCATAAAAAACAATAAAGAAAAACTCTTTCACAGTTTTTCATTTGTTATAATAAGATAAACTAATTATTTAACGATTTGCAGGTAAAAATTTATTTTACTGATAACATGTTATTTGTTTCTTTAGTTGTTCAATTGCTATAAATAATTTAATAAAGTTTAAACATACATAAAGAACTTCTACAGTAATGGGCCGTAGTGCGCTGTAGAGGAGAGTCCCAAGAACTAGCAAAGAGCCCTGGTTAGCATCATGCTGTCCGTGAGTTTGCAACCCTAATAGTACAGATGTTAATGAGTCAGAGGCCAACTCAGGTGTCATTTTACCAGTTGCAGCTAGGTGGCTAAGGACCCCACCCAGAAGCCCCGTGCTTTTCAAACTTGCAGTGCTGTCTGCCCAATAGAGAGCCCTGAAAAAAAAAATAATGATGTCTGAGAAACTCTACATTAATGCTAGTTAGTTAAAATATTTAGCTTCATTTTCACACATTTACTTAGAAAAAAGGTGAAGTTAATACCTGTCAATATAAAAAAAAATTAATTATTTCAGTGAGACACAATTATATTCGTGTTTCAAATACCCTATTTTCAAATGAATTAATAATAATTAAAATTAGAGGTCAGTAATTAAAACATTTTTCAGTACAAAATAAGCAGAGTCTATAAGCTTTTGAATTGTGTCAATGTATTCCCCCCGAAGAGGCACAAAGTAGATATGAAACTTAATATAAGATTTAGCTCGGACAAAAGGGCGTTCTTCCATCGTACAAAAATGATTGGTCAAATTTGTATGAGTGTGTATATTATGAACATATAGTAATGAACTTTAAATATTTTAGTAGTTAACATATTATCTGATTAGTATATATTAACACTTTCAGGACCGATGGCTTCGAAGAAAATTTTCATCAGGGCCCAAGTCTTCCTTTTGTATAGTGATTTAGGCAAACATAAAAACAAATAAATAGTGAAGAAACTTTTAAAATGATGTACTTTTAGTGGATTAATTACAATTTAGTAAAATGTCAAATACGCCACGACAGCGGGCCCGCTGAAGGAATTTTTCGGGCGGATTCAGTACCATATGATACCAGACCCGCAAAACTAACCGGGAATACGTCATAAGGTCCCAAATCTAATATGAGGCATATACGACAAGGCCCGGAGTAGCGGCTTAGAAAGAAAGCCAACTATCTGCTGACGCATATGCCATGACGCTGGGCCCGCAGAACACATCTCTCGGACGAATATGCCACGACGCTAGGACGCTGGGCCCGAACATGTTAATAGAGTATTGAGAACAAACCCGCATGGAAGTCCTGATATTTCATACCCATAGGTGACAAAAAAAAACCAAAAAAACACTTGTTCAAATTTGTATTTTTATGTATATATTGGTCTGGTAGCACTTTATCATCTACAAAAATGGTTCAATTTTGATGTAATTTGTCACAAAACTTACATACTTTGTCCAAAACTGAAGGTTAGGTTTATTAACCAACAGAATCAGAAAACTTTTCTTTTTTTTTTTTTTTGGTCAAACATTGTAGTGCTTACCGTTTTGCATTTAATAGGCTTCCAAGAGGATATTTATAACTTTTTTTTCGAGAAAAGTGAATAAAGCTAGAAATTAGGTTTAGCTACTCCTAAAAGGCAGATTGTTGAAAATTGTTTTCAGATGTTCGGTATCCATCTAAAGATACAAAAATTTTCGGTATATTTGGAGTATAAGCCTTACAAAAAAAAATTAAATAAATAAATAATAATAATAAAATTGTCAATTTTAACATTTATTTATCAATAAATAAAATCACGGCAAGTGGAAAGTCCCCATTACAAAGTCTAATAAAGTAACTACAAAAAAACGTTTAAAGAAAACTTTTGGTTTTGTCACCTTTGTCAGAGAAAATGGCGCTTGAATTTTAGGGTGTCTTGATTTTGTAACTTTACAGAATGAACGATGATCGATCATCATCGTGTGGAGTTTTTAAATGCTTTTATCAGTAAAATGAGTTTGTTTGTATTATTAATAATGAGGAAGAGGTAGGGTCTTTGGAACTACCGGAAGTCAAGTCATTTTCAACTGTTTGCTGTTTAATTTATTTTTAGCGAATCTTTAAAATTTTGTATTCAAACAAAAAAAAAGAGTCTTAAATGCTCGAAATAATTAACATGATTTCTACTCATTGTATGAATAAAAAAATAAATGCATACCTTAACAAACAATAAACAACAGGCTGCGACGTCTGCTCATATGCTAAAACTCTCATTCCGAGCTCACTTATCACATCGGATTGAGGCTTGACTTCACCTTCTTCTTCCATGCTTACTGCTGGGGATGTCGACTCAGCACCGCCATAGAGGACTACTTTCAAAACATCGATATACTCTCTAGTAAGAGTGCGATTTAACATATCTTCCAGCATTTCCTGTCAAATAAAAACATTGGACATTTATATTGAAAGGTTATACATTAACTATTATTTTAGTAACATCGGGTATTTTTGCGAAGACATTTGAAGTAGCAGTAGTGATTTTTAACAGTTACTCGTACTCGCTGATAAGCTTACAGGTTCATTACTGGTTATTTATTACTACTTCACTCATTATCTACGGTTATAAACCATATCAGATAATGGCAAGCAACATTTATTAATAAAAAGGTTCATATGATCAAAATCAATGGTAATTGTTAAATTCGCAAAAAGACCCGTAATATCTTCTTTTTTAGTGCTTACGCATATTTGTAGTTGAGCTACAAATATTTGTCTACATTTTTCTGCTAATAATTATATCTCAGATTTTTTTTTTTTTTTTTCTGGCTGCCGATTGAAGTCCGAGTAATTCAATGAACTATAATAAATATCTTTTTTTTTGTCTCTCGAAAAATTGTTTTGTTTTTTTGCACCATACAAAGACTTTTTATTACTTTATGTTTAAAAGTTTTATCTTAAGTATTAAAAAAATTCGGGCACTTTTCAGGATTGCGTCATGAGGTCAACCTCATAAGCGGGTTTCCTAGGGAGGAACCACGTTACAATGGGGCTGAGGAGGGAGGTGTAAATAAAGCATAAAAACAAAACCAAATAAAAATGTTTTTCTGGATAAATAATCATGCTACCAAGTTATAATAGGAAGTAGTAAATATTTTGCATTACAATTCTTAAGATTATTATAAACATTTACAAACCTGAGTATCAGTGTTCTCATCATCTAAGCTACCATTTTCATTCAGTTCAGATAAATGCTGCCATCTAGCAGTTAATCGAGAAATCACTGAAAAAGAAACAAGCATATATATGTATACTGTTAATATTATTATTTCCACTATTATTAACTACGAATTTTGGGACGGGTTATCCATAGGTTACCACCCTTTTCTAGCCAGGATAAGGCTGATGCCTTTTCTTTTTTCTAAAGAAAAGCCACCACCCCATAGTGGGAATCGAACCCACGTTAATATAAAACAGTTAAGAAGTATTGTATCTTCAATAGTTGTAAATTACATATAGTATCAATTGCAAATAGAACAATAGTTTAACCATAAAACTCATTACCTGTCCTATAATAAGTTAGTAATTAAAATGAAAAAGTTTATTAGACCATCTTATATTTCAGTGTACAACGTCACTTGATTTTCTTCAAAATCTTTAAATAAACCTTATTTTATTGATAATATAATATGCAGTAGTTAAATATATTTAAATCTTGGCAACGATACTTATTCTAGAGACTTATATGACAATAAAGTTGTCTGACTTCAGATAAATATAGCGTTTAACTGAAGAATTGACTCCATTAGATGATTTAACTTGCCATGCTATGATCTGAAGCGTGGCAGCATAATTGGCGAGGCACCTTAACATAAAACTGGAGGATTTGAGTTCAAATCCTATTTTGGTGAGTTTTTCTAAATGAAGATTTGAAATTAAGCGAGTAAGATTTTTTTCTTATGAAAACATCAGACATGTTTCTTTCTCTCAATAGGCATTATGATATTACAGGGATTATTAAATCTTAGGAAAAATACCTAAATAGAAATAACATTTTTTTTTTTTTTTTTTTTTTTTTACGGTGCACCGACTTCTGGGTTATTAGCGCTGACATCCCTGCTGCAGTGAGGAATTTTCTCAACAAGCCATGAGATGAGAAAATTCTTGCCGCCAGTGGGAACTCATCATCTCCCGCATGGGAACCTAAGACGTTAGCCACTAGACCACAGGGAGATCCTAAAAATAACTAAATGTTTGAAAAAAAAGATTAAATTCATTCATTGTTGTTGACTTACTGAAAGGCGTAAAATGAGCTAGTACTGGAAGTAATACAGTGTCATAACTTGAAGGAGGGCAACTTGTAACAAATGATTTCAGGAAAACTCGAACAAACGCTCTCATTCGATGGTCAGGAACAAACTGAAAAAACATATGAATGTTTTAAGTAAATGTTTAAAGGAAAATATAAACACATATTATAGAGTCTTGGCCTGAGATTTAACATGCTACGCTAAAATATAAAGCTCACTGACATATTTGATGAAGACATCTTGAAGTGAATGGAGGAAGAACTGGGTTCCAATCCCGGCTATAGTCCGCCCGCAAACAAAAGAACAAAAAAAGACGTGGCTGGAGGGGAGCTGGGCTTTCCCACACATGGGCTGGGTACAGCATGTGCGCACTACCTTGTTCTTTTGTTTGCAGGCAGATTGTAGGCAAGTTATTTTGCTAATGTTAAAAATGTGAAAATTTATCCGTCTAAGACACCGTGGTCTAGAGATTCCTTAATTTGCATTGGTTGAACCTTTATATGTAATTCAAACATGTCTTCACATTTATGGCAACTAAAAAAAAAATATTCATTTATTTAAATTTTATCATCCATATTTATATGACAATTTTTGAGAAGGGTTGTCTAAATGTTAACACCCTTTTTCTAGTCAGGTTAGGGCTGATTCCTTTTATTTATTTTTTTCGAAAGAAAAACCTTCACCCTTAGTGGGAATCGAACCCACGATCTTAGGTACAGAGTGCACACGCATTAGCACTTTAGGCCATCAGGCCTCCCTACATTTTTTTTAAGTTTTCTAAAAAAATTTAAGCTCACATAATTTTTTTCTAATAATTTAGATTTATGGAAAACTCCAAATGTTCCTAGCTCTCTTGTTGCAAAAAGTTAATTAGCCCAACATAGAGAGGCGAAAGAAATAGCTAAAGCGTCAAACGGGAGAGGCTGCATTCATTAGTCCGCATGTTATTTGTACAGGAAAATAGTAATTTTTCAAATCATTTCAAGAACGAAGCTTAATCATTTTCTTTTCGAAGCTTAAATTTATTATTGCGAGAAATTATTATTTCCACTAAAATATGTCAATATAAACGATTGTATAAATAATTCATAAGGCATTTTAATGGAAATTACCTCTAAATTTGAGAATACAGTTGCAATGAGGGAATGTGCTAGATTTGGAACGTGATAAATGTCATGGCTAAGGGCATGAAATGCATGAGCTAGTGCATGGCAGCAATCTTCATGGACGCTATGTACAAAATTCTGCATCCTCTGAAGTGGAGTCGTTTCACTTTTCGACTCGTTCGTTGTTTCTCGTGTTTCACTGTTTCCAATCCCCAGTAAATTTTGCCTGTCCAGTTCTATGATCCCATATGCTCCTTGGTAGCCCTGGAAAAACAAAAATGTATAAATGTGTTTTGTTTTTTTTTGTTTTTTTTTTGTTTAAGTGAATAACCCTGGAATTTGAATAATAATAACTCTCGGCTTTTGAACCAGGAGAACTCCCCGTTCAAAACCTGAGCGCGCACTAAAGATTTTTATCTTCTAGTGTTGTCGTTTGGGGGTTGGATTTGGGATCCCAGATCGTCCCTAGGCTCACTCAGCCTTTAATTAATTAATGTGTATTTGCAAAAGGAGAAATCAGGCGGCTGGAGCATAGTACTGACCACACTATTTCCCTAGTGTGCCGTACGGTCTAGAATCAGATACCTCTACAGTATCTGCCCCTCTGGGCCCTTGTGGCCTGTTACGTGACTGATTTTTTTTTTTTAAATAAGAGTTTTATGCAGCAAAAAAAAAAAAAAAATAAATAAATAATCGAAATCGTTAGTAAGACTCAATGTATGTAATTTCTTAAACATTCTGTAAGAGGCTCAATAAGAATGCTTAACCCTTTGTGCTCGAGGGCTCCTGACTGGAGGCATTTAAAATTTGTCTTCAATCTCAAGGGCTACAGAGTGGAGCCATTTAAAATTTGTCATCAAACTCGAGGGCAAAAATTTCGAGCATAAAGGGTTAACAAACAAAAGCAGTTTATGTATATAATTACTTGGAAGAATTTGTTTTATTACATTACCTCTGACAGGTGTGGAAGCGCTGAAGGAGAGGAAAGATCATTAATAACGAAAGCTAAAGCAAAAAGACCTGGAAGAAGGGGTAAAACATGAGGCGTCGCAGGATTTCTATAAATAGGATTCCCAGCTCCTGTAGTGCAAATTAAAAACCCTCCACGTGTAGCAAGTTCAGGATCGCTTGGCCACATAACTCTCTTCACAACTGCTAGTATTACGTCCAAGCACCACATTAACTGCAAATAAACATATAATAATTTGTAGACAAAATAATAAAATAGTTATTTAATATTCCCTTATGATGATTGTGAGTATTGTTGTACCACAAGTAGACACCTCACTAATTTTCTCAGAGAGCAAATGTCAAGTGAACTCACTAAAAACTAAAAAAAAAAATGTTTTCTCCCAAAGATGGTCAATATTATTTTGTCAACATTCATGGATACTGATCATCCAATTCCATATATAGTAGACTCTCCCTAATCCGGCGTTGTCGGGACCGGTATATAGTTAGAAACGGTCACTTATGTATTTGAAAAACCTTATTATCTGAGGATATAATAATATGTACCATATTTACCAGGGGGCTGCTGTCACCCCTTTATCGAGCAGTCAACTTCTGCTTGATCAGCAGAGTTACCTTCTTCCTTTTCGTGGCCATAACAGACCAAACTAAAAAAAAAAAAATGATTTTCATAACTTGCACTCCACTCATGATGAATGTTCGAATTAGACTGGGTAAAATCAGGGGTTTTAGCCACAGATGCCTTTGTAGAAACATTTATTTTCTTAGTAGAAACAAAAGTTCCTGCCTCTAAAACAAAACATATATGCTTTCTTTGACTTCCATTCAATAGAATACCACGAAACAAATGTTTGGCTAGCTAGGAAGGGAAGGTTTTCTAGGAACCCTCGAGCCCGCCTACCTCCAGCGAGTTCTGAGATCCATCACTCATTCCTTTTGGAGACCACTGGACAAGAGAACGCTGGATAAGGGAGAGTCTACTGTATTAAGGGGCCATTAAAATTATTTTCACATTTAGGGGATATACTGCCACATTCTGCAATGTAACATAAGTGGTTCTCAAGAAATGGTCGAGACTCCAGTAATACAAGCTTATTACGAGATGGAAACGAACACACGTGCAGCAGAATTGAATTACCTGAGATCTGTTTTGGCCATTTGTATCATCGGAACTTGGCTCAACAGGAGGCTTGTCCAATCCAACGTATGACATAAAAGCAGCAGTTGAAGAAAAAGCAGTTGATGACATAAGCAGCCAAGGACCTGACACAGGAGCCATCACTTCTCCAACAAATCTGCATTCTCTTTCATAATCACAAAGGTGGTTACTTATCAATAGTAGAGCTTCCTGTAAATTTATAATAAATCTTAATTGCATATAATAAATTAAAAAGGGGGGGGGGAATGCACTAAAATTTAGAACTTTTGATACGTTTATCATCAATTAGTTTGTCCAAAATTTAACAGCTTTCAGCTGTAATAATGATGGAAAATCCTTTACTTTTTTAATTGTTTTTTTTTTTTTTAGCTCTTATGCTTACTCAATAAGATATGTCTTTATTATATTTCAATACTAGAAAGAAATCCTTCATTCTAACGCTTACTTCCCTTTTCATGGTAAGTCTGAGACTTTTATCATTGAAATAAACTCGCAATTGATCGTTTGGCATCAACTTTCTTAAATAGTAAACTAATTTTACATTGACTTCAAATAACTAAGCATATTTCTCAGCAAAGTGAGGTCTTTAATGAATATAAAGTGTTTTACTTTTTTAAATTTGCTATGACCAGATGACTCAATAATTTAAAAATACTTTCTCTCAGGTAAATAACTGCTTCCTATTTTTCTGTAGCTGTTTTACTGGTTTTCAGGATATATGTTTTAAAAATTACTCCTCCCAGATCATGGAATAGTTACTATGGACAGCATTTTTTGGATATATCTTTTGGTTTATTTTCGATTATAAACACCGTCATTTGGGTATTTAAAAAAAAAATCGACTTTACAGTAATGCTTCTCTATGCACGATATTAGATGTACAGCCATCAGGGATCAAAGCATACTGGCTGCTAGGATTGCTAACATGTGACAGACCCACATAAAGCTGACTGTGCGAAAAACAGCTAATACTGAGATCCACAACTTGTAGTGTCTGATCTTGGGCTTTATCCGAGAAGTAAAAACATTACCACCTATCCCCCACCCTGTTAAAATCTCTGCCACTATCAGGTTTCATTATAAATTGGTTACTTTTAATCTGGTACCGTTTCAAAGTTATCTATATGCAAAAGGACATAGAAGGAGGAATTGATAGATATAGATGGTTTATCACATGTTCGATGTGATACTTTACATTGGCATAACTTTTTTTTTATTTATGAACCGATTGACTCGAAACAAACACTAAATGTTAAGTGAAGCTTACCACAATATATTAGTGAAAATTGCATCTAAATAGGATAAGCCGTTTCTGAGAGTAAAAGTACTAAGACAAACAGGCAAAAATTCTAACAATCATTGTTTTGGGCGCTATTGTGTTGATAAGGGCCCCAAATAAAATAAATAAATACATTTTTTTCTCATATATGTTCCATGTACAGACAGCTATCTAATATATTTTTATTATTTGTATAGATTATGTTATATTATAAACACAGTGATTTTGTTTGTTTCATTCATTATTTGTGGATGATGAATAGAAAGTTTTGTTGCATTGAAACGAAAGTCATAGATGGTACAGGTAAATGAATAATTTGGTCCAGAGAATTCTAGTGGACACATTTTGCTTGTATTCATAATGCATCACTTTCATTAGCTTTGCATGCTATATAAGACTAAAAGTGATTTGCTTGCCAGCGCTGAGCTTAACCAAATTAAATGATAGTAGTATTTGTAAAGTAAATGAATCGAGAAGCTAGCAATAACTTATAGATATGACATTTTTTAGTAAAGGATTTGCTGGAGTCATGGATGAAAAATAGCCAAGACAACAAATTTACATTCATTTAAATTTTGTTAAAAATGTAGACTTTTATGAACATTAATAAGTTGAGAAAAACTAAATAAAAACCATACCTGCAAACACAGAGCTTCCATCGTTGAAAGAGTGTGTGGTTTAGCCTGAAGATTGACGACTATACTATGAATTCTTGAAAAAACTGGAAGAAGAAGGAGAGGATATTTTTGTGCTATTTTCACCATGAGTGAAGCTGCATGGCGGCGAAGGTTTTTAACGCCTCGTGATCTCTGATTTTTAGTTTCTCCAGGAAGAGTAAATACAAGTGTAGCAAAAATCTTGTCTAACACTCTAGGCAAGTATACCTACATCAAATAACAAATATTACTTTTTATTTTAAAAAACAATAAAAAAAAAAAAAAAGAGATAAATAAATAATCATCAGTCAATAATTACATTTCTACAGTAGGACAAAGGAAATAGCAGTATGGAATTTTTCTAATAACTCTCTAATGAGAGTCAAGTGGAAATCTGCCACTTTTTTCTCTGGATCAAATTCAAAAAGAATGTTTGGATTCTCTACAGAAAGATTCACAATGTGAAAGAATACTTTTGTATACAACTTCTTTGTATAGACTAGAAGTCAAAACACAGAGCACCAAACAAGTCAGTAAACACAGAATAACTTAAGGGTCCGATATTTAAAGAAAAAAGGGACTGTTTTAGGTATAAGCAAGTAATGGTGCCATCCAGTGAAAGAAAAAAGGCTTATTATTCATGAATTGTGGAAGAAGTGATACCTACGACATATATTGGAGAGAAAGAAAACTTAGAAAGGGTGCAAATTAAACAAACATTTTTTAAATAGCATTATTTGCCTCTAAAAATCTACATTGCCTCCTACAAAGTTAGACACAATTAACAAGAGTCTAAATGATACTATCTTAACCCTTAGTTATATTTTATGTGAGCCACTCTAAATATAACTCAGCATGGTGAAAAATATTAGCATAAATAGGAGAAATGCCTTGTTTGTCTGTTTTGTTATTTATATTGTTTTTTTTTTTTTAGGTTAATGTGTACACATTCAGAGATCTGTAGTCTTTTTTTGTTTCGTTCTGTAGAAAGAATTTTTGTGCCATCGAAGAAAAAAGTGTGTTTTTGAGTAATGGCGTGTTTAGCAAGTGCAGATTTGTCGATTTCTTTGGTAGTGATGGTTCGTTTATGTTGTTTAAGGCGCGAGTGAATGTCATTTATGGTTTCTCCTATGTATACACCCTTACAGAAAGGGGTTTGGGAATGGACTTGGTAAACACAACGGGTGGTTTGGTCAAAAGGGATGGGATCTTTAAGTTTGGTAAAGAGGGTTTCATTTTTGGTACAGAGGGGTCATTTTAGCTGACGAAGGCTACCAAAGAGTAACCGAAACGTCCTGAATATAGATTTTTTTTATAAAAATCGTATTGAGGTTTTTTTTAGCCTAATCCCAACTATTCCATTTTTGCTTATAGAATTTTTAGTTGGTGTTATAAAAAAGATGAATTAGTTTATTAGAGGCTATCTCATTTTCCCTTTGCTTAATTACAAAATGAGAAGTTTGATTATGTGGCCAATAAAAAAATCTGTGGCTTGACTTATAATTTCTCACTTAGAAATACTACAGTCGTGGAGAGCAGATCATACTCTGAAAGGCATATAAATAGCAGGGACGCTTTTTAAGAGCTCCCTTCATATCTAAAATTTGAGTTAGGTAGTGAACTTACTGCTGTTGTTTCCGGCGGAGCCATACTAAGAAAAACAAAGAGAGCTGATATACAGGAGAGCATTCCGGATAAAATAAGAGGATCTGTAGGTTCAAGTGTTAAACACATATCTAATAGTTTCAAACCACAAGCTACATCAGGACGCTCTTTAGCCATTACTAGTTTACCCAATACTGCATCCAAAGCCTGAAATAAAAATGATTAATAACATTTTTCGTAAATATTTTCAAAATAATATTACGTATACCACTTTACGCCCGTTGTTCTTGTAGAGATGGTGTTAGCGACAGGAAGACATCGAGTACTTACATTATAGACGAATTACAATAATCCATAGTATCTTGTGAACATAAACTACAGCATCAGAAGTTGATGTGCGTTTAAATCACATAGTTATTCTCAAATTAAAATGTCACTTTATGAGCCGAATCCTCGTCATTTGCGGGAAGTGATAATTTATTTTTTTAATATTAGAAAATCTACGGCTGAGGCTCTACAAATGCTCTCAGAAGCTTCTGGTGAAGCTACTAAGAGTGAAACAACATGCCATGGGTGGTTTTAACACTTCAAGAGTAGTGAGTTTTGCATAGAAAAGCGGCATAGTGGAGGAAAAGTTTTTGATGATGAAGAATTATAGCATTTGCTCAATGAAGACAATAACGATTTTTTTTTTTTGTTTATACAATTTGTTTTTTACAATAAAGATTTGGATTTTGGAAAAAAATGACAGAAGCAAAGTTGAATATCTAATATGTGAGAGAAATATTTGACTTACTCAGCATATATAAAAGCATCATGTAAATGTTAGGCAGGGAAATCAAAATAAGTTTCAAACAGATATTATCCATCCACCCAATCTTGATGATACTGCACACTAGAGAGATAGTGTGGTCAATAAAATACTCCAACCACTTGATTTTTTTTTATTTTGTAGAAAAAAAAATCAAGTGGCTGGGCGGGGTGGGCCATTAAAGGCCACAAATAAACGCCGACTGAGCCTCTAACTCCGACACTTAAACAAGAACAATTGAAGATAAAATCCTTCATTACGCGCCCAAGTTTTAAGCTCAGGTCTTTCAAAACATGTGGATTAGCAAAAAGAAAATATGAAGCTTTCTTTTGTTATTTTAATTTTACGTCCCTTTATTAATAACACATATGGGACACCATATACTTACAAGTTACCCCACCCTTTTCTAGGATAGTGGTGTTGTCTTTCCTTTTTTCAAAAGAAAAGCCACCACTCCTAGTGGGAATCAAACCCACAACCTAACGCCTTAGCATTCATGGCCATAGGGCTCCCAAAGATTGCTTTGGGAAAAAAAATGTTCCCACATAAACTGCTATCAATGTGTTAGTGAGAATGAATTGTTTTTTTGTTTTAAATTGTGTTAGCTTCCAGATTATTTACAATCCAGGAAATAAAGTTTGATAAGTATATGAAATACACAAAATACTAAGTATTTACACAAAATACCAACTGATAGTCTCACTTACCAAAGATAAAGCATCCCATTCCAAGTAAGCCAGGGATGTCAACGTACATGGCTCAATATTTTGAGTAAGAGTTTTTTGAATCTGAACTTGAAGCCACCTTTCAACATAGGAATAAGTCACAAGAGGAGCAACTAAAGTGGCCTGAAAAAATAAACCACAAGCTAGAATAACTAAATAATTAAATTTACAAATTTCTTAATATAACAATTTTGCAAATTTTCTCTTTACATCTCCCTCATTAGTTATGGATGATTTATATAAAGTTGTTTTCCAAAATAACAAAACTGGCTACTATTACTGTAATAATTTGGGTCTGGAGTAAAACCAAACCACTACCTTAATGGACTGATAGTGCCTACATTTGTAAGACACATTTATTATAATTTGTGGGTGGTGTATTAACGATTTTTGTTACACTATATATATTTATTGAAGTGGGTACCTATTCTGTATAATTGTTTTCTCTTTAAGGTTTCTTTGATCAAATGTATCAATAACAGACACCAATATGGTGCTAATGACCACCCACAGAGTAGATGCACCAAAAAAAAAAACAGACACCAATAAAACCATTGATAAGAAGCCGAAACAAGGCTAGAAACCAAAAATATTTTAAACAAAGAAAAGCCTTGTATATGTAAATACGTATACATAAAGTAGAGTACCACTAATCCGAACTAATACGGACCAAGACCTGTTTAGATTAGCGAAAAAACGGATTAAGCAGAGTTGAGAATATTGACTTTATGAGGCCTATTATGCGTCCGATGTATCAAGAATTAAAGGTAAGAAATTAAATATTCTAGTACACTGCAATTTAAACTGCACTGTAGTGTGACAGTGATCGGAGGTAAATGCCGGACAATAAGTACAAATGGCTTCTTCAAGCTGCTTTAGTAAATAGCGTCAGAAGAAAATCGCTGACTTGATATCTTCAATAATGGTTTGATTTTTACATTTTCTGGAAATGGTGTTCTGAACATGGAAGAGAGTAAATTTGAACTTGTTTCAAGTAAGTGTGTTTTTTGGATTTTTATTTAGACAGCAAAATTGAAAAATTACAAGTTTTTTGTACTTTTATACAAACTTGTTGTTTTTTCTTTTCCCAGAAATTTTCAGAAAGTTCTGAAATTTAAAAAAATTATTTTTATCTGAAGTAATCGGGTTCCGATTAGCAGGACTCTACTGTATAAACGAACAAACACTCATTTTAACAGGGATCATTTTTTAGGTCATTAGTCAGGTTTCTTGTTGGACCAATTAATTCAAACACCACAAAATCATCAAATGGAACCTAATTACAATTACAGTAATATTTATGAATATGGAAAAACTAGTTGCCATTTTATTGAATCATACTGAGAATAGGCAACAGAACAGATAACAAACTAACATATTTTTAAATAAAGGATAACAGGAATTTAAAATTCCATATTGCTGCTCAAACTCTTTATTTAATAAAAGCATACCTGCTTGAGGGTATCTAATAGTTCCACTCTGTATTTGTGAAAGAAAGCGTTGTATTCATCTTCAGCGTCAAAATCTTGTACAGCAAATGCCTCAGGAGTATTCGGTTCAACGTTAGATTTGGATGAAGGGAATGGGACCTAAAGAATAAAATATTTTATTTATAAAATAAATAAATACTTGTTTACTTCTAATAATAGTTTGAAAAAAAACATTAAAAATGTACGAAATATCAAAAACAATAAGTACCTTCAAAATTTTAGGTCCAGCAGCTTCAACCCACTTTGGAACAAAACTTAGGAAGACTTCATCACGACATATCTGGTCATGTTTCATGAGTGCTAGCCACAAAGAATTAGCATAGCAAACTAAGCTTAGAGAGGGATGACGAGTGAATGTAACGATGGCTTCCAAGTAGACCTGGAAGTTAGGTGGCCGAGCTTGGCTATCCTTATTCCATAAAGAACATAGCTGCGTTCCCAAGCCAGTTAAAACCTACACAGAAGAAAATATTGCAATCTACATAAATAAAATACAATTTTTTTTTTTTTTTTTTGTACATTGTACAGATGGGCACAGATCCCTCCCTGTCCCTGGGTTGCTGGGATAAGTCCCCCCCCCCCTCAGAACCTGTGTATAGGCAAACCATAGGGAGAAAGTTCTCCAGGACTGCGAACATTCTAGGTCTTGATGGGGCGTCAGTCCAAAATATCTTACTAAAGGTTGGGTGGTGGCCAAAGCCACTTTGTGGTTCGTCGGTTACTGAAATAGTGGTATGTGTTAGTAGCCTCGAAGCAGTTTATCCAGGATTCCGGCGGAAGCTGGTTATGTAGATATCCTTCTCAGGGAAGTGTCTGCAAGCTAAAGCATATTCACGTGGGCTTGCACGGTGCGTCTGCATCTTTGTGCCAGTGGGAAGTTGGATAAGTGAGAGAAAGTGTGAGGTCTAACAATCCCTCATCGTTTTGTACCTCCTACTAAAATGTACACAATATACTGTTGTGATATCTTCAACATAAATAAATTGAATTTAAATAAAGTATGCAGTGAAAATTAAAAAGAATGGGGAAAAATATAAAAATTAAAAGAACATTTTTAAATCCATATATTTTGGAATAGATAATAATATTAAATATATCAAAAGAGATCTTACTATTTCGTAGTAATATAGAATGTTCACATAACAAAATTTCCTTAATTCAAATCAAGGCTTCTCCACCTGGTCTATCGTCAGCCTCCACATATATATAGTCGTTGCAGCAGTCTCTCTAGATTGTCAGTCAGTTTAATTAAGAAGTTATGAAAAATTTAACAAGGAGAGAAGAATATTATTGAAGTCTCTGCTATAACCTATAGCTGTGCCTACAGATATACGGTAATTTCTGTTATATAATATACTTTTTGTATTGTTTCTTAGTAGTAAGATTTTCATAGCTAGCCTCGTTTCACGTATTTTTGAAATTCATGATTAATATCTCAATTTGTTAGAACCCATTACGACCTGTTAAATTTTATTTTATTATATTTCAAACAAATAAATAATTAATTAATTAATTTATATATATATATATATATATATATATATATATATATATATATATATATATTTACGGTGCTTCGACATCTAGGCCATTAGCGCCGATAAATAATTAATTAATAAATACAAAATTAAATCTTTACAATACATTGTAAAAAATAAACCTATTTTATGACATCTTTTCTTACATAGAAGACACAAAACCCATCCAAAGAAACTTAGTAAGCTGTAGGCTCAGCCATGGCTAATTGTAGATCTTCGAAATTTTGGCATTATTTTTTAAGTATGTAAAAGATATTCTTTAAATGAAAATAAAATGTTGCGTAATACCAAAAATATAAAGACTTGAGCAATTTAAGACAACAAGCTAACTTATGTGTAGAATTCTCCATGAAGCACTGTATCTACTTTAAATTCAATACCACCCAACTCTATGGCACCACTGACCATGAATAACATTACACGATTTATCGGAGATCTACACAACCAATTTTCCTAAAGTTGGCAAGAAACTGGTATTTTTAGTTTTCTTTTTTGATTGAATTTCACTTTGAGATATTATAAATCTTTAAACCCCAACTGTTTAAAGAAAATTAGAGCTTTTTTTTTCAAACTTGTTTTTAGAAAACAAATTAAAAATGTTTGATTATGTTACGTTCTAGATAACAATACAAATAATAAGTTCTATAAATTTTAACATAAATGAGTTAAGTAGATCATGAGATACATTGTATACCAGTTTGAAAAAAATAGTTTAGAGAATATACATTTAAAATATTCTTAAAAGTATAAGCAATTTCTGTAGCCCATAAAAAAAAAAACAAAATAAATGAAATCTTAAGAAATCTCAATGTGTTACCACGAAACAATTATGAAATTTCTGCAATAAAAATTCTTACTCTAGTTAACTTCTTAAGAAACTGGTATTTCTTATTTTCAGAAGTATCTGCTGATTGGAATATACATCTCATAGCATCTTCACTAAATAAAATAAGTATTGGGCGTCTTTCATCCAATTTACCTTTCCTAGACACTATCTGAAAGCAAAAGAAAGGTGTTATTAAGAAATCTCAGCAAATAAACACGCTCTCCATATTCTTTGATTATTATAAAATTATTGAGATTTTCTATAACATTTTAAGTCAAGATACCTGAAGAAGGCATTCAGCAGAACCATCTTGAAAATTTTCATCATTAAGCAGCAGGCAAAAAATCTGAAGCAGCCTACCATCTTCAGCCATTATGTGATTCATAGAAACCCACTCAACGAATCCACTTAACGTCAAAAGAACTACCTGAGAAATATGAAGTGCTAGAATACAAAAATCAAAAATAATATATAAAGGAAAACTCTAAAATGTATACAAACTTGGACGACTCGAGCATGAGAATTGGCGAGAGGTAAGTTTCCAATGTCCATATTCGTCCGATATTGCTCATAATGCTTTTCGATTAAACTTCGGAAAAAAATAAAAAGATCTGCCATGTTAGTAGTCAGAGCCTGGTAAAGATCCTTCCTTCTTTGGTTGGACTCCAATGTCTATAAAAAAAATATGATTTTGTATTTTTTATTGAAAAAAAAAAGAATGTAAATTTGTTATCTATATGATACTGCAGTTTAATGTCTTTATGAATATGAAGCTGAGTTCCTTAACCCTTTCGTTGCTCTGAACGAGTTAACTCGTGTTCCACTGTCAATACCTCTGACGCTCCACACGAGTTAACTCGTGGTCCCGTTAGCCCCATATGTCACTTCTCCGGCCTAGTGCTATTAACTCGTATAAAATCAGTGGGACCTTATCAGATCTTCTTTGTATATTAATTGAAATGAAACATTATGCAAGTCTATTATTATTGTATAAAAAAAAAAGAAAAGAAAAATCCTCCTGCAATTGACATTGTTATAGCAATTGTTCGAGGTTGAAGCTGGCCTCGCCACCTATTTGCAGGGTAGTACTCAAATTTGTCTCTCCAACCATATTGTTGCTGTTTATATCTTTCAGTCACAATTTGGATCTTGTTTAGTACAGTTGGTATAAATATCCTCTTTATATTATTATATAATATGCATGATATCAATAAAGTAATTATATCAACATTTTATATCTGTGTCATTTTCTTTTCCATGACAGAAAATGTCTTTTAGTTTAGTATGATATCACGAATCTAAATGATATTTGAAATTATAAGTTAATAATTCCAAATATTTGACAAGAGGATGCTGAAAGAGACAAAAGAGTTGGACGGTAGTGAAGTCGAGATGTGTAGAGATTGGCGAGCGTACTGGGGAAGCTAGATAAGCATCGAGCGTACAGGGCGCTGCGAGTCCCTTTATTCGTCAGCAAAGAAAGGGCTAAAATATGTACATAAAAGGCAGTTAACAAATATTTTATGAGTTCCATAAAATTGTTTAGCAATATAAATAAAATAAAGGGTTGTCTGTACATAGCGTAATATCACCTCGGGTCATCAGGAAAGTTTTTGTTCGAACAGCAGAATTCAGTGTATGTAAATGTTAAATGATAAATAAGTTTAGCTTTTAGAGAATGAGTCTCACTATAGGAACTGCACTTCTTTGATTCAAATTTAGAACATCTGCTGGTAGTAGCCAAAGTGTTCATAAAAGTGAATAGACAGCACACATTCCAGAGTATTAAAATATATAATAGTATTTCTTTTTTAAATGTTATATTTACTCAAGCCTAACCTTTTATTCATGCCTTACATTTTAGCTGCAGCCCACAAAATAAAAAGAGGGGGTTGTAGGAGGAGAATAAATATCCCAAATGACAGCCAGGCAGCCTTTAAGGCACTAAACAGCTAATAAACAAATTTAAGAATTGTTTAAGGCTAAATAAAGTATCCCAAAATAATAAAATTGTCATGCCAAAGCTGGCAGGACTGTGTTCGGAAACGACAGCTATAGGCCCACCATTTGTTGAAATATCAGTAGGCTGTGCTAAAGAGGCAAAGAAAAGTTTGGTAACTTGGAGAAGACAGAAAATTACTCATACTATAGCCTTTAGATGGAAAAGTTTCAATTCTGAATGAGCAAATTTCCCGACCATTTGCTAATTCCCATTTTGGCTGAGTGTAGATAAATATTTACAGGGTGTCTACTGTTTTTGTGAAAGCCAATTTCATGACTTGAAATTCAATGTTCATGCCCAATAAAAAGAAAATAATTCCACTTAAAAATATTTGTAACCATACAAAAATTACAGTGGTATCTATAAGCTTACAATTTTACATTTATTTACAAAAATTAATAAAACTGTAAATCATATTTTAAAGAGGACAGTTACATTAATTTTAAACATGAAGAAACGATAATACTAAAAAGTTTAGAACAACTATGGAAGCAGCTTCAAAATATTGAACAATGGCAGCAGAATTCTGAATTTATAAAAATATTACTAACTAAATATTTATTGTCAATGTACTTAGCTTAGTAAATTAAAGTGTACATAATCTCAATATTTATGTCTGCGTGAAAAACTCTGAATATGAATAAAGAAAAATGAAAATAATGGATAATTGATCTATAAATGCTACAACAAAGGAATCTTAGAGGAGGAGGGTGAGGAAGGCAGAGGGAATTGCATTCCCTTAAGAAAACAGCGACTACTACGTCGGTAAAACTGAAATTTCATGACATGGTTTCAAAATTCATGACTTTTTTGTGCCCTATTTTCAATTTCATGACATTTTCGTGATATTTGTGACTTTTTTGTGCAGTAGACACCCTGATTTAACACTATCTCCCTTGGCTGACCTCTCAAACCTTCTCTAGTCTTAAGAGACATAATAATTTGTTATAGTATTTCACATATCGTGTTGTTACTTGAAAAGGCAGACCATCGGGAATATTTTACTCAGAATTTTGTACATACATGCACAATTGAACATCTCCATTAACCTGAAGAGGCTCAAAACTTCAGGAGGTTAGTTAAGGATGAAATTATCACTCCCTTTGCTAGCGAGGATAGAGCTGGTGTTGAATGGAGAAAATCCATAACCCCTAGTGGGAATCAAACTCAAAACACTAAGCAAGGAGTGCCCATGCTTTATCACTTACGACTTCAAGTGGTTCTACGTGGATATGCCCTACCTGCAGAACAGCGACATCTTCCACGAGCCTCAATAAAACGAGAAGAACTAGCTCTGTCTGCATATTTCCTTGGGCGGCACACTGGCTTAATTCAACTAATAATGTGTTCCACTGTTGAGGCCATTCCCTCTTTATCATTTCCACTACGACGCGTGAAAGAGCATCACGCATATGAGCTTTGTCTTCTAGGCTGATATCCATGCCCCGTTCGACTAATTTCATAGCATTCTCCTGTGGATAAGATTAAAATTAAACAATTAGTTTATAATTGAAGCAATGGGTACATTTCCCTATAAACACTGTAAATTAGATAAATTTACTTTAACTAAGTGTTCAGAATTATCAAATGTTAAATTATATTATATAAAATTTCTTCTAAATATGTTGATATAATTATTTTAATTTAATTAAAGAGATTCACATCTATGGCTATGAGCTCTAATACAAATAATTAAATGAATATTTTATTTCAATAATATTCATAAATGTTAAAATAGAATTTTACATATATATATTTCATTTTATTGAATAATGACCTTTTCTATCACTTATCATCTCTTTGTTAAGGCCTTACAGGTCAATTAATATGAAAAACTTTCTATGGTAGTCTTAATTTCCTTGACACTCTTGAAGCCAAAGTGCTAGAAACACAGTACTTTATTGTCAAAGCAATGTTACTTAGTAGGCATATGGATTTGTCCTTTTTTTGCAATAAATACAAATGTGTTAATAGTCAGAGACCAAATCGAAGCCTGGTTACAACAAATTGGTCTTGCCTGCTGAAAGACATTTGTTTATCAAGGCAGGCTTCCATTATGTTTTTAATTCCTCATTAATTTTTTGTCTGTGTGAATAAAAGTTTTAGGCAATCTTGAAATAATTGTTGGACACGTCCGTAGTCAGCCATATGGGTAGCTGAGCAATTATGGGATTGTTGTTATAAATGTTTTCTATAAAGTGGAAAGAACTTATCAATCTGTACAAATTATTATGTCAGCTTGCAGTATGCTATGTAACTTCGACAGTGATAAATTTATAAATTGAAGTTGTATAAAATGTAGTGTAGTCAAGTAATTTGAATGAGTGGATTTTATTTTCTGAATTTGTAGCAGCAACAGTGCCTTGGTTACTCTTGGCTGTTTGTGAAAGTGAAGAGAGTCGTGAGATTGTCTTTTATTATTGCATTAAAAATTAATTTAAAGCCATAAAATGTTTTAAAATAGGTTTCATACGTACTTTGATAAATAATTTTTCTCCTTGTGACATATTGTACCATCTATATTTGATGCAATGTTCCATCAGCTGGAGGCCAAAGTGTCGAACAAAGTGGGAATAGTCTGACCTCTGAGCGAGATAGAGGCCGCATTGCACGCACAGAGGACTTTTTTCTTTAAATAATTCGCAGGCATTGTAAGCTTCGTGCCTTTCGGATTGAGTAACATGGGGATTCATTGTCAGCTCGACAGCAGCGGCTAGCTGGCTGGCAACTGAGCTTATTTCTGCATCCATTTCCATTTAAATGTGTCTTCCTATGGAGTATAAAATGACAGTTTGAATTTATTTGATTTTTACATAGATAAGGTCAAAAGTTATCAACATGCCAGTTAAGTAGAACTTAAAAATGATACAAAAAAAAGCACGAATTTTTAAATAAATGTTGAAATCATACAAAGATTTCTTTTTTGATTTGACAAAACCTTAAGTCAAGCATGTGGAGAACATGCCTTTCAAAAAGTTATATGACCATTGAATTAACTTCTCAAAAAAATACCAGAGAGGTGAATCAATATGTCAAAACTGCAGGCTAATCTTTTGAATAAAATTCGTCAAATTATGTCAAAATAAAACAAAATATTTCAGAATCCACTGCACCTTGTTAAGAAAATTTGACGAGATAATACATGATTAACTACAGAAATTCTTACCGGTTAGCGTCGTTTATAGAAGACTCAATAAGCAGAAAATATTTCACTGTCCCTCAAAGGATTATATAAAATTTTCTTCTAAAAAACAAACTGACGGCATTTTCACTAAGATCCTAACCTTACCAAGTTATCACATTGCGAAGATGTAAATACTATCGAGATGGTTTTGTTGGCATTCCTGAAATTTGAACACCGCAATATTCAAATTTAACGAGTACATGCAGGTTCAACTACTCCAACCTTGTAAGGTTACTTAGTATTAATATGAATGAAAACAATGTAATGTATTTTATAAACTCGTTGATATTATTATGTATTTCAGGCAGCTATATGATAATTGTTTTATCATACACAGTCCACATTCCAGATTCAAATAAAAAAAAAAATATTAATACTGTAGATTCACGTTTATTGAAATCAATTCTAGAAACTAGTAGCCACCCCGCCCTCTTACATATTAATCTAACCTACGCACATAACCCACTGCATCTTCAAAAATGCGTTAGAACATGTCAACTTATCTGACATTGTATTAACACACTTTACAATTAAAACAAAGAGTACAATTTGTTTGAAGATGTCATTGAATCTTTTGAACGCTGAAAATAATTGCTTTCTTGATTTCTTAGGAAGTCAAACTAAATTAAAAAATCCTTGTTAATGTTTTACCCGGAACGACTAAGAACCAAGCCCAAAGAATATCTTCTTCGCAGTGAGGGGCTTACATATGTACCTTTTTTTTAAGAAAAAAGAAAAAAAAAAAAAAAAAAAAGAATGTCCAATAATTTTCAAACCTGCCTCTCTGAAGATACTACATTATTTCTAGAGATTAAAAGTATTTTAAAAAGTGAAAACTAATATCTGGTGTTCCTGACTTTCAGACAAATCTATTTAATCTTGCTTCCAATTTTCAAGGACAATAGCTAGACAACGATTTAAAACGGGGAGTTTAAAATTTGACATATGATAATGTCTTGACATGGATTGGGATGAATGTTTGAAACAATGCACATTACAATTGGAGCAAAATCATTATCAGCGAATGTTCAATGTCACTGGAGGCGGTTCATAATCAGTCTCAATTTCTTCTTTTTTTTGGGGGGGGGCGGTTCAAGTCTGCAGCTTATAGTGACGCATTATACGCCCTGTTAATGGGAGCTGTTCATCTGAAAGCATCGCTTTTTGGAGATCTCAAGTCTGTTTGACTTGTAATTTAATTGTGTCTTTTAAGGTATTAATCGACTGCTAAGACTTTTAGGAGTGCGGTGAGGCATGGACCCTAACATCAGAGTCAATGCGTATACCGAGAGTGTGGGAGTGAAAGGTTCTGCGGCGGATTTATGGGCCTGCGAAGATCGGTGAGCAGTGGAGGATTAGGAGCAACCAAGAGCTGCGGGATCTTTATGCAGAGCCGGACATAGTGGCACACATTAAGACTGGGCAGTTACGATGGCTTGGCCATGTTGAAAGGATGGGACCTACACGACTCCCCCGGAAACTCCTGTACGGCAAGCCTGGAGGAGGACGGAGGCGAGGGAAGCCCCGTCTTCGCTGGCTGGACGACGTCGAAAAAGACCTGAAGGATCTGGGGATCAGCCGTTGGAGGAGATTCGCTGCCGACCGGGGAGAATGGAAGAAGCTGCTAGCAGAGGCCATGGTCCTTCATGGACTTTAGTGCCCACCAGTAAGTAAGTAAGTAAGACTTTTAGCACCAATCACTGGTTACCACCCTTCCTAATCATCCTTCAAAAAGAAGGTACCAGGTCTTTCAACCTGTTGCTCTGAAGTCCCCAGAGTACTATCATGTAGCTGTAATAGGTATTCAATATGTGACCCGCTTGTTTTATACACTTAGTATAGATTAACTTGGTTTGATAGGCTTTTCGGACTGCTAACTCTTGCAATCCTGCTTGAGACCAACTAATCAAGGATGGGCTCAAAAAAAGGTACTTATTTGACCATGAATGTTAAGAAAGGTAGGAACAAGGCAGTCCGGCACTAACTGCCGTTGAAGTCGATGCTCCATAATCCATTTTAATCGAAGAAGCGTTTGGCTCATTTTTCTCTTTTAACAAAAACATGAAATCATACAAATAGCTTAGAGCTTGATCAGATCATGCTATGATCGGAATGCAGATGGTTGCAAGTTGAGAAGCAGCTTCTCGGCTTGAAAAGGTGTGAGGTGTCGTAAGAATTAAGCAAAGTAAAGACACTTTGAATCAAATATGTTTAAAAAGTTTTTGAAAAGGGGGAAGAAAACAAAAAAAAATATTAACAGTCCGGAGTAGTTTATTTTGATAAATATCTTTAAAACGGTCAAGAAATCTTCGTATAGGTGAAAACTAAGACTGAATGTTTAATAAAGCTTCTAAAAAACGTTTAATACCTGAAATTCGATACTCTCAATCATGAGCGTATATAAGGGGGGGGGGCTGAGGGGGATGCAGCCCTGAAATTTTGTTTTGATAAGAACATTTCATGTAAAAAAAAAAAAGCCTATAACAACGAAAAATGTCTTCTACCCTGGTATGTGCCCAGAGGACCTTACAACTCACCATTTTACACTAAAATTTTCCCTACGCCCAAAATGGCTAGGGGCTCCCAGCCCCCCCCCCCCCCTCCAGAAATTATTTTCTATATACGTTAGTGCTATCAATCAGACAAACAGTGCCTACAGTGTTTTAGTCACTATTGGTTTCGATCCATTGAAGGCGCCTGACTCGAGAACAGAAGAGAGAGGGGGTTGGAAATAGTTCGAGTGTACTACCAAGAGAATGCGCTTGTGAAACGAGGTAATGTCAAACAGCCAGACATGGATTCTTCAGATAATAGTTCGGTTATTATAATCGAAAAGATGAAAAAAATCCAACAAATGTAACGGAAATGGATATGCATATATATATATATATATATATATATATATATATATATATATATTCTTTCAAATTTTGTACAATAACGTATTTTGATGCACTAAACACGAATCCGTTAAAAAAAAAAAAAAAAAGTTCGCTTCTATCCCTGCAAGTTTTACCCAATCCCTAGTTTATATTGAAGTTGTACATTATATACTGGTAGTATTTATAAGTTTATATTAAATTCATTATTATTTTGTAATCTCAAAATTATTTCTATGCGACTTGTGTCCCGGAATAAGAATAAAACTTTTCATTTCATTTTCATTTTTTTCATTTTCAAATATCGATTACTGATCAGCTGACTTATCTCGGTCATATTGTTTGCATTCTCTACATGATGATTCTTGGAGTATCCCTCCTGGTGCATGGTTCTCCTCAAGTTGAGGGTGTAAGCCTTTTTATTTCCCTAAAGATGCATCTTCATATAGGGATAAGAATTAATAAATATATATACATATAATGAAGTTTTATTAACAATCCTCCATTTTCGCCAATTGCTAAGTTTGATTAAAGCGTAATTTTACATTTTTTTTTTTTTCTAATTTGTGATACTAAGAAAGATTAAGTACGAGATCAGCTTATGCAAGAGCCCAGTAGTTGCATTTACATACTGATTAATGCAAATGGCGTTATAAGTGTCATATTGCAGTTATGATATATATATGTCCCTGTTTCTGGTCAGACAAGTCCTGGTGTTGCACTTTCTACTCTCTTTGTGCATTACGTAATAAATGCAGTGCAGCATTTAGTTTTTAATGGCCTTAGGCTTCAGAGATTACTCGTAGTCTTAGCCGACGCCATATCGGAACATCTGCAGACTATGGCGTATGATACTTCCTGCTCCGGAGATTCTGACGTAGCTCATTTATCCAACGTCATGTCGTATGAGTTCACGCGGCGCCCTATATAGGCAATTAGTCGATATGGACTATGCGATAAATTGAATTGAACGCGGAAGTCGTTGAAACGGCAAATGACCTTGAGACTTTCTGGAGCTGAAACTGCAGAGTGAAGGAAGATTACACCGGGATAAGAGGCCAAGTGCTTCTCAAGGGCGTAGGACAAGAAACAAGGATCCGCTGGAATTGGTCTTGAAATTCTCAGAATTTGTTGAGTGCGCGATGCTTTGCGAAAGGTACAGTGTTCGATTACACTTATGAAAGAATCTGTAGACGAGGCAACAGATTAAAGTGAAGTCCAGTGTTATCAGAAGGCAAAACCTATGGTACCCTGTGAAAGTTAGAGCCCAGCTTCTTGCAGTCTCTTGAAGTGCTATAGAAGAAGTCTGAAGTTGTGTCCGTGTGAGAAGCGAAACATACATAACATACTCGGGGAGTTTTCTTCATACAGGCAATAGCTTAACACACTGATGCCACAGTATTCCGATGTTGTGTGATTTTGTGGTCTGAGAAGAGCGCATGAATTGTCGTCCAGGGTTATAAAGCAGGAAACAGTCGAGCGAAGTAAATGGAAATGGCTTCCTAGGCAAAAGCAGGACTACGTGATGATTTGTACTTGATAACGAACTTGTCCAAATAAGTGTGTTGTGTTCTTATCAGAATATATAGATTGTGATTATCTGAGAGATGTAGATGTGGGGCTTATAGCTACCACCGGAAATGCTCTTAAATGATATAGAAGATATAATTGAAGGTACATTGTTCTATTCCACCTGTGACCTGCTGTACATCAAAGTTTCCTTGGCATATAGCCTAAATGTATATGTACTGAAAGTACACATCAGAGGGTGTAAGTTTTTTTTTTTTTTTTTTTCTTTTTTCTTAAGGATAATATTAACCACACTGTGAAAGTAAGGACCAATGAGAAGAGAGGCACAGAGGAGTTATCATTTTAATACGAACAAAGAGAGTAGTTATTCCTGCAATGTTCCCGCAGCAATATTGAAAAATCTGAAGAGTATAATTTGGAATAAAGCAAAATATTGTTGTTTCTGGCTAATCTATAATATAATTTGAAATCGAAGGAAGGTCTATCAGCGCAACCGCTCACTTGTATTTGGTGTTGGGTTCGATCTCTGAGTGGTATACTGCATGCAGCTTGTGACCTCTGGAAATGCTATTGAAGCAGTCTGAAGTTTCAGTTTGCAGAGTGAGGATGCATAGCGGAATACAGATTGTTCGATTTCACTGATGTAGATAACATCCTCAAGGAGAGTTTCCTTGTTATAGACAGTAGCATAAATTGACGTGTAGTGAGTTCATCAGTAGGTTTAGGCAAATTTCTGTGAGTGCTAAACTTCGATTGTTTTCGTTCATGGGTTGGATTCGGTCTCCCTGGCCATCTCTAGGCCAACCCAGCCTTTAAATAATTTAATAATGGGTACCGTTGTACTAATGACCCTAGCAGTCGAAGAAGCAAAGGGGAAACTCAGGCGGCTGGAGCATAGTTCTGGCCACACTATCTCAGGGCCCTGTTACGGGACTAAAGTAAAGTAAGAATGTCTAGAGAGACGGTGCTTAGCGGAAGGTAGGGTGTTCGATCCCATCGGCGATCTGCTAGATATGTATTTAATCATCTTCGGAGATTTTCTTTGGTACGAGTACATTTAAGGAAGACGCTTCGCTAGCGTCCTCTAAGTGCTCTTGAGTTATTCAATAGATAAAATTAAAGCGTAGAGATCGATTGCTATTGGATTAGATTCGTTCTGAGTAGTTAGTCATCGGGAAAGGTCGGAAAGGGGTGTCCAAACATCGAGGGTGTGCGTAGCACAAGGTAGCGTGTAAGGTTCACGCTTGAAGGACGTGTGATTAGCGACCTCGAGGTGGGTCCATGATGCAGACAACTGCATTCAAGGGTGAAACATTAAAGATTGTACTTTTTGTCAGCATTGAAAATGTTAACCTATAATAGCATTATGCTTGAAATATTTGTATTATTCTTAAAGTAAATGATTGATAAAAAAGAGCCCGAACCACTTAATATTTATTTTCTTAGAATCATATACATAGGCGGCTCTAGATAAACATTTCTGGGAGGGGGGGGGACTAATTTAGTATGGGCTTACCGCAGTACCTGGGGGTGTAGAATTACTTTTTTATAACCAGGCACCTGGAGAACATTAAGGGAGTATTTGATAAACTAAGAACATACATTAATTAGAATTTATTACTATTAATTAGCCTAAGTAATTTTTTTTCTTAATCGAAAAATATTGTGAACTTTCATTCTGGGGGGCCAAGCCCCCCAAGCCCACCCCTTTAGCCGCCGTTGATCATATAGTCACCAGGGAGGTTTTAGAACCAATCTCCGCTTTTACGTTTTGCGCTAGTGCGGCCTGCCAATTACGCAATCAGACTTCATACCAGGGCCATGGCAAGTTAATTTACCTAAAGGAGCCAAAGATTCAGGCAGACGACACAGCGTCATATTTATTCGAAACCAGACAATGTGTTTGCCTTATAAGATCAGAGTAAAACCTTTCTGCGATTTAAATTGATTAAATCATTGTATAATGGACTGGACTGGATGCCGCCAGCCACTGAATTTTAAAATCTTTATTTTTTCAAGAAAAACTTACCAGGCTGGAATTTGAATCCCGACTCTCCCATTTTACGTTGTAGAAATAATTCGTTTTTTATTTTGACATATTTTAGAATTCTAAAAATCCTTCCTTTTAAAATACCAACTTTAAAGTATTTACGAACTTAAATGCTGCTCTAAATTTATTTTGTAAGGCACCATGAGGGTAGAAACTGCATCTCCTGCTAGCCTGAGCTTTTTTTCGTTGTAAAAACATTCAAACATATACGCATGCACGCAAACACACATTAACATACACACAAACACGCACGCACGCGACCACGCACACATCCCTTCAAGAACAAACGCTCATACATTCACGTTGTTATCCCTTTTATGTTTTAGATTGTAATATAACTTCAGTTTTTTCTATGAAGTTTATTAGTTTATCCAAGTTATCGGCCTCATCTTCAAGGATTTAAGTAGAAGGAAAATAGGGTTTCTGGCTCACTTCCAAAATACCCCCATTTTACCCGAAAAACCTGATCGCTGGGTTCTGACCACTTTAACACACTTTAACTGACTTTAACTTAAAGTCAGTTAAAGTGGTCAGAACCCAGCGATCAGGTTTTTCGGGTAAAATGGGGGTATTTTGGAAGTGAGCCAGAAACCCTATTTTCCTTCTACTGATTTAATCAATAGTAATGATGTCTTTATTTTTTCTTTACTTGACTCATATATTCATCATTATGTTAGTATACGTGTCATTGTTATTTGTTAGTTGCAGGACTCACATATTATTAGGGGTGATTATTTGGGAAAAAGGAATGAATTTCGACAATTTCATGTGTGGACAATGTGCAACTGAGTTAAGCTTTCACTGTCGATTTTATTTCTTTTAACTTGTTTTTGTCCATTATTTACCACCAGGTTACTAGTGGTAGACGAAAGTGCCCAAAAAAATAAATAAATAACTTTATTAACCATCTTAAGCAAATAGTATTGCGCGCCTGAGTTTGCCTGACCTGAACCAGATACAAGGTAGGTACATATATCATGAGAGATAATTGACACATATAATCCAATAGGTAATAATTATTTATGTAAATGTAGCAAGTTTTGCATAAACTGGGCTCGTACCTAACCTTTCGTATTAGGACGGAAATGCTTGATTAAAAAAAGAGAATTTTATAGAAGCTTGTTCTCTGGTATGCTTTATTATGCAGGCATGCATTTTGATTTTTTTTTTTTTTAAGGACAACTCCATTTATTTGATGCAGAAATGTTACTCTGAAGTTGTTCCCAGATTATGAGCTAAGCCCTGATCTGCCCTTATCTCAGTTAATCAATTATTATTTCCTTATGTTTTCATATATTCTATTTACATTATCTCTAAATAAAGGGGGTGGGAGGGAGAAACAGATAGATAGACATAGAGAGCTATTATTTAGCAAATATTTGTCTATTTTAGTAAAAGTCGTACATTTTATTGAGTTTACATGATATTCATTGGACATGGCGTCCAAATGAAAAACTAATTTTAATCAACTATATTTCATTTAATTTTTACTTCAACATTATTCATTATTTGAACGATTAAATATATATTGGCCTAATATACTAAACAAAATTTTGAGATTCTGCAGATAGTGGAACCTAGACTAGGATGTAGGTAAAATCAATGCTAAAGGGGCTCAAAGATCAGTGAAAAAGCTGAACCAATCGATTTTTCGAATGCTAGGTACACTTTCTAACTTCTAAGGAATATGCTTTGTTATGCAGCTCCTGCGTGACCGATAATTGGCCTGGAACGTTTCCATCTGTAGAATCTGCCAACTAAAGTCCATTCTGGAGTTGTAGATTCAAGACTGCATCGTGAAACGAGCAAGTAACGACATCTCTTCCGTTGGATGTAATACTTACACAACCAGAAGTAATAGGGGAAGCACGTGCGAGGAGAGGTCTTGGCCCTTGGTCCGGTCTTAAGTCGTGGTAGACGGTGACTAGCTGTTAGGAGATGTGGTGGTAGAAGGTGACCAGCTGTTAGGAGATATGGTGGTAGAAGGTGACCAGTTGTTAGGAGATGTCGTGGTAGTTGGTGACCAGCTGTTTGGAGATGTGGTGGTAGAAGGTGACCAGCTGTTGGGAGATGTGGTGGGAGAAGGTGACCAGCTGTTGGGAGATGTGGTGGGAGAAGGTGACCAGCTGTTAGGAGACGTGGTGGGAGAAGGTGACCAGCTGTTAGGAGACGTGGTGGGAGAAGGTGACCAGCTATTAGGAGATGTGGTGGTAGAATGTGACCAGCTGTTAGGAGATATGGTGGTAGAAGGGGACCAGCTGTTAGGAGATGTGGTGGTAGTTGGTGACCAGCTGTTAGGAGATGTGGTGGGAGAAGATGACCAGCTGTTAGGTGATGTGGCGGGGGAAGGTGACCAGCTGTTAGGAGATGTGGTGGGAGAAGGTGACTAGCTGTTAGGAGATATGGCGGGGGAAGGTGACCAGCTGTTAGGAGATGTGGTAGTCGGTGACCAGCTGTTTGGAGATGTGGTGGTAGAAGGTGACCAGCTGTTAGGAGATGTGGTGGGAGAAGGTGACCAGCTGTTAGGAGGTGTGGTGGGAGAAGGTGACCAGCTGTTAGGAGATATGGTGGTAGAAGGTGACCAGCTGTTAGGAGATGTCGTGGTAGTTGGTGACCAGCTGTTAGGAGATGTGGTGGGAGAAGATAACCAGCTGTTAGGTGATGTGGTGGGAGAAGGAGCTGATGGGGAGAGGGAGATCGGTTGTCAGGGAGACTATATTAATTAAGCGTGTAACCATTCCAGAAATGGAGGCGACCTTGTACTTTTCCTAGGGGCACACCCTCCTAGGCTTAGTAAGTCGCTATCGGCTTACATTCTATTTATCCTACGGCTGATTGACGGCTTAGAAAGGTTCCCTGGGGATTTCTAAATGGATATAAGGCGGAAGCGACCTTGGGGATCATTGCCCTGGATACAATCTCCAATTTCAACGATCAGCTGATTTAGTTGATGGTAATTCATGAATGTGAAATATGCAATAATTGGTACTTTTACAAGGGTCTCCTCGTTCGAGGCCCGCCTGCATCAGGTTGAGTATTTTTATTCCGGGGCACGTAGAAAATATTCTCTACTCCACCCTAGATGTTTGGAAGGGTGACAAGCAATAGATAGCCAGGCGCTAATGGCCTAGCGTATTAAAACAAAACATAACAAAGTAAACGAACTCCTTTTACGACAATTACTTACAGAATTGTATGACGCCACCTGAACAGCCATCCACAAAAATGGATTATACGACCTCATTTGAACGCAACTAAATATTTATTATTTTAAATAACTTCATGTTTCTTCTGGAGACATGAATACATCATAACAGTCCATGAGTACATTCCGATAACCCTCTGTAATCCGGAATCATATTAATAACTTACTAGGTTCCAGGAATGCAAGTGCAAAAACACTTTATATACACAAATTGTAAATATTTACACGTAACATAAAGCAGACCCGTTAAGAGCCTGATATATTTTGCTTTCTAAGTATGTTATTTATATAGTATAATATCCAAGAAAAGCGAAATTTTCGCAACTAAAATAACCACTAGATCTATTCATGCCCCTGTGTAACGGACTTCTTATTCTAAATCAAAGATTTGCCTTAAAATTAAAATCAATTAAATCGGAGAGATTTATGCAGATTTCTGAGTGTATATTATGTGATGCAATGCGCTACAACAGCTTTAGAAGGGGAACGCAGGTCGGTAATAGTCCTTAGTGTAACAAGGGAAATTTTACTTGTCACTGTTTGTGTTCTAATGAACATGAACAGTGGAACACTGAAGGCTCGTTATCTTAGAACATGTTCAGCTCGTGAACTTAAATAATGGAGGGGACGCTAGTTTCGACACATTTGGGTCAGTCTTGTTGTAAGAAAGTATTTGCAGAAGGTTGTCCTTCCTACTATTAAGCTGTAAAATTGGGATTTTCGTGATCCTAAAGAGGCATAATATGATGACCTGTGGAGGAGATTTTATTAAAGCGATTTATTATTGGGTTCGTGCAAAAATTATTTAAGATTTTCATATGGCGAACAACTGTTGAGTGATGAACATCTACTCTCGAGTATCTTTGCGAGGGTTTTCTTCTGCCCAAGCCCTCAGTTGGTCGTGAAGACCTACCGCGATCTTCTTAGCTTCGAGATCAAAAATCTCCAAGACGACATTTTTGGAACCGTCGCTGCACAATACATTCAATGATGCTTCCTTCACCCCAAACAACATTGATGTTACACGTGGTTTGAGCCGGACTTTTTTTTGGCATTGGGAATTTCAGAGGTCCTTACTTAAAGGGAGTGGAACCAAACTAGGTAGTTCAAACTAATCTTTGAAAGGAAATGGTTCACCTTTGGCATTGCGAAGGTAGATATTGTCAGGATTCGGTCGTGTGGTATCTTAATGAAATTACATATTTTATAAGAAAAAGCATTTCATTTTTTCCAACGTTTCGACTTGAAATTCATGCCTTCATCAGGGCTGTGAAATAGGGGGGACAGTATTAATACTAATATATATACAGATGCAATGACAGAAAAAAACATTATACAGAGTCGAGGATGAATGATTCATACGGTAAATGTGTGTTACAGGTGAAGTTTAAATTAAAACTAAGGCAATTTTTTATCCTTTTTTGTTCTTTCGCCACAAAACTAGTTATACAGCATTCCCATAAAAAAAACTATTGAATAAGATCTTTAATCAGCAAAATACTTCCATTATGAGTGGGGTACACTCTGGTAAAGTTCCAAACGTTTTCTTATATTTCAACGAAGCTTGCTATACAAAATCAGAAACTAATTTCGGAAGAGCCTTATGAAGATATAAACAAAATTGGCTTACCCGTACTCAAATGTATAATGGGCCTCTCAAGAACGTAGTTTTTATTATATTACTACGAATTTCGCTTTTCAGAGGAATACGTGTTTACCTGAAATCCACGAATAAATACCAAATTATTGGCTTGCCCCTTGCTGTCAAAATTCTTCTTTTTTGCTAGAAAACTACCTGTGTTTGCAATGAGAAACAAGTAATCTCGAAAGCGGCTAAATCAACTAAATTGGAAATCAGAATTTATTTATTGTTCTGATTAGCTGTTAAAAAATGGTTAAAAATGGTCACAGGGAATAATTTAGTTAGGGGGAAAATAGGCGAAATGAGTTAAGTACATTATGGTTATCTTCTAAGACTCATGAATAGTTTAAAGATGTCACTAATTCACAACCTCGGTCGTTTCCCAAGATGTGGGTTTCTTGGCATCTCAAATAGCGTGTTTTTCCTTATAAAGAATGTTCTGTTTTGGCAGTTACTGCGGGGGGGGGGACGTTTTAGGTTATCTCTGAAGATCCCATAATTCTATTCCCATCCATTATCACATACAGTACCTATTGCATCATAATTTGTCAATAGTTCCCATAATTGTCTAGTAATTATAATCTCCCAGAACAATTGTTCTCAATTTTGCTCCGAGTGACTTTATTTGAATAATAACGACAGGGGAGCGAATAAAGGTATATTGTTGTATGTATCTAGGGCACATTATTCATTGCGCAGCCTGTGTGCGCCGACCCGGAACGAATTACAATCAGAGGTCGGTGAAGTGCTGTCCTCCAAGCGGCAAACTGCTTGCTAATCGATGTTTGTCACAAGTCTTATTCCCTTACATCGATAGTATCACGACTCGATTCTCACGGGTTGACATTGACAACTTTATAACAAGCGTTGGGTATACTAGACATTGGATAGAGTCCCACTAATCCGAACTCATTGTGACAAAACCCTGTTCGGATTAGCAAAAATTCGGATTAGACTAAGTTTTGCCATAAATTGACTTCATTAAGCGTCTGATGTGTAAAGAATTAAAGCTACTAAATTAGGTATTTTAGTGCACTATAATTTTCACTCCACTGTATTGTGACGGTGATCGGAATTAAAATCGATATGACGGTCGGTACGTGAAATGGCAAAACAAAGCTTCTTCAAGCCGTTTTAGCACGTTGCTTCAAGAGAAAATTTTCGGATTAGCTGTACTCTACTGTATTATGTTCACAATTACTAATACAGAATACTTTTCATTAAAAGGTATTTGTATTCTGTGATCTATACATGCTATCGAGTAACGATTAATAGTTTGTACTATCGTATTGAAATGTGAATAATTTCTACAATGGTCTACAATTAGTGCTGATTAATACCTAAATAAACCAACTGTAAAATATTTAAAGCTAATTTAATTGACAACATTAAAGCGTTTTTTTTGTAAGTCCTAGTTAATATTGAGAAATTCCATGTTTTGGAGTCCTGCAGGGCAGAATGTTAAGCTCTACACATTGAAGTATATTTTTTTACTAATATACTTCTCTATGGAGCTGATAAGTGGATTCTGATTATGAGGCTGCAAAACCGTGCTGGTGATGAAATGAAATGAAAATTTTTTTATTCTTATTCCGGGACAAAAGTCCCATAGGAATAATTTTGAAATTGCAAAATAATAAAGAATTTAATATATAAACATATAAATACTAGCAGTATATAATGCACAGCTTCTTTATAAACTAGGGATTGGGTAAAACTTGCAGGGATAGAAAGTGGTGGAAGAGTCGGGATTTAAAGGTTTCTAGGTTTGTAGAATGGCGGACAAACAGAGGTAAGGAATTCCATAGCGAGGTGGCACGGGTGACGAATGATTTTTCAAATATTGCTGTTCGGCGGGAAGGAATATAAAGATCGGAAGGACGAGATCGTGTGTTAAGGGAGTGAACAGTTGATTTAAATTTAAGGAGTTGAAAAATATAAGAAGGTCTTCGGGATTGAATTACTTGGTAAAGGACGGAGCCGAGGAAGTACTGTCGACGATAAAGAGGGAATAGCCAATTTAGCTCCTGGTAGAAATGTGATATGTGGGAGTCTCTGGGGATCCCGAGGATAAAACGAATGAAACAGTTCATTAGGCGTTTGAGTTTGGCCTCGAGATCGCCAGAAAGTCCACCGTACACCAAACAACTATAGTCAAACTGGGGGAATAATAGGGAGGTTACGAGGAGTTGACGGGTCTTTGTTGGCAGGAGATGGTGGGAGAGGTTGAGCTGTCCCAGGATAAATATGGATCGAAGGGAAATTTCGGATATATGATTTTTCCAGGAAAGGTTTTGATCGAATATGATTCCAAGCTTTTTAATTGATTTAAAATATTTTATAGGGCTGCTGTTGAGATAAAGGGCTAGAAAAGGGGAGGTGGAACTTATGAGGGATTGGGAGCCTGTAACAACGGCTTTGAATTTATCTGCATTCAGGGAAAGCTTATTAGCTGCGGCCCAAGCATTGATGTTATTAAGATCTACTTGCAGCTTGTCTACAGCATCTCGTAGCAAAGAGGGCTTAAAGGATAGGTAGATTTGGGTATCGTCAGCGTAAAGATGGAACATGGAATGAATTATGGAAAGAGGAAGATCATTGATGTAAACTAGAGTTGGGGATAGCGAGGAGCCCTGGGGTACACCACGGGAAAAAGGATTGGGATCGATTGGACAGAAAGGATTGGAACCAGCCAATGGCACTGTTGGAAAAGGAAAGAGATTGGAGTTTGGTGAGGAAGATTTGATGGTCAACGGTATCAAATGCTTTTGAAAAATCTAGTAGAAATAGGATAGTGAGTTGTTGGTTATCTATGGCAGTTTGAATGTCATGGGTGAGTTTTATGAGCGCTGATTGAGTGGAGTATGACGGACGGAAGCCAGACTGGAGAGGGTTAAGGAGATTATTTTATTCAAGGTGGTTGGATACTTGAGAGTAGTGTAAAACAAGACAGATATGAACTGTCTCATAATATATTTTGAAAATATCAATAATCCATTCTTGATTAAACGTGCCTTGATTATCTGCAATCTATGAATAGAAAAGGGCGTGTAAGACATTCAATAGTGATGATTCAACAGGTCTAGGTAAACAACTTATTCACTTTATAATTCAAGGTTGTTGTTGTGGTACTCATGTGCAGTTTATCATGGTGCTCACTGTGAGTCGCTTGGAGCCATCTATCAGTGGCAAAATAGTTAGGCTATTTGTCCAGGTTATCCAGGTACTACCAAAATTAATGGCAATGGTCTAACACCCAGGACTTGCTTAACTTCGGTGATCGGACGAGAACTGGTGTGTACTTTGGCTTCAGGGACAAATATTGCTAAAAGCCTTCTATAGCCTGTTCAGATAGACGGAAACGTTTTATTCCGCATACTCCCATTCCCTAGATTAGGAAATGTTTTCAGAGGTGAGACAAAGGAAATAGCGTCTAATATTTATCAATACTTAGCCAAAGCTAAGACCAAAATAGTTTTAAACCTCCTGGTTATAACGAAGAGAATTTTTATTAATTAATAATTTACCATGTATTTTTAAAGCTAAAAAAAAAATCAATTAAACTAAATATAGAACTTCACATAAATATTAATAAGGCGGACTCTACTCCTGAAATGACCCCCATTCCTCTGTTAGCTGGTAAATATTCAATAGTCCTAGGAACCTTCTTTGGAATAACCCCGCTTCAATTACCAGCCATGGAAAATTATCTTAACGATGTAAGCGGTTTCAAACTTTATACGTGATTTTTCTTTTGTAATAGTGACCAATTATGTGCTTAATGTTTTCTAAATACAGAAAACATTAATAATATAAGATTGTGACCCCTCTTTTCTTCCAATATATTATTTAAATATGTGAAAGGGCTTACATATATAAAACTCGTCGATATCGCTTTATTTACCGCTCTACGTGTTTCGCATCTCTTGACGCCTCTTCAGGAGCGACTAAATTATATATACATAAATTTAGCCTTAGCTAAGAAAGACCTTTCACACGCAGGGGCACGCCCATACTAATACTCGGGGTCGTGGCCCTACCTGTGGAAGGTCTTCCTTCCTCTAGCTAAGGCTAAATTTATGTATATATAATTTATTTATTTATTTAAGTTTTTTCATCATTTGATGATAAAACGAAATCTCTTTCCTTAAAATGTTCTCACTATCCGGTAAAAAATCTTCTTACTTTTCCGTGTAAAACTGTCAACAAGTATGTTGTGTTCGTGATTGTACTGTGCCAACAAAAGGAGTGTAGTAGACCCCCTATATATAATTTAGTCGCTCCTGAAGAGGCCTCAACAGACGCGAAACATGTAAAGCGAAAAATAAAGCATATAAAGTGAAGTTGACGAGTTTTATATATGCATGAACTTCCGACTATTTAAATAATATATTGAAAGAAAATATTCAGTGTAGTGGACTTTTTGAAGAGCATGTATCAATGGTGCTAATATAACAATGGGAACGTTTTATCTATATAGCATAATTTGGTTAACATTCCTCCGATAATTTCTGCACTTTAATGAATGGCTGGGTGACCAAGCGAACGGTCTAATCCTTCTTTGTCCTGTTTACAACAATTATTTCAGAACGTTAATTATATTGTTTGCAAAACATTAATGCAAAAATAATACTTTTGCAATATCTTACATGAATCGGGTGACTGAGAATCCAACTGGAGCAAGATAAGATTTGTTTACTTTATATTTAGCCACATTATCGTAATTTAGAAGGATAGTTCCTCCTCAATGGAATGAAGTATAGTAAGTCAAATTCGAAATAAATAACCGACATATGGAATCATTAAAACAGAATAACAAAACAAGTTGTTTAAGTATGACAGAATTTGCTTAGATTACAATTGATACACTTCTCAAAATAGGATGGGGATTTTAATGTTCTTTATTGTACAATTATACTACCTATTTGATAGGTACTCAAAATGTTTAATACATAATGTACATTTTACATTTTTACATTAATAGGTACATTTTACTAATATTTAGTGTAGAATATTCTGAATTTTGCTCGGAATAGTCTGAATTTTATTTATTTAATTATATTTTTTTGTAAGGGAGTGATAAAGGAGGTTATCTTCTCCCCACAAGCCTCTAGAGTGTCTGCAGTTCTCTCTTCCCTTTTCGAGCTCCAGTACTTCGTACAGCTGCTGGTTGAGGAATGGGGTACGGCTGTCTCTAGTCATCTCGCTTACCCGAGGAGACAAGGGGCAGCTGGTGCAGACGCTTGTTATTTTTATCTTGCAAATGTAAGCACATTACAAAATGTAATTATTTTACAGAATGTAATTTCATTAAATGAATAAATAAATAAAAAAAATATTTGTGAGCATCGCCGAGTAATTCAATCAAACCGTAAGGTAAGTAGTAGTTATGGAGTATTTTCTATATAATCAGTGGTGCGTTACACTGTGTACATGTCGGTCTTTCGGAATGGCCAATTCATAAGCGGCATAATACCACTTTGTCTCTTCTATTATTCCTTTTGCTTGTGGGCCATTCACCTATTGTTTGTTTCATTTATCAAAGTTTGTTATCCGTCGTCATGTGCTAAGATTGCTGCCACTTTTCTGGAACAATTCTTCTGGCTTTAGTTTGCTCAACAGGAAATTTAACTTTGTGTATGTCCTGTTGGTTTGGTCTTGCCGTCGTCTGCTTGAGTGCTACTCGTTTTCTAAGTAAGTCCAAGAATATTGTAATATTTCGTTGTTTTATGTCGTGTGTATATTCCACAGCAAGGTGATTTGTGTGCAAGAAAGCTGAATAAATACTTGAACATTTTGATAGTTTAAGCTGTAAGGTATTCATATCTATAACAACTGCTGCGTCAATTCCCTCTGCTGTCTTGACCTGTCCGTGTAAGAAAACATTTCAAAAATTCGCAAGCATATGTGTGCATGTTAGAATATCCATTTATATTTTCAGTGCCTAGGTAGAAATAAATTGTGAGCATTTTTCGTGACCTTAGTCATTAAAGGAAGTTAAAAATAAATATGATTTACGAATTGTGTTGGCTTGATCCAACAATATCTCACACAAAGCTTTGCTTAAAAGTTCCATTTCCTATGTGAGGTCATATACCACAGTGCAACCTGTAACAGTCTGAATGTAAAAAATTATATACATTACAAGTGTATAATTTCTGGAGTGAATGTAAAATGAAACCTATAATAATAAGACATATATGTCTATAATGATTTATCTGTATACCCATACCTTCACCTGAAGTATTGAGGCGTGGCCGGGTGTGGCCGGTTTGGAATCATTGCACCGGCTGCCGGATGCGATTTTTGTGTTCAGCAAATAAAGTTTCGTAAAATATCTTGAATCCAGCCAAGCATTTGATCAGACCACTTTTTGCTGCTTGCTCTTGGACAGTAGGATAGTTTCATTTCTTTGGAGGGAGTAAGGCTGTATACACACGGAGCTACTAGTTAATAACTCAACCTGTTAGTGACTCGGGTTACTAACCAGTTACAGACTGATTGGTGACTAGGCTCCACACACGAGGCTACTCATTACTAACTAGAATCTCTCGTGTTTAGTCTTATCATGGATGTCTTTGGTGAAATGTCGGGAGATTCAAGTGATGAAGGAACCATAATATTGTACAATTACGTCAGGCGTCGGAGAAGAGGAATAGCCGTAAGGCTGTATACACAGGGAGCTACTAGTTAGTAACTCAACCTGTTAGTGACTCCGGTTACTGATCAGTTACAGACTGATTGGTGACTTGGCTCTACACACGAAACTACTCATTACTAACTAGAATCTGTCGTGTTTAGTCTTATCATGGATGTCGTAGGTGAAATATCGGGAGATTCAAGTAATGAAGGAACCATAATATTGTCAATTACGTCAGGAGTCGGAGAAGAGGAATAGCCAGAAGTTGCAGGATACACCCATACCTTGAAACAAGTTTTCAGAATAGGTTGTTTGTCGCTTCAACTTAATTCATGCAAACTTATTGGCATTCTAAAGAATGAGTAAAGAAAGTTATTTGGAACTAGTGAAATTTGTTTCCCCTGTTGTGCGGAAGGAAAGTACAAACTATCCAGGAATGTAGTAATTATATAAAAGAGGATGTTTTTCAACTTCCCCCACCAGCAACAGATTGAGGTGTTGGTCAACCACTCATATATATATATATATGTGTGTGTGTGTGTGTGTGTGTGTGTGTGTTTGAGGGAGAGAGAGTGCTTGTGTTTGTATAATGTAGCGTTGTTTCTATGTCGGCCAAAAAATGTAGCCAAGATCAGAGAAAGACTTCGCTGGGTAGGCATTGTCCAAATGAAGCCAAATAAAGATTAGTGAAGAAGTCTACAGGATGACAGACAATGTGGAATGATAGTAAGTGGAAGGCCAAGGTTGTGTTGGCTAGATCCCGGGAACTAATGTTTGAGCTGGCAGTGAATGGCAGAATGGCGAAAGGAAGACGGAAGACTGACAGAAGTGGCTTTCACTTTGAACTATGTCCAAGGCCGAAAGATGCCTTTAGTACTAGTTACTAAGTAAGTAATACACATAATTAACGAATAATAATAAAAAAGAAAACAAAAAAAAAAAAAACAGCAAAAACCTCCGATATTCTCTAGTGGTGAAAGAAAATGCAGGCACCCCACCTTTGCTAGTTGCATGTTGCACTCCTTGACATGGACTAGACCACACCCTAGAGTTAATATTTATTGAGCTGTTTTATATTCCTGTTAGGTATGGCCATTTTGTCGGCTCATGTTTAAGGCTTTAGAAAGCAAGATCTTGGTTTACAGCTTTCGAAGCGAGTCCTTAAAAGGCACGAGACGTCAAATCTTGCTGCTGCAAAGTTCTGCTCAATGAAAACATGAAAGGGGCTTAATACACTCAAACCCACTAAGACACACTTACGGCAGAAATGGATGTACTAACAAATATTATGTTTAACAACCACATAAAAAGATGTAAAGCATATCAATTTTATTTAATTAGCTGAATCAATCAAAAATGAAATTGATATACTATGTAGCTTGTTTCCTTGAACAAAAATAATGTGGAGTAGATAGTTAGCCGTCGAAGTGATAAGCAGTCGGGGGATGATGTCCACTTATCGCTGACCGGCGCACAGTGGGGCCAAACCACTTTTCGTGTTTCAAAAAAGGTATCAGCCTCCAAATATTAACCGATTTCAATGATTTTTTTAAAAATGAAAGCTAATAAAATTTATAACAACTTTGTCTGGCCGGATTTTTGTTTTTTTGTTTCCCCTGTTACAAACAAAAAGTTACAAACTTTTAAAATTGAACAAAAAATAATATTTTATTTTTCATCTAACTTAATATCAGCACTGACATTGTTGAAATTGAACATTCAAAACTTGATTAGACGTGGAAAAAATCAAAATCTATTTTCAAATCATTCAGAAATCATATTAATATTTCTATTAATCTTATTGTTGAATTAAGGTAAATTTACGTTTTGAAGATGCCAGTCTGATTTTTCAAACTCTTATCAGGTTTTGAATGTTTAATTTCAACGATATCAGTGGTGATATTCAGTTAGATGAAAAATAAAATATTATTTATTTGTTATTGTGTTTGCGGCGCTAATGACCTAGATGTAGATGCGCCGTAAAAAAAAAAAAAAAAAAAAAAAAAAAAAAAAAAAAAAAAAAAAAAAAAAAAAAAAAAAAAAAAATTATTTATTGTTAAATTGTAAAAGTTTGTAACTTATTTACACGTAATTTAATAACAGGGGGGGGGGGCTGTAGTCTTTTTTGAAACACGAAAAGTCGTTTGGCCCCACTGTGCGCCGCGACGATTGTTGGATCGCTGTCCATTGGGACAGATCGCGTCCTGTGTGCTCTTATAGTTAATTTTTAATAATATCATTTGATTTTCAAGTAAGTTTACTATGTATTTGTTTAATTATAACTGTACCTATATGTATAATTGTACTGAGAAAATCGGGTTAGTTGCGGAACCTGATAAATTAATTCGTCTGTTGTTGAGGTACCTGATCTCCACACTTTAGTAGTTTGTCGTGTCTCTCTTGTCTATAATTTCTCATATTTAGTTCAGTTGTGATGGTCATGTCTTGCCGTGCGAGAGATCACTTTTGGTTATGTTGTGCAACAACCAAGATAATTATTATATATTTTTTTTAAGTTATTGATTATATTATAATTATGTTACCTAATAAAAATTGGTGTATTCTGTATGTAAATTTTCGAAAATGAGTTCCTGTATTATATTTAACAGTTTTTTACTTCAGAAAACAGCTTAATGAGAGTGTTGTAGAAATCATTTCTGTTCAGTGAGCTCATGTTGAAATTTCACTCGTTGTGTTCGGAAACGCCATCATGGCGAAATAACCAAATGTTTTCTTTATGTAAATTTCCGTTTAGAAATCAGAAGGCACGCGCAGACCTTCATTATTCAATAATTTTAATATAATTAAACTAATTAAATATATTATATTGCATAAGATATCTGTTGTATAGATAACCAACAGCTCACTATTCTAGTTCTCCTAGATTTTTCAAAAGCATTTGATACCGTAGACCATCAAATCCTCCTCACCAAACTCCAATCTCTTTCCTTTTCCAACAGTGCCATTAGCTGGTTCCAATCCTTTCTATCCAATCGATCCCAATACGTGGTCATCCCCGTCAGCAATCCTTCTAGCCCTCTTCCTCTTTCCCGTGGTGTACCGCAGGGCTCCTCGTTATCCCCAACTCTATTTTCTGTTTACATCAATGATCTTCCTCTTTCCATAGTTCATTCCAAGTTTCATCTTTACGCTGACGATACCCAAATCTACCTATCCTTTAAGCCCTCTTTGCTACGAGATGCTGTAGACAAGCTGCAAGTAGATCTTAACAACATCAATGCTTGGGCTGCAGCTAATAAGCTTTCCCTGAATCCAGACAAATCCAAAGCCATTGTTATAGGCTCCCAATCCCTCATAAGTTCTACTTCCCCTTTTCCAGCCCTTTACCTTAACAGCATCCCTATAAAATATTGTAAATCAGTTAAAAATCTTGGGATCATATTTGATCAGAACCATTCCTGGAAAAATCATATTTCCCAAATTTCCCGTCGGTCCATATTTATCCTGAGACAGCTCAACCTCTCCCGCCATCTCCTGCCAACAAAGACCCGTCAACTCCTCGTAACTTCCCTATTATTCCCCCAGTTTGACTATGGTTGTTTGGTGTATGGTGGACTTTCTGGCGATCTCGAGGCAAAACTCAAACGCCTCATGAACTGTTTCATTCGTTTTATCCTCGGGATCCCCAGAGACTCCCACATATCACATTTCTACCAGGAGCTAAATTGGCTATTCCCTCTTTATCGTCGTCAGTACTTCCTCGGCTCAGTCCTTTACCAAGTAATTCAATCCCGAAGACCTTCTTATATTTTTCAACTTCTTAAATTTAAATCCTCGGTTCACTCCCGTAACACCCGATCTCGTCCTTCCGATCTTTATATTCCTTCCCACCGAACAGCAATATTCGAAAAATCATTCGTCACCCGTGCCACCTCGCTATGGAATTCCTTACCTCTGTCTGTCCGCCATTCTACCAACCTTGAAACCTTTAAATCCCGACTCTTCCACCACATTCTATCCCTCCAAGTTTTACCCAACCCCTAGTCTATATTGAAGCTGTACACTATATACTGATACTGATAGCATTTATAAGTTTTTAAGTTTATACGTAAAATTCAAAATTATTTTGTAATTTCAAAATTATTCCTATGGGACTTCTGTCCCGGAATAAGAATAAAACTTTTCATTCATTCATTCATTCATTCATAAGGAGTAATTCTTGCAACAAAATATGACATAATCCGTAAGAAACGTATCGCCAACCTAAAAGTTGATAAATTGACGACTAAACTTTTGATGTTTGATTTTCACTGAAAAGCAAATAAAAAGTTTTCAACAAACAAAAAACTTGTTTCCTATGAATTTTAAACAAAAAGCTTGTTACAAAGAAAAGGAGGTTATATTTTTTTCTAAGAATATTGGGAGATTGTGATGTTGAAGGTATATTGGCAAATTGAACAAGGTTCAACATCTTCGGACGTTCTAACTTTGGGCATGTTGATGTTGGAATGTTGAAGGAATTTCACCAATATTTGCTTAAAGGAATTGTACATCGTAACATTGTTTGGTATTTCCCTACTGATTAGATCGCACTAGTATTTCTAAAGTGACACAACTCAAAACAAAACTCAACTGAACATGTGTCACTCTTGCCTATGTGTACTAGTGCCCTCTGGTGTACTAGCTCTGAAGCTAGGTACAAACAGTTTTGATGGTTGATAATGAGGTATTTGCCATGTATTTCACACTCATAACTATGTCAGTTTGAATAAAACCGATCTTTGAGTTGTATCACTGTAGAAATACTAGTGAGATATCTGGTTATCCCATAAGTAATGTCGGTGGACTGTAGAATGTGTCGATCCAAGTTTTCTGGTAGCTCTTCGACTGTTACGACAGGATTTTATTCTACAGTAGACTGCAAGAGTTCTTCGTCAAGCTCTGTTGGTCGACCTGTACGAGGCTCGTCTTCAAGCTTGCGGTTTCCCGCTCGAAATCTTTCAAACCACCGCTGCACTTGTCGCTCACTAATGACATTTTCCTCATACATTTCTACAAGTTACCAATATGTTGAAGCAGCATTTTCTACTTAATCGAATTCGCGAAGCATAAAATGGCATAAGTGGTGCCTTGGGAGAGCCATTTCAAATGAAATTTCAGCACAGAATAAATAATTTTTACCAACTAAAACATAATAAATAGAAGTGTACTTAATGCTTTAAAAAAAAAAAAGAAAAAGGAAAATAAAAATAAATTGAAAAGTTGGAAACATAAACACAGAGATTATTAAAAACCGACATTACTTATGGCATGACCTAATAATATTTTTTAAAGGCATGATGTGGTTGGTACGCCGTGAAGTCACGCTAAATATGACAAGGAGCTTGGTGTTCTTCTCGAAGACAACATCGATTCCCTTCTTTTAATATTCAAAATCTCCATGGGAGATGTTCGGAAGGCACCTAAAGCTAGCCTGATTCCAGTATTGTCCAACACTTTAAATAATGAAGGATATCCCACTCGTAAAAGATGTTTTATTAACCAGAGTTCAACCTTCCCACCCTAAGCTTTCCACTCAACAAAAACCCGAATTCCTCTCCCTATCAAGCGGCACCCACCCACTCTCTCCACCAAGGCGACTCAAAAGACATTGGCCTAGAGATCTGCTGCAGTGACCAAGTGAAATGCTAGTAATGGCTTTCTCTTAGCGTCAATGCCTGTGGCTTGCCGATCTCTCTTCGACTCCAGTCACTCGTCGGAGCAGAATGGAGCTGGTGTAGGACCTTTCAACGTCATCTGAGCGTCCTTCTGGCGTTAATCGAAGATGAAGTTGGGATGCCTTGAGCACAGAACATCATTCAAAATATTAACAGATGTATTTATATAGAGGATGTAATAATCAATAAAATAATAAAAAATTAAGGACTATCAGAGCTATAAACTGTGAAACATGGATATGACCACCAACGTGGTGGAGTGACCTGTATATGTTCCCACTGTGTTTTAGAGATAATATTCAGGAAGTTAAACCTTTTCATAATCCTCCTTTAAATTGCTTATATGTGGCTTAGCTTGATATCTATATGAAAACCTAAGAATTTAAATTCAACAACATATGGTAAGGTATCTTGTGAATACAGTATTAGTTTTACATTCTTTCTTCCTGCCGAAAAGTCGTCTCTTTAGAAAATTTGGATGAAGACATATTGCTTCATTGATCCAATTATTTTATAGTTGTCTGCAATTTAATGTTTTTTCAAGAAATTATATTTTCGAAGAAAACGAAATCGTTCACCAGGTTTAAGGGTAATTTCTTACAATTGGTTACAAAATGGCACTTAAATTGATTGATGTCGATATTTTAGAAAGAAGATAGAGAAAAATTATTATCATTTATTATTTTATTGCTGCCCATTTGCCATGGTTTGCTACAATTCAGCATACCAATCTCTCCTAGTTTGAGATTTCCCGTTTTTCAAAAATGAGTTTTCTAAAATTCACCGTTGAAAAGAGTGATCGGTAAATCTGTGATGATGTTTCTCCTCTTTCGACTACTCACATGTATCATTCTTAAGGTGTCACTTGTATAAGTGTTGATGCATGATCCCTATCAAACCATATAATTTTCGCTTGGGATGCTGCATTTGATCTATTCCAGCCATTTGATGTTTTCATAGATCAATCGGGTCTCGAAAGTAGTGTTTTTGTGATATCAGATCTTAGAAGAATTCACTTTGGAGCCAGACAAAGGCCATTTAAATTCTTGGAGATTACAAAGTACAGTGACATCAAGTTTAAGCAATAAGCATACCATGAAACAAACTATGCTTCGTTAGGTTTACGCCGACGTTCATCAATTTGATAACACCTCGTACTGGCTTTAGCTGTTCAATGTGGGTTGATTCCTTACTTCGTGGGTTTCCCTCACCTGGCGTACCATTCTCTTATGAATCTTTGAGTTTAGCCAAAGAGGTTCTGTCGCCTTGGTTTTATAATTAGAACCGTAGGAGAAAGTTGGACCTGCTGCTGGGCCATGCACGTGGAGTACTCCCTCGAGCAATAAGATATACCCTGCATACCATTGGCTAATCCTGAACTGAAAGAGATTAATAGGAGCTAATCGGGTAAGCGTTTACACAACAGCATGCCGGAGGCCACTCATTAATACATGTCAACTCAGTTTTTTCAAGTTTTAGAAACTTGAAGCTGTCTTGTAAGGTAAAGAATGAAGAGAAAGGAGTCCTTTACCTCGCCACTTGTTCATGAAAAAAGTCCTCATCATAGCTAGTTCCATTTTATGCTTATATTTGGTGAGATTTGGAGATCCTAATATTTCGCCTTCAAGGGAAAGGCGAAATAAAACAAAACTTCGAATACTTCAAGCATCGTTTTCGCCGACTCAAGTGGACCAATCATAGGCAACACATGAACTTATGAGGAGGAACTTTATTCGGGTTTGAAATAATTACTTTCACGTACCGCGATTTCGTAATCGCTTAAGGGGTAATACTACTTGTGTGATCAAAAACAAAGTAATTTTCTCCAATTTATGGATAACAAATAGATCAATATTTTGTAATTATTTATTTCATAAGTTATATATGGGATGTTAAAGTAACCAAAAAAAAAAAGTTTTAATTCTTCAAAAACAAAATGGTGGCCCTATGTCCAAGGGCGTATATAAGGAAATTTTATTTTGTTGGGAACATTTCATGTATAAAAAAGCCTATAACAACGAAACATGTCTTCTACATTTACCCTGGTCTAAAAGGTGTCCAGAGGACGTTAAAACACACCATTTTACACTAAAATATTTAAAATTTTCCCTACAGCCCAAATTTCTAGGTTCTCCCTGCCTCCCCGAAATTATTTTATTTATATAAAGTGAAGAGTCTTCAGTACACCGACATGAAAGAATCCTCTGTAACTCTCAGATATATCTTGCTACGACAAATAAGAAGTAGGAGACGGGATGGTCAAGTCATTTAGATACTTGTTGCATCATTAGGTTTTCTGATATCAAGAGATTAAGCCGAGAACATATCTAAGTATTGCATAGGGCGATAAGCTTTGCTTTGGAGGATAAGATACTTGGAAAATCACTTACGGCTTATCGGACGATGTCAAGCTGCATGGAGTGCTTTCACGGGATTTACTTATCAGCTGTTACTTCCGAAATGTAGGATAGATTAGAGAAAAACTAACCGTTTCTCTTCTTGGGAAGCCAGAGGTTCTGCAGTCTAACATCCATAGGTATCAGAGACCTGTGCTAATCTATTGGGGCTGATGTCCCTACAGAATGGTCATCATATGTATTTTTGGTTTGTTATATTATGTATTATGTATGCCGCATTATCCTTTTAAGCAGCCAAAGCAGCCCAAAAAATCAAGAAGCAGCAATTAATTAAAAAATATCCCGACCGAACACTTACTGCTAACTGAACATTTACTAAAAATTGAATGAAATCTGTCCCGGTACGATCAAGGGAGTTATGTGGTCTCGTAACCCTCTATGTCCCGTCCATGAGGAAGGTTTCCGTTTTTAGCAAGGTTCCTCCCTCCCTTCATAGGGAGGAACCCCGCTTATAAGGTTGACCTAATGAAACAATCCGGAAGTGCCCTTTTTCTGTCAGGTAGAGGTGAGGGTCTGGGCGGACATAATTGAGGTCATACATTATTTCATGAAAGGTCTAACCAAAATTATAACTGTTTCTATTTTAACCTTTCCAAACGACATTAGGATTAGGAACAGAACTGCGCTATGATGATGCAGTTCCTGCGATTCGGACTTTATCTGGAGGGCGTTATTTTTAAGTTATAAGGGCTGGAAGATTCGCCCTGTAGAAATTTCTTGAACAGTTCAGAAGATTCAGGAGTATTCGAGAGCATTCCACAGAATTACAGAACATCCCATTGTGGAACATTCCAGATTTATCTTACATTGGAAGTCCGAGCACGAATACGCTCAAGATGGCCTACGTAGATGCCATAACACTCAAAGATTCCTGCATTTCTCAAGTTCAACCATACCTAGTTTGCTCTTAAGTAGTGAATTCGAAAAATGTATACTTAGATATAGGACAATAAAATTAAAAATGTTGCTTAAAAAAAAAATAGTTAGAATATATTTTTAATAAAACAGATATACCTATTATATGTTAAAGTTTATCCTTTTATTCCAACTACCACACAATCTCATATTAACTCCCTGAGCGAAGCCCTGCAAGTTTTGAACTAAATTACTCCATAGTAACAAACTACACGACGATAATAATGACAAAACTAAAAATCTAAACTAATAAGCCCTAATACATGTCCACGTGAAAAAAAAAAAAAGTTAATATATTCTTTACACTTCACAGCAATCCACAGAGCTGTTGTGACATAGTTATGCAGGAAATCACAGAAATAAATTATTTCTGTCATGCAAATGTTCATATTACATATATATGTATATAAAACCGAGTATCGGTGGGCTTATGTTGAAACATATTTAATAATTACCTTTTTTAATGAGTAAAGTTTCTTCGCTTAAGGCAGTGAAAATGTTTTTCTTTTTACAGAACTTTATTAATATTTTTGTTTTCTATGCCCGATATGTTTTGTAGTAGTAGACTCTTCAGGTCCCCGATGTCAGAAGCTTATAAATCTGAAAATGAATTATTTTGACGTATAACATATCCATATATATATATATATATATATATATACTGGTTACCCACTAATCAATTTTCAAAAGAGAAAATCGCACATTAGCCAGCTCTAAAAAACTCACAAATAAATAATAAGAAAAATTATATTCATATATTTGCATATATAAGAATATGAAATTATTATAATAGTACTTTATTTCTTAGGAAAAAATATATAATATTACTTTATTTCTTCTTATTCTTTAGGATCGATGATAATTTGAGATTTTCGAATCACAAAAATGCTTTAATAAATGAGCCTTAATGTTAATAATTCCTTCCGAATTCGCTAATAATTGTTTTTTTTAAACCTCAAACAAAAAAAAAAAAAAAAAAAAAAGTAAAGATTTTAAATTAACAAAAAATATGCCAACCGCCATAGCCACGTTGAGTGCACCAGGTTCCCGTTGATCAACGAAGTTAAGCAACGTCGGCAACCTGTAGATAGCCCGGCGTTTATAGCCCAATTGTTGATAACCGTAAACAAAAAAAAACAAAAAAAATAAAAAATAAACGCTACAAAACGCTAATTTATTGAGATGTTATAACTTTGTGTCATTCGCATCCTACATTTATTTTTTTATAAAGAGAAGTTAATCTTTTATTCATATTTTTTTTATATGGAGATCTATTACAAAATTGTGGGAAAATACCTAAGCTGTAATAAAGACGTAGGTGCAATCTTCGTAATTATATCTCAGTACAATGTAAAGAAGGAAGGAAAATATTAAAAATAAATCCTGTGGTAATGAATTTTAATGACTATCTCTTTGATAACTAACTGCTGTGATTCTTGATTATATAATGATAGTAGACTGATGATACCTTGATAGAGGGATTCATCAGGGATCTTAGGCTGATGTGTATTAAAGTGCGGGGGAAAACAGTGACTGCTCTGATCGTAATTTCCTTTGTTTTCATAAGCAATAAAAGGAAGGCATTTCGAATGGTAGCTTTAGAAAATACACAGTTAAAAAAAAATTCATAAGAACCGACTTGGTAGAGAATGAAGTAAGCTTACCATTATGGAAGCCTTATATTTACCACAATTTCTCCGCCGGTTTCAATATATTTAATAAAATATAGGAAAATCTAGTATATTTTTCCCCGCTTTCCCGAAAAGGGTTATAGATGTGATTATGAAAAAAAAATGTAATTCGTATCCCTTAGTTATAAGACCTATAAAAAGCGTAGCTGAAGCCATTTAAAGCAAATATTTGCTATATTGTATTTTATTTGTCTTAAAATGTTAAAACTATACAGCCGTACTATACGAAAATCTTACATTTGACAATATAAAACTAACAGGAGTGTGAAACCTCCTTCAACCAACTTAATTGATTATGTGTATAAACTTCATGCATTATTATAATATTGATTTTTCATATATTCAAGTATATTGTAATATTGTATTCTCTTATAAATAGATGTGTATATAAATTTCAATTTGTATATTTGGCCAAAAATGTGTAAAATAAGATTGTATTTAATTAGATGTAATTTTCGTAAGTATATTATATATGTAATTTTTGTTCTGAGCAAGTCGCCTTACTTACGGTCGCTCATAAATAAATAAAATTAAAAAATTAAAATTAAAGCAAATATGTAAGCGCTACGATTTTTTCGTATGTCGATTTTTTTCGCGAAGTTAGGTGAAAAATGTTCTGGCTGAAATTTGTATTCTGGGAAAGTATTTTTGTACCACAAATTTATCAAATGCTGAAAAATGTAGGGTGATTGAGGGCAAACAGACACATGTATGTGTGTGTATATATATATATATATATATATATATATATATATATATAGAGAGAGAGAGAGAGAGAGAGAGAGAGAGAGAGAGAGAAATAGTCTTTATTAGGCAACAAAGAACATAACCAAACAACAAAACAAATTGTAACAAATTATACAAGCCTGCCTACAGAAATATATTGTAGACAAAACATTGCTGAATACATATAACTCTGAAGACTAATACTCTTGGCTAACTGCCAACAGAGAGAGGTAACCATAATAATGTCCTTTATTTATTAATTTTTTTTTATTTTATTTTTTTTTTTATCATTATTAATTTATTTTTATGTTGTTGTTTTGCTTTTTTCTTTATTAATCATATAATTTTTTTTCATATTTCTTTTCTTTTTATTTATTTTAATTTTATTTGTAATTAATTTTTGTATACATCATTATCATTGCTTATTTATTTTTTTTTTTTTTAATTTCAATTATGTGAGATCATAAATAAGATCCTGTATATACTGATCATACTTAACCAATGTACTTAAATATTGTACAGATGTTAAATAAACATATTAAATAAAAAAAAACATAATAATAGCATTAATATGTGATAAAAACCAAAATCAAAAAAGGCAAAGACAAGATACGTTTTACAAACTTACATCACAGCTACTTGCTTACAACTAAAACATTTCTAACAACCAAATTTGAATATTTGAATACAATTATACCATCCAAAATTATATATTAAATATCTTCTACATAACAGTAAATTAACATATAATTTATATTTCCAAAATATAAACATAAAACTAAAACTACTAAAATACACACATACATACTATTGTTTTAATATCACACTCCTGTTCCAGGCATCCCTTCCATAGCCTACAATATTCTCCCAGTTCCGCCCATTTAAAAAACCACAAACTTCCCCAAATGAGAGATATTCTACACCCAACCACTTCAATATAATTTCCTTTAGCTGCCTACATGAACCTATGAAGTGGTATCTTCTTGAGCAGGGCAATTGCAAAGAGGACAATAGCTAGTTGGAGTAGAGTAGCGGTGGGAACTTAGCTTGAACAATTCTCCCCTTAACTTTATCAGCCACATTATTTTAGATGTTAAATTTTTATCATGGAAATATCCATTAGTCTGATTAATTTCGAGTCTGATTTATTTGAGGTGTTTGTAAATTACGGTAGTCCTTGACTCTTTTGCTGCATAAATATTACTCTCCTTAAAATGACTTGAAACTGCTGCCCTAATATTTTTAAATATATCTGCCCAATTCTGCATATTAAGCACATCTGATTTCTCGGTTATGTGATATTTATTCATAATGTTTAAAATGTCCTTGTAATTGTATAGTGCTTTCTTTACTATTTCAGTTAATAATATTTTCGGATTCCTAGAATTCGATAGATCTACGAGCTTCAGTAAATAATTGTGGTGGACTTTTAAAGTATGGATAGATTAAATTTAGAGATTCGTTATATATCACATAATTTGGCGTGTTTCTGGGAAGTTTTAATACCTTTTTAATATATATATATATATATATATATATATATATATATATATATATATATAAACCACCGGTATTTTCGTAATCTATAGGGTATGAAGCGTTAACATTTCTTTTCATAAGGTTGACGTCATAAGCGGGCTTCCTCCTTATTGAGAGAGTGAGGAAACACACTAAAAAAGTCCGACTAGCGTGTAAATATAGTATTTATCCTTCTGTTTAGAATGTTTAGTATATAAACTCTTAATATTGTTTTTTATGTAGTTGCTACTTTGTTCTGCCACTTTAAATTTATACCCTTGTACAGTACAACCTTGTTTACCCGGATCAACTGGGACCAGGACCGATCTGAGTTAACGAAAATCCGGGGTATCCAGAGAATGAATGTAAAGTGAAAAAAAAAAAATCATATAAATGACCGAAATATTTTTAATGAAGCTTAGTAATAATAATTGACACACTTGTCCCTAAAAACACATACTCTGTACATACTGTAATAGACTATGTATTTGCACTGTACCCAATATAGTTACAAACTAGTCTGTAGTAAGAAAGGCAGTGAGCTTCTGCTGTCTCAGTTTGCGAGAAGCTCGCTTACGAGCAGCGCGATTTCGCTCCCGCTTTAACATTAGAACTTCATTTGGCAATGTTTTGGCTTGGCTCTCGAAATACACCATCAATTTCCCTAGACTACTGCTTCTGCGGGGGCCATAAGAACAATAAACTGTCCTTAGAAATCATCTTGAAACAAAAGTCTTTAATGCGTTTTCTGTTCTTTTCCCAATCAGATACGGTTAAATGTTCCTACTCTAAACTCTGCAACAAGACGATACTGTACCTCGACCGTGACGCTAGGAAAACACGCAAATTTAACCCACTGAAAACAGCAATTTATCATCTGTAAAACACGTCTTCAGTCACTACACTGAACAACATAATTTCGTTTTCAAAACTGATCCGTGTTATCTGGACGTCCGAGTTAAAGATGTCCGGTTTAACAAGGTTTTATTGTATACTGTTAGTGGAATTCAAATAGCTGCTAGGATCTCCAAGTCAGTCAATTTACTTTTAAAAAAAATTCCCAAAAAATAAATAATAATAATGAGTAAGGATCTTATATAGATTCATAATGGAACGTAACGAACATATTAGAAATTGTATGATTTTTTTTTCAGTTCAGATCATCCTAAAATAATTTTTCAATGATTACGTTCCATAATTTTCAACTCATATAGAGATATTTAACAACATTATACAAACTACACAGATATGTTATAAAATACGAGTAATTTTATTTTTGCCTCCCGGGGAAGACCCGTTGGCCGTGAGTTTTGTGGCGTAATCACTCCGTGCCTAAGGTCTTGGGTTCGATTTTCACGAGGGGTGATGGCTTTTCTTTGAAAAAAAAAAAAAAGAAAAGGCATCAGCCCTATCGTTGCGAAAAAAGTTTCCTCAAATATTGTGTCAATTCTGAATGTACACTAAAATTTTAATATTTCGTAATTCCTCTTCTCTAAATTGCAGAATAATTTAAAATAAACTTTTGGTCAATGTAAAAAGTCTTTGATATTCAGTACCTCGATCCAAAATTCTACATTTTTCAAATTTCCTCCATAATAGCTGAAGAAATAGCTATAAAAATGGTTTTATTACAAAAAATACTACCTGGCTTTAAATCATGACAGCCTGTTTGGGCCGGACTATAAACAGCATTAACCCTATGCAATATGGTATTTCCTAGGTTTTTTCCCAGTTGGTCACCCATCCAAGGTCTGATCACGCATGAAGTTGATTCATAGGTAACCGAACGAGAACCGGCGTGTTCAGGGTGAAATTTTAAGAGATACGTTTTGTACTCGTAGTTTATCAGTACTATCAACAATATGACAATACAAAACAATCAGAGGTTAACAGAGCCAACAAAACAATCACGGAGGATTGCGGTATCAATAATGCAAAACAATAAGAGTTCATTGCACCTTTATTGCACGCCAGGAACTAGTTTAGATGCACAATTCCTGGATTGAGTACTGCATTCGAAGGAAGTGAAAACTTGGCAGCATGAGTTTGCAGACGCCGAGTTCCAACTTACGTGTCAGCTGTTTGATGTTTGTGCCATTGAGTATCCGGGGAAAGCACGTCCAGTGTGAACCACCTTTTAATACGTGGTTAAGAGTATTTGTGACATAACTAATATCAGGTACTTATCATATTTTAATTACCAATTAGAAACACATTCACTTCATAACTGGTTACTCATTAAAAACGTCCTTTACGCCAGACCTGAAAAAACTGAGTCAACAAGGCTGGACTCAATTTTTTGTTCGGACTTCAACTCTTGCCATTCAGCCCTCTTCAAACACGGAGAATCTTATTTCAAGTCTTTTTTCCTGTTTTTCACCTGTAAATAATAAAAACAAAATTCATTTATATTTGGAACTGTTATGTTTTTTATTCTTGGTCACCAACAGTTCAAGTAAAATAATATTCAATTCTTTTAGAACTTTCGAATTTGAAAAATATCTTCAAATCTTTATCGATCATACCTTGTAGACACCCAAAATGACTCCCCATAAAATTTATATATACATGTATATGTATATATTTACATATATATACATATATATATATATACATGATACACGCCAGAGTTTTTGTTGGAATTTCGGGGGGGGGGGCTGGGACCATTTCCGGGGGGGAATACTAACAATCTAGAACTTGGAATAGTTTTAGACAACTATTACACCTAATACATTTTTGTACTAAGTGAACTTATTTAATTTATTTTTAAGGGGGTTATGACACATTTTACCGATGAAGTGAAAATTTCGGGGGGCTGATAAGTGCAAGCCCCATTAATATTTAAGATAAGTTTTATATATGAATAATTTTGTTTGATTTATAAGATTTTGTTTTCATTTGATTTAAATACAAATAACGAAATTGCACTTAATTTTTTAATGATATTAAATAGTTTGGACAAACGTACTGCCACCAGAATGAAACGTACAGAAAAATAAACTCTCTAGCCATAGGTGTTCTTTAAGGCACCATATGGCGTGGAAAAAAATCAAATAAGCCCAAGACAAATACCATTTCTGCAACTGTTGCCAAATGCACTTTATTGAGAGCAGGAGTACCAATCGGGTGACTAAGGAGACAAATGGTGCCAAAAAGCTTCGTGGCTTTTATTGTCTGGTCAAACAGGTTCTGCCAAAATCCTTTAGGAGTCGGATTTTTTTATGCGTTATATATACTACCTACAATGTTCAGATTCGATGCTTTGCTCTTGCATTGTGGACAATACGGCTTGTCGCAACTCTAACACCGTTAAAATAGCCAGAAATGCCTTAAATAAAGTATCGAATAAGACCATTTTTCAATATATTACTTCGTCAATGTATCAAATATGTTCGTTCGATAGTTTGCTCCGATTTTCATATTCGATAGTACGATATGGTAGGGACGATATGTGAAGTGTGTTTTATTGTTTTACTGAGCAACCCAAAAAATGTTCTTTACGGTCAGCTGACTAACTTCAGGGCTGACTTTTTGGTAATTGGGCCGATCACCTTTCACCCTGCTGGGGTGCTAAAGTTCTCACCTTAACGTTCAAGGCCATCGGGTCGCCTTTCATTTCTGATTAGCCAAGATCGGTTCAGCAGCGGAAGGCATGTTTCATTTTTGATCTCTTATCTATACAGATTCTGGAAAAAAAAGATCAACCTGAGAATAACCACTATCAAGCAAACAGGTGAGTAATTGGTCAGGTTTAGAAAGGGATTAGTAGTACAGCAATCCATTTGCAATTGTTATTTGCATTAATTTACAGCGCATCTAAATCTATGCTATTAGCTCCGATTTGCAGTAATATCCAAGATTGTTGTTGATGAGGGATGATTTTCTACGAAGGTCATTTGAAAAGAAATGAAATAATGAGGAAGAGCTATAAAAATTATCATTTTTATTTCCTATAAAATTTAATCTATTCCATTTTAAAATTCATAAAAATAAATGAGTGAGTTGTAAATGCTGATACTCTATAAAGTGAACCCAATGATATTTCACCTAAATTTTTCTAAATTTGAGTACATAAAATAATTTTTAAGCAATCTGGGATTAGTTGGGATTTTGTAAAAAATCTGTATTAAGGACGAAGTCATCTAAATCTGTCATTTTAGCTGACGAAGGCTACCAAAGAGTACCCGAAACGTCCTTAATACAGATTTTTTTTTTAAATCGTATTGGTGTTTTCTTGGCTGAGTCCCAACTAATCCCTGATTGCTTATCACGTCGACGGCTAACTATCTAATCTTCATGATAAAATAATTCATGTTATTTTTTATTAGTAATGGACCCAATTGAGGGAGGGGGGTAAAGAGAAAGGTCTACCCTCCTCCCCAAAAAAAAGTTGCATCAGATAAAATAGCTCTGCAATAAATTGGTGGAGTTATTTTTATTTAGAATGTATAGCCAACATAATACTAATAAAATGAAAAATGGCTGATAAAGCTTTTATATCCTTAGCTTTTCTAGAGGAAGTATTCCAGGCCTCTATACATCTGTCCCAAAGACATATATTATATTTACAAGTCTGCAAGGTACCAAAAAATAAATTATTTTGACATTCTTTAAATCCGTATAAGTTCATACTCATTATACTTCATTTTAATTCTAGTAACACTTCAACCTGTAGGTAGCCCGGTGCTAATGGTCTTGCGATGTAAAAAAAAAAAAAAAAAAAAAATGTTATAATTTAATTTGAAATAAATAAATCCTGCATTTAAATGAGGCAATTTAGAATGAATTCATTTTTGCTTAGAAGACTTACCTCAGTGTGCTTATCCTAAACGAAGCGAAATGTTAAAATAAATAAACTAAAGAAAAAATAAAATCCGTATAAATGACCTATAACGGGAAAACACTCGTAAACATTGTAGATTGTCGACCTTCATCGGATACTATGAACGCGGTGTAATTTACAGACAGGCAGACAAAGAACAAACATTTAATTTTCGCTGGGTCAAGGACATATATAATGTTCATTAAAAACGAAAGTCGTAACGTTCCTGTTCGTGCTTGGCCTTATTCTTATCTTAGGGCCGTGAAATTATAAATATATTTATACGGGTGTTTGTGTATGTAAGTAATCTTTAGATTTCATACTCATAACAGGTCACGAGGAGTAGAAAAATTTATGTGATTTTGACCATACGGCAGGAGATGATTTGGTCAGTAATATGCCCAGTTGTTATTTTCCACTTTGCTGAGTGAGCCTAAAAACTATCTGGGACCCCGACACTGACCCTCGAACAATGACGGTCGAAGATAAAATGTTTAATGTGCTTCCGAGCTTTGTACTCGGGGAGTCCATAACATGAGTCGATTGCTTTATCACTAACCCATACTCGCCCAAAAGATCACCGTAGTAATTAAGATGCGTACACAACAAATAAAATAAATTTTAATATCGGCTCCAAATTTCAACTCTCTAAACGTCTATTTTCGAATTTGCATTATAGGTGGAAGGTCAAAAAATAAAAACTTCACTAAGTAGTTTCACAAACTTTTTCCCCCCTACATGTTATAAATATAAAACAACTTACAGTCCCAACTTGAGGAGAAGAACCTTCCACTAGTAGGGCCAAGTCCAGACTGGTCATGATCTGAAAGAATCCAATATGGTGTAAAATAATCAGCTGATCGATAATTGACATGTCATATGTTTAAAATTAGTTTACAGAAGAAATATAGTTTTAAAAATTACCAAAATAACCCTCTCAATACATATTTTTTGTCAAATAAATTAATAAAAATATTATTCAGGTGTTGAATTTCATTTTTTTTTTATTTAGCACTTTCTTTCTATGTTTTAAGATCTTGATATTTTCCTTAATCTTTCTTTTCATTCTATTTATTTCTTTTCTCAATGTGCTAATGTTTTCAAAATTACTTTTATAATTTATAGCGTGGTAAGTCGGTTTAAGTTCTGCTTTTTCAATATTTTGTCTATGCTGTTTAATTCGATATCTGTAACCGTTTACTAGAAAAGTCAATACAACTACTTTTCCAAACTAATTTTCACTTTGGGTACTCAGAGAAGATTGATTCAGTTGAAACTTGTTCCAGGTGTTTGACATTCATCTAACCTAAGATATTTGATTGAGAGGAGATCGTTGACCGTAGATGATGCAAGGTAGGGATTGTCGGGGTTCGGTCACTGCTACTTAATAAAACTACATTTTATCATAAAAATGGTTTTATTGTGCCGACGTTTCGGCTTGAACTTCAAGCCTTCATCAGGGCTGTAAAAAACAAGTAGGACGGATGTAATACTGAAATATACATATATATATATATATATATATATATATATATATATATATATATATATATGCCTACCTACACAAATACATATACATATAACTACACTCCCTTCTCATCCCCCCTAATTTCATTTTAGCCTCTCTAGATGCCCAGTCCCTCTTCACAAACATTCCCATAGATAAAACCCTAGAAATTATTGACAAGAATTGGACCACCCTCGAACCACACACCAAGCTATCTCGATCTTCCTATCTTGAATCCCCCCTATCCCTCTGCTGCAAATCCGGATACCTCCTATTCCAAGATAAATTCTTCAACCAGATCTCTGGCCTCGCCATGGGTAACTGCCTCGCTCCTGACCTTTCCAATATTACCCTTAATGACCTCCTTGACCAAATCCTCCCCATGTTCCCCGACGATATTATTTTCCTTAAAAAATATGTTGACGACCTCTTCCTCATAATTAATCCTGATAAGATTCCAGAAATTCTAACAGCCTTTAACTCCTACCACCCCCGGTTACTATTCACCATCGAGACCGAAACTAACAACTCCCTTCCTTTCCTTGACATACTCCTTATAAGAAATACAGACGGCTCTATATCCACTGATTGGTATACCAAACCCACTTACTCGGGACGACTTCTCCATTACCTTTCCTCACACCCCAAACACCAAATCCTCAATACTGCCAGCAACCTAATAAATCGAGCCCTCTCCCTATCCGATACCAAATTTCACCCTGCCAACAAATCCCGACTCCTCGATATTCTTACTACCAATGGATTTCCTACCAACATTATCACCCGTCTCATAAATTCTTTTAATAACCCTAAACCCATCCCCACTACCCAAGACAATATTGTCCCTCAATTCAGAGGCCTCCCATATATCCCAAACCTCACAGAAAAAATCCAAAAATCCCTACGCGATACATTCCCCACTCTAAAACTAGGACTATCGACACAGAACAAACTGAAAAACTTACATACGACTCTTAAAGACCCTATCCCACAAAAAGACAGGACCAATGTAGTCTACAGAATCCCTTGCATCACACCCAACTGCAATAGTGCGTACATTGGACAGACTAAAAACCCAGTAAGAAAACGTATCAACAACCACAAAAACGATAAACGGAATAAAGACATAAAGACAGCTTTAACTAGACATGCCATCACAGACGGACATGACTTTGGTTTTGACCAATACTCCATCCTTTCCACTGAATCCGACGAAGACAAACGCCTCCTTTCCGAATCAATTTTTATCCACCTAGAAAATAACCCAGTTAATGACAAAATTGACAAAGAAGTCATCTCCTCTACCTACTCCAACATCTTCCATTTATTAAAAACTCCATCCTAATCCCATATACCGCCTGCAATATAGCCCTTTATACCTGCCTCCCTTTCCATTAACACAACATTTTATGACTTTATGACCCCTTAGGTAGGTGTAGGTAGGCATATATATATATATATGTATATTTCAGTATTACATCCGTCCTACTTGTTTTTTACAGCCCTGGTGAAGGCTTGAAGTTCAAGCCGAAACGTCGGCACAATAAAACCATTTTTATGATAAAATGTAGTTTTATTAAGTAGCAGTGACCGAACCCCGACAATCCCTACCTTGCTAAGATATTTGAATTTTGGAGGCAAGAAAGTATTAGAAAAAAAAAAATGTTTTTAATAGACATTAACTGAAATATTTCGAAAACGGTTGGAAAATCGTGGTATGTGGAAATAGTTCATTCGAAAACATACTAAATTCTCTACAAAAAAGATTCTGATGTAATGTTTGATGGGGCAAGGTCAATCGGCGAAATAAGTGCTTAAAACTTCGAAATTGTTAGTTTTGTTCTTTTCAACGGTTTTTTTTTTCTGTTTATTTAAAAGTTTAAGCGTTATTTTTTTAATTACATTTAACGATAAAATGAGTATTTTAGTAAAATAAGGTATGAAAATGATAAAAATAATTATAGTGTTTCCGAAAGCGAACATTGAGAAAGAGAATGGAGTAATTTCCGGTTAGGACTCAGTAAGTTTCCTGTTGTGGCGCTCAAAATATTATATTACTTCTCTTTGAGATTTAATTTTATATTTTTCATGATAGATTAATGCCTACTGCTTCTATTCCTTTTTTGGGGGGGGGGCTTTCAACCTCTAGGGTCATGACAGCCAGTTTGAGAAATATGGGTCACTCTAGAAAGGTTTAATGAGACGTTCTATTCCTTTACTAATGGCACTAGGGATACGAACGGAACTGCGCTAAGATGACGCAGTTCCTGCGAGCTGGACTTTTTTTTCTGACTCGTTCTGCTAGCATTTCCTGTTTCCGGGTTAACAATCCCGAATCTCCTCAAGACATTGTTGACGGCAGAGTTCGTGCGAACGACGAGAAACTATGAAGTGTGGATGTAGCGTAAACAACCACCCAGAGCGACGTGCTCCTCGGGACAAACGTTCCTATTGTATAAATCTGCAATTATATCGACAAGCTCCAGTAGCTATGTACAAGACCTGTGCTGTAGTCATTGCTGGGCTGGCCGGTAAGATACAATACATTTAATAGAACCATCTGTATAGGAGTGTATATTGTCTTGTTACAATCAAGAGCCAGTTAGTTTCGGCCTGATAAGTGTTAATTCGTGAAATATCAAGACAATTTATGAAAACCAACTTTAGAAATCCAGAAACCCTTACCCTAAGGCATCGTAATGCAGAAATACTGTAAGTTAAGTCCACGAAATACATAAATAAATAAACGCTTAAGTAACAAGTCTTGCTAAAACGTGAATTCTTTTGACTACAAAATAGTTGTAGATTTACTTAGATAGATTAAGTAACAAGTCTTGCTAAAACGTGAATTCTTTTGACTACAAAATAGTTGTAGATTTACTTAGATAGATTAAGTAACAAGTCTTGCTAAAACGTGAATTCTTTTGACTACAAAATAGTTGTAGATTTACTTAGATAGATTAAGTAACAAGTCTTGCTAAAACGTGAATTCTTTTGACTACAAAATAGTTGTAGATTTACTTAGATAGATTAAGTAACAAGTCTTGCTAAAACGTGAATTCTTTTGACTACAAAATAGTTGTAGATTTACTTAGATAGATTTTACATGACCCATCCTTATTGAGGGAATTTTAATGATGTGATATGTTTAGACCCAGATTGAATTTTAAAGACTGTCTTGTGTTTACACGATCCAGAAGTGTTGACGTTTCGTAAGCCATACGTGTGTCCAGCATCCATCACGAGGTGATAATTTTGATCAAAGCCAACAAGTTTGAGCCCATATTGCTTTATTCAAGTGTTACTCGTTTTCAAGATATTTAATATTTTTGGTGTTTTTTTTAAAAAAAAAAAACAATCACTGCAGCTGACATGCCAATAATTTATAATATTTTGTTTTTTGCATTGGTGTCTTGGTGTGTGATTGAATCTGGAAGATTTTAATATAGCAGATGTTTAAAGAAAAATCATAAAAATTTAATGTACCGGACAAAACGGAAACCAACTTGACAGCAAAATACAGGGCCTCCGAGAGGGGCTACGGGCCCCTGTCCAAATAACCTGACGGGCCCCTTATCTCCCCTCCATTAACTTTAACAACAAACATTTAAAATTGAAATTTCACTGAAAACAAAATTAAATACATTTGTAAATGAACGGATTGGAAAATGTATGTGTTATCTAAGGTGCAATGGCACTTCCTGGGGATACAAATGTTTGGATTAACAATATTTAGAAACTAGTTTATATATTAGAAAAAGAGAATTTAGAAAGTTATCAGTTGGTTGTTCTCAATAACAATTATGTTAGATCTGACTATATTATTATACTTAGGTATAAACTTTTGTTATTTCGAATTGTAATGCGAGTAAAAAAAAAATCGTTTAGAGCCTGCTGCTGAAATTCGGGAACATAAATATGCTTTAGGTCCACCTGAAAAACCTACATAATGTACTGTATAACACAGAGTCTTCTTTTTCGTACATTGTCAAAGCGCATGCGCGAACGCCAGCGGACACTTTTTTGTGACATTTTTTGTAACTTTTTTCAGTTTAGTCATCGCTAAAGCATATTTATGCTAAAAATGACGCCGGGCCCCTCACCAATTGTCCATTGGGCCTCCTCCCTAGCGGAGGCCCTGGCAAAGTATTTTCTGTACTAATTGCTCCAAATCATAAAGATAATAAGAAAACACGCTCATATTACGCATTTCCGTGCATTTTTCTATGTAAATAGATTAGATAATAGTGATATAACGGAATATTTTCTTTGATTGCTATAGAGAGTGCAAAAAGGCTGTAACCGAACCTCAGAGATAGTCTATCCTTCCCGTTGCTATCAGATAGCAAGGCTACAGCGGTGCAGCCTAAAGGCACGGCAATATTATATACATCCAGCAATTAAGGGAAATAGAAATAATTATCATATCTAGTTAGTTATTTTTTATGGTCTTTAACTTCATTGATCCATTTATTCTTACTAGTTGAAAATCACAAAGGAGTTCAAGTAAAAAGCAAACAGTAAAGCTAATACAGTAGACTCTCCCTAATCCGGCGTAGACGGGACCGGGGTACAGTCGGAGTAGAGGAAACGCCCGATTAGAGAATTCAGTTAGAAGTTGTCCCTTATGTATTTGAAACCCCTTATTATTTGAGGATATAATAATATGTACCATATTTACCAGGGGCCTGCTGTCACACCTTTATCCAGCTGTCCAAGAGCTCTTAACGTCTGCTCGATCGGCAGAGTTACCTTCTTCCTTTTCATGGCCATAACAGAGCAAAAAAAAAAAAAAAAAAAAAAAAAAAATACCACGAGACAAATGTTTGGCAAGCTAGGAACGGAAGGTTTTCTAGGAACTCTTGAGAAGGTCTAGCTTCGGCTAGTTCCGAAATCCGTCGTTCATTTCCCTCGGAGACCGCCGGATTAGAGAGAGCGACGATAAGAGAACCCTGGATAAGAGAGAGTCTACTATATATATATATATATATATATATATATATATATATATATATATACACACACACACACACATTCCAAGCTTTCCAAATGACACAAGGACAAGAACGTCATGGAAACTTACTACGATGACGCAGTTCCTGTGAGTAGGAAATTTTTTAAGGATAATATTTGTGTTTCTTTTTTAAACAAGGAATAGGTGTTGCACAGGGGAGTGTATTAAGCACAACATTGTTCCTCATAGCAATAGATTCTTTCAGAGATTTCATTCCTCCCGATGTACAGTACTGCCTTTATGTGGACGATCTACTCATATTCTATTCGGCAAAGTCAGTTGAAGAATTACAGAATAGAATACAATACACAATTCACACACTCGAACACTGGACGATAAAGCTTGGACTTAAATTCTCAACAGAAAAGACACAATCAATTCCTTTTACGAGAAATCGATGAGACACAAATTATCAACTAAACATGTACAATATTATAGTCCAACAACAAATGTGATTAAATTTCTTGGCTTACACTTTGACAGTTACCTTACCTGGGTCCCCCATCTGAAAGAACTTGTCATTAGATGTAAAAAAATCATTACATATTCTGAGAGCTCTTGGTAATTCGAAATGGGGAGTAAGCGGCAAAATATTGCTAACCGTCTATCGTAGTTTCACCAGATCTATCCTGGAGTATGGATGCGCTGCGTATTCGTCTGCTAGATAAACCTTTAGAGATATCGCAAAATTTCAATCGTTATTAAGTCAAAGTTTCCAAAAATTTAAAATGAAGGAGCAGCTTATCGCCCAAAATTAAATTCGTGAAAGAAGTGAATACTCTTATTTCTACTGAAGATCGTACTCCTCCGCCAGCAACAGTATACTTTGAGATGACACAGTTTCTACGAGACTTACAATCATTTATGAATGGTGCTCGGTGAAATGAGGAACCGGTCCATAGGAAAAGTTCACCAAATGAGGCTAAGTCATTGTGTATAATAGTCTACTGGTCGAACACGGCATAGTCACCACTCCCTGTATGACAAAGCAAGCAATCGGGCCACGGTACACCAAGGGTACTTGGGCAATGATTGGTCAATCCACGTCAGAAATACATTCATCGCTTTGACAAGAATTTTGAGTTGGGTGATATGTTACTTTTAATAGTATACGTACAAAGTATCATAAGAATTACATTAAAAGTGTATAAATGACCTCTCCTGAAATAAGCAACACACAGAATCTATTAGGTTAGAAGGTTTCGAAGTTAGGAAGCATTGCAGAATACCTCCCACCAAGTCAAGGTCAATTGAAGTCAAGGTCAATATTTAAGTTGGCTTCCACACATTCATTCATAGTTGAACTTCGAACTGCACTATATAATTATCGGAAAAATAATACACATGTTATATTCACATGGATACCAACTCATTGCAGAATAACAGGAAACGAAATAGCAGATGTTCACGCAAAATTGGCTATTAAAGAAGGTTCGACTATAAATTATGTTCCTAGGAAGGATTTAATTTGCTCTATGAAGAAGAAAGTTCGCTCTACCTGGGATGGGGAATGGCGGCAAATTAGAGAAAACAAGGTAAGAGAAATCAAAGCATCTACAGCTACCTGGGACACTTCAATACGTGCGGCTAGAAGGGAAGAGGTAATTCTTACACGCCTCAAAATCGGACACACGAGGCTTACACACTTACACTTAATGACAAAAGATCCACCAACTTTGTGAATCACCTGAGGAACAGGATTAAGTGTTAAGCATAAACTGACGAAGTGTAGAAATTATTAACTTGAAAGAAGAACTCACGATATTTCAGGAACATTGGACGAAATATTGGGTGATACCAAAACAGCAATAAACTGTTTAATCAATTTTATGAAGGGAAACCGCTTTATTTAATAAAATGTAACTAACATCATGCATTAATTTGGGGGGCTATACACCCTCTCCAGACCTGACCACAAAATATTGTCACAAAGTATTTTTTTTTACATGTTTTCCACGATGGAGTAACCGTCCAGCGTGGGAGTTTATTTAACTACGTATGCCATCATTTCTGGATACTACACGTCACAAGTATATGAATAGTCTTGTGAAGCTGGGGTTGCCTCGCCTCAGCTGAGTGTTAATATAAAATACTAATTATTATTTCTTCCAAAGTCCCTTAATCCTTTCCATAATAAATGCTTTGAATAACTTCAATTCGTACAATACAAATAGAATCCTACCATTAGGTTATCTAAATCCCTCTCTTCGTTTAACGGTAACAAAAAAAAAAGGAGGGAAACAAAAAAAGCTGTCATATTTATATTTCAAATTCTCTGGTAGTGTATTTTCATTTCCTTTGTCTTCTGATCTTTGTGTCTGATTATCAGTGTGGCCGTTTTTTTTTATTTTCTTTTCTTTTTTTTTTTTTTTTGCAGCTGAGTGTTTTAGAATGTTTGTTTCATTAATGCGAAATTCCTTGAATTAAATACACTCCTGGTTTCAGCCCTAGGGCTGCTGATGTGGGCGCTGGTAGGACCGGACGTGGAAGGTATCCCCACGAGAATCCGCCCCTATGGAGAAGGTGCCTTCCTGGTGTTCCCCAAGTACCGAGGGAACATGTACTCATTGGCCAGACAGAGCGGCGACGAGGTGGTTCCCTACCCCAACAGGCATGTCCACGAGAAGGGAGTCATCACCAATGCCGTAGACATACACCTGGACTCGAGAGGGACTCTCTGGGTTCTGGATTCAGGGGTTGTACGGACCCTTGGCAAGCCCGTCAGGAAGTCTGGGCCGAGGGTGTTGGCCCTGGATGCAGATACTGGAGCGGTGAGTCGCATTACTTTTTTCTTTTATAAATATATTATACACCACTATAGTTTCAATTAGGGATGTTCCGATACCATCAAAGTATCGATCCCTGCTCATATGAGTAATACTCAAATCATTTTTCGATACTACTTACATAAATACTCCTAAAGTATCTACACTTACTCGTATCGGTACTTTTAGATATTTTTTAATGAAATTTTCGTAGCAAACGTTAAAAGACAATAATTTTGTGAGGGTAAAAATTAAAAGTAAAGTAATTAACCAACAAATTTTTATTTAATTAAAAATTATTTTTTAATGACTTTCTGCATCTACAAAGGCAAAAATAAATTAGAACCCAAATAATGAATATTAAAATCTAATAACGCAAATCTGTAACTATTTGGGTTCATTGTTTCGAACTCGTGATCTCCGAACTGTGACTCAGACGATTTTAACCTAGCCTAGGACACTCCCAGTATAACGACCTACCTGTGTAGCCAAGTTTGGTAAAAATCGGACGAAGGGTGTGGATTTTTATGAGGAACAGACATACAGACAGACAGCTGGTAGACGTTTTTGACTTAGCCTGCGAGACTAGCCGTATCATGATCTACCAGTATTCCAAGTTTGGTCAAAATCGGTCAAACGGTATGGATTTGTATAAGGAACAAACAGACAGACAAGTGATTTATATATATATATATATAGATATGAAAGCAAAACTCTTTAGCATCAAGATTGGTCAAAAACAATATTTTGGAGACAATCTATTCCTTGTTTGCGACATTGTTGCTACCTACACTCCCTTGGAACTACAATTACATAGTATTGTGCATATTTGTACAGACAAGGAAATACAAATTTCATATCATCCCATTCTGCAAATGGGTTGCTTTTAAGGGAAACTACTGGATTTGATAAATATACAGAATCTTCGTCGCCCTGGTGAGATTTTTTTTCTTCTTGTGTCTTATGTGAGCTACCTCCGTATGGTGATACCAAAAATCATTTTCGAGTGGTGCAGTAGATGAGTCATCATCTTCTGATTCAATTGGGCTACTAAGTTGTCTGACAACCGTAGTTCCAAGTTCTTGAATAGCTCTTCAACATAAACATGGGTCTTTGATGAGCAGGTTTTTAAAACATGTGTCTAGCTCATTCAATGTTTCAATTTGAATATCCCATTTTTTGATAATATTAAGAAGGTTTTCCGATATGTAATCAGCTGTATATCTTTCGCTTAATGCACGAGTTGCAAGATAATACATACACATTTTATAATTTTCTACATAATGAACTGTGGCGCTCGTGAATCCCACTTCATTCATTGTCTCTGTCCATATATCGTCGATACAAATGCAAACTAACGAATATGAAAAAATGCATCTTTCATTGTCCATCTTTAATAATTTCTGCTGGACTTATTTACGGCAAATTCTTCAATCTGACTTCACTCTATTAAAGGGAAAGTATTCCACTATCAAAAGGTCAAATCTGCCGAATATTTGACTGTCCAAAAAAAAGTTTTCATATTCGTTAGTTTGCTTTTGTATCGACGATATGTAGCGTTCTAATTTCTATTTTAGAACGCTAGCGTATATGTAGCTAGAAAGAAATTGTCTATTTTGGATAATCTGGACTTACAAATAGCAACACAAGCTTCGCACTTTTCCTTAGTTGAGTAGTCAGTCTGATTCGATTCAATAACAAGTACGTTTGTTTCGAAACCCAGTAAGTATCGCAAGAATTATTCGATGCTATTAGTACTTGGTATCGAGTACCTACTAGTATTTACTAATATCGGAACATCCCTAGTCTCAATCAGCTGTGAGTAGACAGGTCGATAAACCAAAAAGGCAAATTCAGGTTCAGGGCGTTTCATTTCTTAGGCAAATTTCATATTATTTATTTTAGAATGCATCAGTCTGTGGCTCACCGATCTCCCTTTGACTCCAGCCACTGGTCGGATTAGAAGGGAGAGCTTGGGCAGGCCCTCAACGTCATCATGAGTTGGGAGGCCTTGAGGACAGAACCTTCAAATTGCATTATATTACGAATGCATCAGGTCATAAGTGACAGTTGCGGCCTTTTTTTTATTAAATTTATTTCCCGCAACGCCAGCGATTTGCACTGATTTAAACAACAATCAAAAACTAATTTAATTACCAACAATTATCAGTAAATTAGACAACAAAGTACAACAAAAGTTTGAAAAGAACATAAAACAAAATTAATTTAGCAGATTTGTTACACCATAGTTGCCTAAAATAACAACATTAAACTAAAATTATGTAATTATTTATTGGATCCTGGAGTTCGCATATTTCTGTGGTCTTCCATTACTAAGTATTATTAGGTAAAATAAATTAATTAATTAATAATATTTTAAGAAAGTAAAAGAAATCATTGATTGAACTGAGATGAATTAAAATTAAAAATAATCAGATGAATCAATATTTGTTGGTAAACAAAAATTAAAATAAAATGAACTATTTTTTTTAAGATTTACTCAATGAAAAAAAAAATTAAGTGAAGACTGAAAATTAAAAAGGGCCAATATGTAAACTCCTGCAAAATTGGGCTAACCGTTGTTGAATGCATGTGTATTCTAAAAAAGAATTTTCAAACATAAAAAATAATAGTTAAGATAACGGAAAAAAAAGAATTTTTTTTTTAAAAATAAAATTTGATGTATACGAAGTTTAGAATAGTTGAAATAATTAAATGAGACTTAGTGCCTTATTTACTAGAGAGTACAATTAAAGTCTTGGAAGTTAAAAATGTACTATTTAATTATTCTATTATTGTGTTTATTACGAACTGTTTTCCTGATGTTTTAATAATATGATTTGTTTTGTTTTTAATTTTATGTCTTGTTAGGTATTTTTAATTTTTTCTACAAGTTTTACAAAAATTTCTTGTGTTTATAGTCTATAGAACGGTTAGCAAGACAGAAATTTACATTAATACTGTAATTAATTCATATTACTGAACCAGTGTTTAATAGTTCAGTTTATAATAAGGTCAGAGAATTAATTTTCAAATATTTATATTTTTTTGAGCGGAAAATTAAATGCCTTGGCTGGAATCTGATCCCAGCTCCTGCCGTTTTACATGTGAATGGGTTGTTAACATCAAGGCAAGTCCAACCCAACTTTTAATTATTTATTAGGAGCATAGTACTGACCACACTATCGCCCTAGTGTGGCGTATGGTCAAGAATCAGTTACCGTCTACAGAGCTGCCCCTCTGAGCCCTTGTGGTCTGTTATGGTACTGATTTTTTTTTTAATAATTATTATAATACGTTATATTTAATTAATAATAAATTAATGAAACAACAATTGAAAGTAAAAACAAACCAAGCAGAAGACATATATGAGGTGTGTGTATGTCTGTTCTGTGTATTCTTATTTTCGACCGGTGGAAGTTAACTTGTCCAAGTCCTGTTTGAAGCTTTGTCAGTCTGTAAGAGTGATTTGTTATTCCTTTGAACTTCGTAATATTTTGAATGAGGGTATGCATATGTCGCCCTTTTGTTGTGTCATCCCATACGTTTGCTACAATTTTGCTTTTTTTTTTTCATTATACGTTAGGACAGAAATTTTGTTGCAGCTAAAGTCAATTTATAAGTGTTCTACTTCAAGTCCAATTATTTCATGAATCTAAATGCCACCATGAACCGGCTTATTAGTTCAAGTGTCCTTCTTAGATATAGCAATTATAAATCATGTTTTTACATTTTATAAAAACAGGTACATTGTGCAACTGGTCGGTGCCTAGTTACGGAATACATGCACTTAATCGAAATGTTAAGCAACAAGAAATAAGCAATACAGTAGAACCTGTCATATCCGACCTTCCCATAACCGTCTCCTCCCGATATCCGACCTTAGTGTCCGACCGTCCGTGATTCACACGCGCCCCGTTGACGAGCATGTCCAGACTTGAAAGAGTAATTCATCTACACTATGCTTTGTTTTCCTGTCAAAAACTGTTGATTTGGAAAGAGCTGTAATCTTGTACTGTTCAATATGTGTTAACGCAGAGTGACTTGTTGAAGCTGATGTTTCAAAAGTTACCAAAGAAGATCTCAAGAATGCCCAAATCATTGCTGTTGTGCAGAACAGAACCGTGGACGAAGAAATCGACTAGGACGAATACGAAATCACCAGTGACGACGTAGTGAGTCATTATGCTGCTGTCGCCTTCGATGTATCGATGAAATACATCGAGCTATATCCGAATGCAACCCCAATGGATATATTGGGGGCAAAAAAGTGGAGGGACACTTCCGCAAAAAATCCATAACTGAATTATTTAAGTAATGTATGCTTAAATTTTGTTCGTCTTTTCAAAAGATTAAATATTTGAATGTACATAGCTTTAGTTCTACACTTACAATAAAGTTGTATTACAGTTTGTTCTGTACATTATAGCTTTTTTATAACTTTGAAAGACGTTTTTTCATGCTCCTCCCGATATCCGATAACCGTTCCGACCATGGCCCGGTCCCGTCAAAGTCGGATATGAGAGGTTCTACTGTACTTTCAAAGTAAGAAGTCATTAAGTCAAATGGGGACGTGTTAAGTATTTTTGAAGGGCGGTTACCCTGTTTCAACATTAGTTCTATGCCAAGTAGGGGAAACTTTCAAGGCTTTGAAATTATACCATTAATAGAACAAGAATACCCTTGTAAGTTTTGTTACGGAAAAATTACAGAAAACATGTGAGATGATGATATTATTTTATGTAAGAGGTTATATATTTTAATTTTAAAATCATTTCGTAATTAAAAGAGATTTTTGGAATAAGTGATCTAAAGGTTGCTTCCCTTCGGCGTGATTTATTTACTTTTTTCGAAAGAATATAAATCGTCAGTTGTGGAAATCGAACCCAAGACCTTCGTTATAGAGTTTTCAATCTCTAACACTGATGGCCATCGGTACTCTTTATCTGGAAATGGAATAACTTAAATGGGCTTATGGACTATTATTTAAGCAGAACTTCATACATATTGTTGGATCATGATTTTTTTCCCAACAAAGTATATATATTGAAAGGGCTCAAAGGGTGGCAACCTGTAGATAGCCCGGCGTTAATATCCCAATTGCTGATACGCCGTTAAACAGAAAAAAATGAATACTTTAAATAATACTAATAAATCTATGTCAATGGTCATGGGTTCGATTCCCACTACGGGTAGTATATTATCCTTCGAATTATCCCTGTCCTGGCTAGAAAATGGCGTTAGCTTGTAGATAACCCGTCACTGATGTTTTTGGAATAATCTTTTATGGTGTCTTTAAGTATTCTCATGTTTAAAACTTTATCTTCATAGTCGTTTCCTGGTTTTAAAATGCAGATAAAAAATCATTTATTCTTATATTTTTATCCATACTACCATTCAGATACAAAATTTGTATAATAATTTATTTATTTTCGTGGAATGATAAGAACGAAATCTGAAATCCACCCTTAATTAGTAAATATTCCTCAAAACGCAAAAAAAGCTTTGTGAATATGTAAAGTACATGATTTGACTGAAATAATTTTTTTTTTTTACATCCAGGGTGCAGCCAGGAATTTTCTCAGCGAGCCCTGAGATGAGACAATTTCTGGCGCCGGTGGGGATCGAACCCACCATCTTCCCGCTTATGAATCTAGCGCGCTAGCCACAAGACCACGGGAGACCCCTACTGAAATAATGTTAAAAAAATTAGCTTGTCACTCCTTGGCCCTTTGCAAGTAATTCTCCCTTGAAGTATGGAAATGTATCTAATGATATGATTTCTCAAAGGTAAAACTATATCCATGCAGCACCCGAATAGTGAAATATTATTCGCATAAAGCACTTACTTGTGTCTGTGGAATCCAATTCACAAGAAATTTAAATAATCAAGTATAGTTTTTGTTCAAAAAATTGCAAAGTTATTACAAGAACATGACTGCAATAAACACTGGGAAAAAATATTCCCTTGATCACAGTCCGATTAATAATCCTTTCCGTCGCCTTTTGACTATCCAAAAAAGTAAATATTTTCATTTTCCCTCCTGCCAACTAATACTAGACAATATTTAGTGGGCGACTCCTAAAATATTTTATATGAATTTTGTCCGCCTAAAAGGTGATTTTAGCCCACTATCCGCGGAAGAAAATTCCGCTGTTTTGTTTTTATTAAAACTAGAGCTAAAAAAACTTGTCTCGCATACATAAGTGGATGAAAATTGAATAAGTATTTTTAATACTAGAGAAGCATCCAACGAGTGACAGATGGATGGAAGCGGGAGGGGGTTAGGGGCGCGTCACAAGTCGTGTTGTGACTTCTAGAAACTTGTATATCTGGGATTGAATGGAAATTCGGAACAGTTAATGTACCTACCTTTTAAACACATTTTTTTCGGAAATGTATACAAAACAATTATGCCCCTTGGTTGGGAAGTCCTGCTTCAAGATGGTTAAAAAATACACGTGCTCTAGTATTGGTAATAATTTCCAATTACTCACGCCATTTCTGGTATGTGCTCGTTTTTTACACTCTTGAACTGACATGTCTTGACGAATTAGCACATTTCGTAATTAATTTATAGCACGAATGCATTATACAGGCTACGCAAGAGATAATTATACGGGCCAAGTTGCTGGTGTTGCGCAAGGTGAAGTATTTGGCTATTACTAAATGTTTCATTAATTAATTATAAAAAATTAGTTAAGTCAATTTTAATAGTCATCGGAAGTGTGGGTCGGTGAAATTGAAAGGAGTCTTTTGAGGCGTGACCTAGTGGAGACCACGTGCCGCCCATGTTGCAACTTACACACGATCCCGTCATGCAACTTGAAGGTGAAGCACGTGGTGAAAGATTGACACTGATTGGAGAAAATATATATCAAGTGCAAGGTCTTGAAGGGACCCAATTTAATACAGAAATTGCTCAAAAACTAATTCAAATGATTTATGTACACCGCTCATAGGAAAAAAAATCCGGCTGACCTTGTATTTTTTCCCTAAATAACAAAAGTCCGACTCGCAGGAACTGCGTCATCTTAGCGCGGTTCCAGTTTTTTTTTTTTTTTTTTTTTTTTTTTTTTTTTTTTTTTTTTTTTTTTTTTTTTTTTTTTTACGGCCCATCTACATCTAGGTCATTACATTAGCGCCGACATCCAGGGTGTAGCGAGGAATTTCACCAGCGAGCCGTGGGATGATAAAATTCCTGCCGGAGGTTGGGAATCGAACCCACCATCTCCCGCTTATGAATCCAAGGCGCTAGCCATTAGACCACGGGAGACCCCGGTTCCTGTTCATATCCCTATTCTCATTTGAAAAGCATAGAATAGAAACAGATAATATTTTCCTCGGCCTTTGTTCAAAGGGTTTTATGGCTGGCTATACCTGGGGTCAGGTCCGCAAGACCCTAGAATCCTCTTCTACCGATACTTCATTTCATACGTTTCAATGAATTGGAAAATATCAAATATTTTCACACATTCCTGTGTTCCTTTACTATAGTAATAATTCTACAGATAAAATCAATTAAAAAATAAAATAAAAAAACCAACAGCATAAAGGCAATTGAAAATATTCAAAAGACGTCAACGAATCTTTTTCTCTTGGCAAGCTATATTTCTAACAATGAATTGTTTTTCTTATTTTGCCTAATCTGTTTTATTGTAAAATACATTATCCAACTATAAGCAATTAAAAAATAACAAGGAATAAAAACAGACAAAAAGAACAGTTTGAATAAGCAAAATCAATTACTTTAATGTTTTAAGCACTTATTTCTCCGATTGACATCGCCTAATCAAAACTTTCATCAGAACCTTTTTTGTAGAGCATTTAGTAAGCTTTCTAATGGTATTCTTTCGTTTACCAAGATTCTCAACCTTTTTCGAGATATTAAGGAAAATATACAAAGTTACCAAAACTTTTTAAGTCTGTTAATAAAATATTTTATTCTAACCCTTCCTTAACTCCAAACGTAACCAAAATTTCAACATATTAGTTTTGATGAAAGTAAAACATGCAGAAAATGTTTCAACTGAATCCCATGATTCTAAGTACCCAAACCAAAAACGGTATTCAAAAAATATTTTTCCAATTTTCTCGAAAACGGTTAAAGCTATCGCCTTGAAAATGGTTTCATTCGTTTTCCTAGCCCAGGAATCATATAAAACGAGTACTTAGAAGCTTATGAACTCAAAAACGTAAGCGTTACGATTTTTTTTGCGCGAATTTCGCCCCAAACGCCATCTTCCAGTAGGCGGATTTTGCTGGTTAACGAACTTGACCTTTCAAATTGGACGAAGGATTTTTGTACCAAATTTCATCAAAATCGGACCATTCGTCTTCTAGCTAGAGAGCGAACAGACAAATATATATATATATATATATATATATATATATATATATATATATATATATATATATATATATACATATATATATATATATATATATATATATATATATATATATATACAAATTTGAACCACCGTTATTTTCGGTCTCTAGGGGTTCTGAAACGCGAAATTTTCTAGTCGGCACTTCCGGATTGTTTCATTGTATCAACCCTATAAGCGGGGTTCCTCCCTATGGGAGAGGGAGGAACCGCGCTAAAATGATTAAATTATTTGACCTAAATATTCTTCAATATATTCTGCCTGCAGAAGAATAATAAAGAATAAATTATTAAAGAAATATTGTAATATCAAATTAAACAAATGTCCATAATCCCGAATTCACTATTGGCTATTTGACGTCAAATAAGGAATCTCCGAAATGCTGCAAACATTATCGTACGTATTCAAAACATTTCCAAGGAATGACCTCTCTTCAAATATTTTCTCCTGAAGTATAATATCGAATCTGATATTTTCTAATACGTTTCGTAGCCCTAGCTGAGACATTTCACATTCTTAAGCAACTTCTTAAGATGGCATGTGAAGTTCTTTTCTTGACGGATGGACGTACCAAGGTAGTTTGGATGTGAGAATTGGGATTGAGGTCTGGGAGGCGTTCTGGTCACATCAAGGTGTGTTGTACACCTGATTCGTCAAGGTATACACATACAACGTTTACGATGTGAGGCTCGGCATTTTCCTACATATCAAGGAAATGGAGTCCGTGCACGCGGATTACGTTACTACTTCATGATCATAAAACATGCATACCTCTGGTCTCTTTCCGCCTCCTGGAATTTACTGCTGAAGACATTACAACTTAATTAACTTCCCAGGTCGAACTGAGGTACGTTGCCTCCGTACTTAATAGCATTGTGAGGTACGTTTTCTAGAAAATAAAGATTATATGACTGATACCAAATCTGAACCTTTTAAGACAACGCCTAATAATGTCTCTAAGCATCGGTTCCTTTAGAAGAATTAACTTGTCATCCTGTGATATGAAGACCTATAGCGTAATTGGCAATATAACAAGCGTAAAAACGAGGAATTATGCGGCCAAATCTAAGCGTGGTGAATTAATTTTGATAGTTTGAAGACGGAACATGCGTATTCTAAATTAAAAAAAACTGATACCCAACAGTTCCATGTTTACAAAAATGCATTTAATAAAATCACTGCACCCAGATAGATATATTTTACTTCAAAGGAACAGAACGGATCTCACGCGGTCCAGAGTCAAATAATTTTAGTCTACAAAGGTCAAACAACTCTAGGAATTTTACTGGAGCAATCGCCATTCCATTTGATTTTGTTTTTCGAATTCCTTAAAATTTTTATTCTCGCTTAATGATATCAAAAGTAGACCCAGAAGAAGACTGCCAAAGTGTATGCCGACAAATCCAAATAGATTCTTCTGGAAATCTGTATTTTTATGTTGTCGAATCACAACTATCAACTGCTGCGCTATAACATATATTTGGGATGCAGTTGTGAGCATTGAGCAACGGTGTTTGCAAACAATCACCGACTACAGCTGCTTAGAAGTAACATCTTCCCGTTAAGTTGCTCTGAGATAAACACCTGATTTATTGAATTCTATTACATATCATCGATGTAAATGTAAAGGATCGAATGTGAAAAAAACGCATTTTGAATATCTACTGATTGCTTTTGGACTGATGTACGTTATCAATTACAGAAAATCAAACTAACGAATGTGCTTTAAGCCTAACTAAAATATATAATAAGATTAAATGTATATAAAGTCATCTATAAGGTACCAAACCACTTTTCACATTCGATACTTTGCATTTGTACCGACGATATGTGCATTAGTTATTTCCTGCCTCCTTTTTACGTTCAGAATACATCTGTCTACCGAACGTTCCCATATTTTCAATTTCATTTGTTAGACCTTAGTTAGAGACCATGTTTGGCATCCATAACATACAACCGGCAGGACGCATTGCTCGAAGACAAGCCTCTTCGACTCCTTGCTGTAATTTCCCTTCATAATAAATTTAAGTGCCCAAAAACTTGAGATTTCCTCTGCGCATATAAGGGCACAGACAGGCATGAAAGACGTCCTACTGCATGCAAGGAAGACCAAGTGGACCTGGACAGGGCATGGTTCACGGCAAAATAATGAGAGATTGACAAAGCAGGCTACTTTCTACACCATTTGTTTGGACGATATCTCCAAAATGTTAAGGAGACGTATTTCTGCAATTTAAGGTTTGTTCTTATTACATGCTATTCTAATCATTACTTTAGTACGAATTTGGTAGCGGAGATTTCATGTAAAACGAAAAGACTCTGAAGAAGTAGCAATATAACTACGAAACATGTAAGGGGTATGCAAAAAAGAATGAAACTAGTAAAACACACAATATGTCAATGATTAAGACTCTTGTAAGTAATCCTTTAAAAATTTTTATAAAATAAGCTGGATCAATATAAAAGAATACCGAACGGTTAATGAAAAATAAAAAAGTGTAAACTAATTTATCTTTTTCTACGAATGCATATTTAAGTGCCACTTTCTGAACTGCCACTTTTTTCATTTCCTGGCACATCGAATGTAGCAATTACACAAGAAGAGTACCTAATGACATAATAACAGGTTTGTAGCGGATGGGTGTCGCTACTAAAGGTAAGCTAGGAAGGGTAGGAAGGATGTGTCGGGAGAAGATAACCAGGTAAGTACTGTGTCCCGGTTAAGGGCGCTTCCTTGAACCTGGGGGATACCGACTAGGTACTAGGCCTTAGCTGTTCCACTGAGTCGGGGAGAAGGTGTTCGGTACTGAGCCGTAGCCGTTCCTCGAAGCAGGAGTGAGAGGGGTAAGGAAGTAAATAAATAAGCCAGGTATTGACTAGAGTTGGGGGAAGTAGGAGTCGGGAGTGTAATGACTGGAGACTGGCTTGACCACTGGGGACATCGAGACGGCGGCTTCGTACTTTGTCCAGAGAGGTCGAGCAGGTAGCTAGGTCCTTGGTCCTGAGTGCATGGCTGGGTGGCTGCTGGAACGCCGGTTGCTTGGTCCTGAGTGCATGGCTGGCTGGAGTCTGGTCTTGAGAGAGCTGATGTGTTCTGGAGAGCGAGCCGGATCCGAATGAGTTCTGGGCAGCAGGAACGCCCCTATTCATAGGCCGAGGTCGGGGTGCCTCGGTCAAAGTCGGGGGTTCTCGGCCAAGCGCTCGTTCCTATTGGCTGGCCTGGATGCTTCACATTGGTCCACCAGTGGTCACGTGTCCAGTCATTACATCTCCACAGGTTCAAAACCCAATTGATTGTAAGAAAAAATCAAATGATCTACTTATAATTATGTAACCATTTTTACCAGGATATATGTACTTCTATATATTAACGTACATGTTAATGCATTCAAAATATGCCAGTACTTAAAATTAAGGCTACTTTCAGAAAACATATTCGCCAACCCATGTGAAGTTTAGTCTTCGTCAGGTAGAATATATTTTAGGCTACAAACAGGGGCCCCAAAATCAAAATGACTAGATTTCTTTGCTAAGCTCTCTCCTTTAGTTTATGAATGATACAATGAATGGTTTTATTTAATAATATTTTTACAATATTTACAAAATAAATGAATAAAAAAAAAAAACAACTCCACAATGGATATCTGTCCGTCTCCGGGAGTCCGCTTAAAAATCTAATTCTGATATAAGTAGTTGCTTGTAACAGTATGCTTATTTAAGAAGTCCATACAATCACATGTAAAGTAAAATAGAGTAACATTAGTACGGTGTGGTGAAATCGGTATAAACATATCGCACTAGTATTTCTATAGTGACACAACTCAAAAATCAATTCAATCAATAATTTTTCATTTATGACTATGAAAGACATGGTAAATATCTCTTTATCAACCATCAAAACTGTATGTACCTAGCTTCAGAGCCTGTACACCTGAGGGCACTTGTGTCACCCTTCCTGTCTTAAAGCTATTCCCCCTATATAGGCAAGAGTGACACATTTTCAGTAGAGTTTATTTTGATGTGTGTCACTTTAGAAATACTAGTACGATATACTGTATATATATATGCTTATATATTTGTCTGAGAGCGAACTCTTTGTGTGAAGTTCGACCCGTTGGCATCAGTTAAATGAAAATATCCTAGAAATAAAGGTTCGTACCAATTTCGTCACTCTGTACTAATTTGACCCCATTTTATGGTATTCTTTTATGGCCGATACTTAACCTCGCACGGACTATTAGTTTTCAGCACGATCACGATATCATTAAGAGCTTTTACTGGTCGTATTTTTGTGGCAGTCACAGAATATAATGATTCCGATGGTTAACAAACTTGATCTTGAGAAAAAAAAAATGTTTGTGCAGAATTCTAACCATATCAATACATATTTGTAGGTTGTGGCACTCGAATTAACATTTAATGTATGTGGGTGTGAATATATATACTTGAAACGGTTTTTCTTTTCTGACCAACGGTTTATGGTACGTCAATATTTGTTTCCACCACTTCAGGATTGGGACATCGGGTTGACATCGTAAGCGTGTTTTTTCTAAAAGGACGGGAAGGGACCAGCTTAAAAGGAGAATTTTGACCGTGGCATTCATTTGCATATTCCAAAGAGAACTGTAATACACCCTTCATTCCTACAAAAGGATATATCTCGTTGGTTTTCCCATTAGAAGTGTCCATACCTCCATGAATTCCGCCCACTCCTTCCGTGACAGTAATGACTTTCCAACATTTCCAATCGTTCTCAATCGAAAAGTCTCACGACCTCCTTCGCCCATGACAGTATTCCCAGGGCGTGTCCCAATATTAGCCAATAGGGCGTTGCATACAGCCCACTGTCCGCGGGTTACTTACAGATACTGATCAGCTGTTGCAAAATTCTTCCTAGAAATATTTATGGCAAATGTTTTACCATTGCGAAGGTGATAGCAGAAGCCCAACGGCCGTATGTGTTAAGGCGTGTACCGAGGCGTCCTTAATAATTTTTAATTGTCAGTACGATCTAGGCTGCACCTACATTAGATCCGTATGTACACAGGTCGGCAGCGGCCGACGTGACGCGTTGGTCCCGACTCGATCCGATCTAGTCTCAGCTTGTCTCAATCAATATTCCGGAAGTTTATCAGTTCCGGCGCTAATCTTCCGGTGCTAATGGCCTAGTTGTCGAAGCGCCGCACAGTGTCACGAGCAGTGTTCAAAAATAAGAAAAATTAAGTTTGAAAAAACTTTTTTTGATGGTCAATATTAAAATTAGAATCTTTGAACAGAAAGAAAACATCAAAATTAGAATATAAAAACAAAGAATAAAAGCTAAGGATTATTTTGAATTGTTGATACAAATACAAATATTAAAACTGGTTCGGTTAGTAAATATTTACTTTGGCTGTTCCAATCTTATTACTTAAACATTTTCATTCTTCTTATAACGTGTTCAAGTGTCAGTCCTAAGTGACTCGTTGATTCACTAATCTTGGGTAACAGGCCAAAAAATGGGTAAGTTCTAGTGCTCTGATTACGTAAGAAAATCTCAGCAATTTTTCAACTTTAGAATTGATTTAAGAAAAAAACGTAAAATAACGGTTTTTTCATACTTAAACCATAAATAGTACATTGCTTCACGATTATTTTGATACCTAGTTTACCTGCTTTCGGCTGCTTCTTACAGAGATTTTGTGGTTTTAGTTTTCATAACCAATGCACAACTGTACGACGTCTTGCGCAGTAATGAACCACACACCGGATACGGTGGATTATTTGATAGAATCGTGCAATAATATGATTTATCTGAATGTTCGGATAAAGTTAAGGAGAATATAAGAAAATTGATTAGATAGATTTACCTGAATATTCAAAAAAATTGGGACCGCTGTCACTGGATTTTAGGGAAATTCGAACCAAAATCCGACGATTTGGTTGATTAAAAACGGTAAGTTTCCCGACAAGGTTTTTGAAATAATATTTCTAAATATTATGTAGACGAGATAATATTCAACCAGGTCCTGATGAAGATCGCAAGTTCGTTTCATGGAAGCATCGAGACGAGTTGCGGATATAGTAACGAAGAAATCTTTAAGGAGAAAATAGGATTATTAATTGATACTCCAAAGCTTTCTTTCGGTTCTATTAACGACGGTAAAACCGCCCGCACGGTTTTGGCAATCCAAAATTAAGTACCAAAACTACTGGAATGGAGATATCATTAATAATCAATTTGGGCACCATTCTGAAAATGGTTTCTAGTTGTATATCAATTAATATGCCGAAATTAACTGAATAACTTGGTGTGACATAGGAATTATATCTGAAGCATTATTCATGGTATATGTCAGTGTCTTTCATTAACCGCTTCTTGTATTGATACAAATATGGATTTAATGAAAAGTCTTCTCCTCTCATCAGATCTATATTTGTCAACTTTAAGTAAAATATGTAACAATTAAAATTTAAATAAATAAAATTGAACTAAAGTTAGTTCGAAAATCGAAATAAAAATTGAAGCAAAAGTTTTATCATAATTAATTTTAAATGAAAATGATAGTATTTGTTTACAATCAAGCGCTTCTGAGAAGGAATAATTTTTTTTATTAGTAAAGTTTCAGTATTCAATTTTAATAATTTCGTAAATATCATACGTAAGTTTCCCTATAAATTTTATGTAAGTTTATTCTTTAATGGATTATTTTCTGAAGTCAAAAATTCTTATTTTCTCCATGTTCAAGTTTTTTTTAAAAACAGAAAAAAATAATAACCCTTGTCTAGACAAAAATACGATTTTTGATTTCTTAACCCATATACTCGTCACACTGTGCACCGTAAAAAAAAAAAAAAAAAAAAAAAAAAAAAAAAAAAAAAAAAAAAATCATAGAAATCTTCGATTACCTTGGAGGTATAAAGGAGGAGTTGAGAGGCAATCAATATTCCGGAAGTATCAGTTCCGAAAAAAAATGTGCGAAAGGTTATAAACGTTTGAAGGTTTTAAACATTGGATGGTTATAAACATCTTTCCACGTAATTTAATAAACAAGGCAAACAAAAAACAAAAATTTAAAGGGGCAAAGTAGTTCTAAATGTTATTAGGTTTCATTTAAAAAATAAAACAAATGCATAGGAATCGGTTAAGATTTAGAGGCTGTAGACATTTTTAAAACACAATACGTCCTTTGCCGCCATTTTGCGTTGTCGGTCCGAAATCGGTCTAGAAACAAACAAGTTTCAACGGCCGAGAATCGGTGGCCATTGGATCGGGTTGGGTCGGGACCAATGAAGGCACCTCCAATGAGATGCATGCGTTTGTTTTTCTTCCGCCAGTCGGAGGCTATCGGATTGGATCCGATCGGGTCCAATGTAGGTGCCCCCTTAGCATATTCTGCACTCAGGCTTCTGATCTGCAGAGGCTTACATTCAAAGGTTTTCCGAAAAATTTAAGAACACAAAAACTATTATTCTTCTAAGATTTAAATGGAACTAGAAATCGTTTGTCATTTACCGATACTAACATAAACAAATTATATTTGAGGTTGGAGTGGAGTATTCCAAAAGGTATTCCAAAAAAAAAAAATTGTTTTTCACGGCCGAGAGCAGTTTTAAACCTTAGAATCTTAAATATTTTGATATATTTGTAAGTAACCATCCGAGTGCGTCATAAGTTACATTAAAAAAGGCTCAGGCCTAAATTTTGATAGGACGACCTTAGCCCGAAGTGATCCGTTTTGTCCCTTTTAAGCCGAAGTGTTAGGAATTGTTGTGCTAAGCTTTCCAAAACACTCCAGGGATAAGCAAAGATGACGATTAGATACAGCCAGTCGGACTTTTACTTTAGAAACACTCCAGGGATAAGCAAAGATGGCAATTAGATACATCCAGTCGGACGTTTACTTTAGAAGCACTCCAGGGATAAGCAAAGATGGCGATTAGATACATCCAGTCGGACTTTTACTTTAGAAACACTCCAGGGATAAGCAAAGATGACGATTAGATATTGTCAGTCGGACTTTTACTTTAGAAACACTTCTTATCGGAAACATATATTGTATGAAACTTCAACCCGATAGTTGTCATTGCCAAGTTTGAATAAGTGCGTGACAGTGTAAGATACCGAACTAAAGTACAGGCATGTAACTTGCAGATTTATTTGAACATAAGCGTGCGGCCTGAATTGAAGTCATATATATACCTTACCGAGTCTAGTTTGTATGCTGACTTATGCTGTCAAGGTTGACTTAGAAATAGAGCCTACATTAAATGGCGACATGTTTACTGCCTAACTCCAAATGTATGTCAATATACCTACCTACGTTAAATACAGATATATACATATATTTATATTATATGGTTCATGAAATACATTATACTTATTATTTATATGGCCTGTAAATACTAAGAGTAGCATATTTCTAGATTTTAATCTTAGAATCGTTTTATTTTCTTAATGAATGAATTAAGAGTTTTTCTTATTATTAACGAAATTCGATCAATGATTATCACCTAATAAGCAAAAACTTGAATAAATTGTTATATGACCCGGTACAAATGGTTATATGAATGTTGGATTAATAATGGGTTGAGGCAGAAAAAATGGCTGTTTTCTTTGTGTTTAAACTTTGCATCGTAATTCCTCTCTTATTTACATTTGGGAGCAAAGAATTGTGTTAAGAAGTTCATGTTTGATACCTTGTGAATCATTTGATGCCCAGCATGCCCTCTATCCGGGCTCAGTACTTCTATAGCTCCCCTTTATTCACAATAGGGAATTATCAAAATTTTGCTTTATTTTTGGAAACGGAAGTTTTCAGCAACTGAAGCCATTCATTTAGTGGTTTAATTTGAGGATGAAGACTCTTTGAATGAAAGGACAGTGAGAAGTAGGTTCCAAAAATTTAATAAAGGTGATTTGAGCGTCTTATGAGGGCCTTTCTGTAGGCAACCAGAACGCTCTGCGCACTGCTATTGAAGCCGATCCTACAAAAACCAATTCTAAGAGGTTATATTCAGTACAACTGCTGAGAATTTACGATTTTTTGGTTTAGCGGTATCCAGGTTTAGTCAACAGAAAGCAAGTCTTGTTTCTACATGATAATGCCAGACCCAACACCTCTCGCCTTATGAAACAAAAACTACCCGATTTGGATGGAATCGAGCTGCTGCCTGTCCAGACCTAACTCCATCAGACTAGCACCTGTTCAGATTTCTTCTAAAGGAAAAAAATTCAACAACTTGAATGAAGTTGAAAATGGCGTTCTTGAGTTCCCCGATTCTAAACCCAAAGAGTGGTACCATCAAGGATTTCAACAGCTGGCTTCCAGAAGGCCACAAACCATAGAATACAATACGAAGACAGGTATAGTTGGGATTCGGCTAGGAGAAAAACGTCAGACTTTCAAAAAGAAATCTGTATTTTGGACGTTTCGACTGCAACAATGGCAGCCTTCTTCAGCACTAGAGAATGCCTAGGGGGGAGGGAGGAAGACCTCGAAGACAACTTAGGTAACCATGGTTGGAAGTATGAGTCAGTGGAAAGGTGGGTGGGATTAGGGGACGGAGTTTGTAGGAAATTAGTGATGGAGTTAACTATTTGGGAACGGGTTAAGTCTTCCTCCTTACATGGTAGGGTTTTTAATATATACTCTACGTCTGTAATTACTTTAGGTATATTATTATTAGAACTAGGGGGCAGTGAAAACTTATCTCCTAGACTAAGAATATGATTAACATGTGGGGGGAGGTTGACCGAGGATATATTCTTTACCCATTTTGTGTTACCTTTGGGATGATGGACGTTAATTTCCTAAGTTTTATTAAATTTTTGGAATAACTTGATTTTTAATTTAGATTTTAAATTGTTGGTTATGTTAGAGACAAAATTTACTATTTCATCGAAAAGGGTTCGGTCAACTTCCCCTCTTAACATATTGTATTGGGATTCTAATAGATGTTCCAATTTTCTTATCTCATAATTTAAGTTCGCTTTTTCTACGTTAAGCAATTTTTTTTTAAATTGACTTAACCCGTTCCCAAATAGTTAACTCCATCACTAATTTCCTACAAACTCCGTCCCCTAATCCCACCCACCTTTCCACTGACTCATACTTCCAACCATGGTTACCTAAGTTGTCCTCGAGGTCTTCCTCCCTCCCCCCTAGGCATTCTCTAGTGCTGACGAAGGCTGCCATTGTTGCAGTCGAAACGTCCAAAATTTCTTTTTGAAAGTCTGACGTTTTTCTCCTTGCCGAATCCCAACTATACCTGTCTTCGTATCTCTACAGCGGCTAACTATCTCCATCTACACATAGAATACAATGGTATATATTTTGATTATTAAAGACCTTGTAAGTAGAAGAAAAATAAACTTTGATTTTTAGCTATAAAACGGTAATTTTTTTTTATTCACCCCATTATTATTAAGGCCCCCCGGTATGAAGTGAAATTCGGATTGTTACACTTAATCTCTGGTAAAACCTAATTTCCAGATATCAATTTTTGAATCCTTCTAAACCCCGATTCATGACCAAGAAATTAAATATAAAATTTATTCTCTTTCAAATTGCATCACGAACATACTTGTAGCTTCTCTTCTTTTTTGCCGTGGTTTCAGGAACAAGGGTTGCCAATCTTAGGATCATTTACACCATAAAATATATATATATATATATATATATATATATATATATATATATATATATATATATCATATAAAACATATTTGGAGCATTGAGAACCCATTATATATTAAATATTCTGGCATTTCTATTTTTTAGAGCAGGCTCTTTGTGCACAAACGTACCATCATTTTCTTGAAGTGGCTCACGGCACTTTTTCCCTCCAATAATGATTTGGCAATTGCAAACTCTAAAAGCAAATCTTTAGAAGTGTATCTAAAAATAAAGTATTTTAATAATAAATTATAAGTTTGATGGAAGAGTATAAAGCCGTGCAAGTGGCAAGTCATTACAATTATTATAGAAAAATGGGTGTCTAATACGGTCTTTATAAATGTTGATAGAAAATTGATTAGATAACAATTTATAGCCTGATTGTAATGGTATTTATAAGTTTATTTATAGCCACGTTGAACACACCGGTTCACGTTGATCACCGAACATCAGGCGGGGTGAGTAACTGAATAGGTGACCGTCCATGTGCTGTTGACATTATGAAAGGGTGGAAACCTGTAGGCAGCAAAAAGAAAATAAGTTGATTAACAGGTGGTTCAGAGACACTAACTCAAATAAGTCGCCTGGCATTAAAAATTATCTCAGAACTTTTTGTACTGAAAGTTCTGCGATTTGAGACCACTTTTTTGACATTTTAGGTTTTTGACAGAATAAATTTGTCAGGACGTTTAATTAGTTTTACGTTCATATATAGTTCTATAGGCTCTTATCAATGTAATGAGCTATCTTAAAGGGAAAAAAGTAGAGAAATATAAGAAAGAAAAAAAAAGTTAAAAAAAGGAAAAATCAATAAATAAATAAAAAATAAAAGAAGAAAAGGAAAAAAAAAAAAAAAACTAGAGAAGTACAGGAAAAAAAATGGAAGGTAGCTCTCTGTTAACCCTCCCCACTAATATTATTATTATTATTGTACAGGTCTTCCCTTAAAAATATCCTTTTTAATCTGTATGAAATAATACCACCTAAGAGAATGGATATGCTAATTTTTTTTTTTTTTTTTTTTTTATTATTATTATTAAGGTGCTTCTACTACCTAGGTCATTAGCACCAGGATATGCTAATTATATAAAACAATGTAGGTGCTGGCGTAAAAACATGATAAAATGTTAATCGCCACTAAATCCTGATCCTAATCCTAGACTCTTATTAGCAGCGAGTTCTTTCTCTTCTGGTTATTTTTTTGGGGGGTTCGAAAAAAAAAAAAAAACTTATTAGTTAGTTCTGACTGTGCAAGCAACAGTAAAATGTACTTACACCTGCAGTAGATTAGAACATAATTGACGGACTATAGTTGGACACATTTTTCCCTCTCAGATTATTAAATATCAACTACTGTAATGCTGGTCGATGTTTTAATAAGTAAAGAACTTAAATAAAGGAAACGCAACAAATATAACATATAATGAAAATAAAAAATATAATTCCTCTATACACCTCAAAGGAAAAACTAATTAAAGATAAGATTTTCATTTTTCTTTTCCAGTTGATTACTTGTATCTTGTACTTGACATTTCCAAACAGGTTTTTTTTTTTTGTTTTTTTTTTAACGGTAGAGCTATAAATCAAATGAAGTATATAAAATATTTACACGCAAATAAGGGCGTGTGATATTTATTGTACAATTATAAACGGAATACATAATTGTAAAGTGTTCTTGTTTAATAAGCACTTACTATCTATGCAGAAACGGGAATTATAAGAATATTTTTTAGAGAAAACATAAGTTATTTTTTAATTATGAAAAATAAACATTCGATAATTGAGCGTAGGTAATGAAAAAATAAAATAAAAACTAGGAAAAAATGTTGAAGAAAATTATAATATAAATTGTGCTAGTAAAGTTCTATAAAATATCTGAATTCAACTTCACTAATTGACACGTTCTTTAAAGGAAAACAGAAACTTTATAAAAAACATCGAAATTCATCTATAAAATGCTAGATCCATAGGATAATTAAACGGTACTTGAAAATAACGCTTTTTTGAAACAACAAGGAAGTTTAATTAACCTAAGCATAAGCTCATGAAAGGAAGACTTCTTAAAAAATGTCCTCCACGCGGAACTGCGTCATCGTAGCGCGTTTCCCGGACGTTCTTGTCCTTTGGAACGCTTGGAATATATGTATATATTTAAACACCTACACACACGAAATCTCAGGCGCAATTATGCACAAAAAATTTACTGTAGCAGATATTATTCACTCGGCCTCGGAGTTGCTCGAAAAGTCTAAATACAAACAACCGAAATGTTTTACTGATTTTACGTATTTTTTATAATGGGCGAATTAATTTTACTGCTAACATAAATTAAAAATAAAACAAGCACTAAAAAAATGAAGAAAAATAAAACAAAAATCCGCTCAAAGTACTCAAGGATCCCAACACTTCCAAACTTTTAGTTACATAAATATTTGTATCCACTTTTCTCAATAACAGTTACAGATATCGCCTTGAAAGCCGTTTCTTTCGTTTTCCTACGTTATAAAACATATAGAAAGTGTTAATGCAAGCTCATAGACTAAAAAAGTCCGTCACGCAGGAGCTGCATAACTAAGCACTTTCCTCAGAATTTGGGTAGTGTAGACTGCTTTCCAGAACAATTTGCTTAAAATATCCTACATAAATAAAATAATAGTGGTAGAAAGCGCTCCTTGCGGCGGCTTTGTGAACCTACAACTGACGGGCTTTTCTATTGAAATATATTACAAATTAAACCCCCGCTTTCCGATTGACCGATTCAGCTCATTTCTACAACACTTCTTTCTCATGAGTTACCCACGACGTATACCGCGTTTCGTTACAATACAGCAGAAATTACGACCGGTATGAGTATATTAAGAATTTGGGTCTGGAGTAAACCCCCCCTTCTAATGAAACGATTTAGTTTATTTTTACAACACATATTTACCTGTAGATTACCACTACGAATTCCGAGTTTCGTCGAAATATACCAAAAATCACTGCTGGTAGTGGCGAATTGGTATTGTGGGTCCGGAGTAAACCCCCCCTCCTAATGAACCGATTTAGTTTATTTTTACAACAGTTATTTACCTGTAGATTACCACTACGAATACCGAGTTCCGTTGAAATATACCAAAAATCACGGCTGGTAGTGGCGAATTGGTATTGTGGGTCCGGAGTAAACCCCCCCTTCTAATGAACCGATTTAGTTCATTTTTATATCTCACTTTTCTCTCTATATTACCACTACGAATACCAAGTTTCGTTGAAATATAACAAATTTACGGCTGACATAGTCAAATTAGTGTTTTGGGTTCGGGGTAAACCCCCCCTTTCGGTGGACCGACTTTGGTGGTTAACGAACTCGTTCAATCGTTTGCTAATTGAATGCTATATACCAAGTTTCGTGACGAAAAAACAAAAACTCTGGCCGCTATCGTGTTAACAGACACATATATATCTATATATATATATGCATATATATATATATATATATATATATAGATATATATAAATTTTAACGGGGGTCATTTTCGGTGTCTACTAGGTAGGATCGATAAAGATTTGAAGAAATTTTTCAAAAATTCCGTCATGAGTCCAACCTCAATAGCTACTTTCCTTCGGAGGAAAGTGCTAAAAACAAAAACGCGCTAAGATTTTTTCGCTCAAATTTCGTAAAAAAACAAGTTCCTGTGGGCGGATTCTGCTACTTAATGAACTTGACCTTTCTAATTAGGCGTGGTACCAAATATAAAAATCAAACCATTTTTGTTCAATTACACTTTTAATATGATCTCAAACGTAGGGGATCGAATGAAACCATTTTTAAGACGATATCTGTAATCATTTTCGAGAAAAGTGGATAAACTAGTTTCTGGAACTTATTTTCGGTTTGGGCACTTTGAATCATTGGATTAAGTTGAAATATTTTTTAGATGTTTGACATACATCCAAACTAAATTTTGGTTAGGTTTGGAAACAAGGAAGTATTAGAAAAAAACAATTTAATAACGGACATGAAACGTTTTGGGGTCTACGTATATTTTCTTATTTATTGGTTGTATATTTTGGTAATTATATTTACCAGTAAAATTATATTCCGTTAAATCACGTAGATTCCCATGCATTTTTGTATAACCTTATAAAGCCTTCCTTAAGAATGAGGGAGAAGGCGGATTGAGTATTTTTTCTCTGTGTAAGATGGCTGCTGTCAGTTTCCTGTGCTTTGCGCCTAATATATCGCACTAGTATTTCTAAAGCGGCACAACTCAAAAATTGGTTTTATTCACATCGTTGGTTTTACTCACACCCTCGAGACGTGAAACGCCAAATTAAAGAACTATTATGGGAACAGTGGCAAAGAAGATGGGAAACAAGCACAACCCACTTGAGGACTTTTTATCCCTCAGTTCGCTCTACAATAGTCTACGATGACCTTTGTCGACGAGACTCAGCGGTAATAACAAAGCTGCGTATTGGACACACACGTCTAACACATGGCCATCATCTTGTCGGTAGACGTCGTCCAACGTGTAATCATTGTGGCGATGTGCTTACCGTGGACCATATTTTAGCGGAATGCTCTCAGTTGCAAAGAGATAGGTTTGATACTAACAGTAGAGACATTTTGAATAAAACAGAAAAATATCAGAATATTATTGATTACCTTAAATTTATTAAAGCACACAAACATATCTAAAAATGTAACATCCCTTGAAATAAAAAATATATATAGAAATTTGGATTAAACTATAATATTGTCAAATATAAACTTAGTAAGGATTGCAATCATTATATAATATTCGGCTAACTTAAAGAGTAGGGTATTGTGCTAAAGGCCATTGTAGTCGACGCACAATAAACTTTATAAAAAAAAATATTCACATCGTTATAGATATGACTATGAAAGACATGTTTTTTTTTTTTTTTTTTTTTTTTTTTTTTTTTTTTTTTTTTTTTTTTTTTTTTTTAGTTAACGCGTGCCCCATATCTTTTGATATACTGCACGTATGTCTTTACATAGTTAAAGCGAGTATACATTGTTAATCTTTATAATATTGATATAATAATATATATACATAATAACTACAATTTAGTTTGATGCTGATGGAATGGAGTCAGATCTTCTTCTTGTTCTTCATTTTCCTAGTTGTTTGTTAGGTCATCAAAATTTATGGATAAAACAAAGTTGATAAGTTCCTCCTTATGATCTTCGAACAACTTTCTTTCCGACTCAGGCCAGCTTCCTCCTTGTAGTATTATGTTTTTCATTAGTCTTAGTCTTTGTCTGTCGTATGTCTTACAATCATAGAGTATATGGGTAAAAGTTTGTGTCTGTCCGTCTATTGTACATTTATCGTCATCAGTTATTTTAAATCGTTTTAAGTAGTTTTTTGTGTGTCCGTGCTCTGTCAGGAATTGAGTAAGTTTGTAATTTAGACTTTTAAGAATTTTGTGATTTTTTTCATTTATTTCGGGTATAAATATATATCTTTATCAACCATCAAAACTGTACCTAGCTTCAGAGCTTGTACACCAGAGGGCACTTGTGTCGCCCTTCCTGTTTTAATGCTATTCCATCAACATAGGTAAGGATGACACTATTTCAGTTATATATATCCCTTTTTCGAGATTTGTTCGATTAGGTGTCAATATTTTTGACGAAAAATAAACCAAATTGTATTTTTATTCCAAGCTTTCAAAATGTCACATGGAATAAGTACGGAACCGCGCTAAGATGACGCAGCTCCTGCGAGTCGGACTTTTTATAGTGTCTCTCTCAAGGAGTGCGGAGTAGGCCAGTGGCTCAGGATCATGGTATTGAACTCATGTCTTGTTGATGGTCAGAGGCTGTTGAACCCGTCAGCGGTCTGCGCCGGCAATGTTACGTGATTCTCCACCGTACGTGCTTCAACGTGACGTGATGGTCATTCACTCTGTGATTGATGGATGTGTTTGTAAACATTTCCACATTCATTAACTATCATTCAAACCTAGCATTCTCTCTATGAATATCACTTATGAAGGGCAGTTCAATTAACCTATTTTAGCGCGTTTCCTAACTCATTGGATCAAATATCTCTAAACAGTAATAACTCATGACCTCATGACGTATTCAATGGTTTCTAACACAAAACGTTCATCCTTTACACATTCCACGTCCAATCAACATCTTATCTTTTGCCGAGGAACATTACAGCTGTACAACAAATACTACGGTGGGAAAGGTATTAAGGAAAAAATTGATAATTTATTTTAGCAATGAATGCGTTGAAATTTCTTAATACTCTTATTTGTATAAGCTGAGTCATTCTGGATATTAAGGGTGCGAGAAATAAAAATTGCATATATATACAAAACATATATATTTACATACTTTTTACTTATTCCATTTCTCTATTATTAATTGGTGTAGAGTTCGTTATTTTGTTGATTGGAACAACATAGGGGGTGGCAGGTAAACTTTTAGAAAGTTGAAAAATAAGGGCCACCATATATATATATATATATATATATATATATATATATATATATATAACCTTCCTTGGAGAAATTCGCGCGAAAAAAATCGTTTTAATTACGGTTTAAAGCCTTCCATCGTAATATTCCAACCTTGTCTCAAATACAACATTAGAAACACTACCTTTGAACCTTAACCTAACATAATCCTTGTTTTAATGGATTGTTTGACTGGTCGTCTAAACGTTTTCTGTCCTTAACACCCATATCCTCCTCCACCTCCTTCAGAAAATCATAAAATTCAATTTATAAATTTTATTTTGAATGCAGAAACACTTTCTAAACGCGGCATTTAAACATATTTCAGTTGGGTCATTCTCCTTGGGTACGCCTTCTGTACTATTCGATGAGTTTATGGCTTCTGGAAGGCTGAATGTGTGGAAACACTCAAGATACAATGAGTCCTTTTGACTATTTCAAATTACGAAGAGAGACCTCTTGACCTCCCTCTCACGCAGCGAAGTATTGATTGGACAAAAGTATAAAATACAATGGATCAATCATAACTCACACACTTGTTGTGTAAGGCTTTGTAGCATTGTAAATCGGGTTTTAGGCTGAGTATACAACTCAGTGATGCAATACATCGGGCGTTCGTTCAACCTGTTATGAATGAAGTCTTCGTTCTCTGTATGCAGCCAAACCTAAGTTTAAATTAATCGTCCATTCATTTGTTGTACATAACAATGTATACACACTTCTACATAACATATTAATACAGAATATTATAACTCAGGTTAAGGTAGAATGAGTTTGGTTGGTTTAGTGTTACAACTATAATGGTTCATTATGTTGTTGTTTTATAGCGCGGTTCCTCCCACCCTTCATAGGGAGGAACCGCGCTTATAAGGTTGATCTCATGAAACAATCCGGAAGTGCCGACTAGAAAATTTCGCGTTTCAGAGCCCCTAGAGACCGAAGATAACGGTGGTTCAAATTTGTATATATATATATATATATATATATATATATATATATATATATATATATTTGTCTGTTCGCTCATTTCTGGCTTCCCTAATGGTCCGATTGTGATGAAATTGGGTACAAAAATCCGTCGTCCAATTTGAAAGGTCAAGTTCGTTAACCAACAGATTCAGCCCACTGGAAGATGGCGTTTGGGGCGAAATTCGCGCAAAAAAAATCGCAACGCTTACGTTTTTGAGTTCATAAGCTGAATGAAACCATTTTCAAGGCGATAGCTTTAACCGTTTTCGAGAAAATTGGAAAAATAGTTTTTGAATACCGTTTTTGGTTTGGGTACTTAGAATCATGGGATTCAGTTGAAACATTTTCTGCATGTTCTAAATTCATTAAAACTAATATGTTGAAATTTTTGTTACGTTTGGAGTTAAGGAAGGGTTAGAATAAAATATTTTATTAACAGACAAGAAAAGTTTTGGTAACTTTGTATACTTTCGTTAGTATCTCGAAAACCGTTGACAATCTTGGGGAGCGGAAGATTACCATTCGAAAGATTACTAAATGCCCTACAAAATCGGTTCTGAAGAAAGTTTTAATTAGGCGATGTCAATCGGAGAAATAAGTGCTTAAAACTTTAAAGTAATTGATTTCGTTTATTCGAACGGTTCTTTTTGTCTGTTTTATTCCTTGTTATTTTTTAATTGCTTATAGTTGGATAATGTATTTGACAATAAAACTGGTTAAGTAAAATAACAAAAACAATTTATTGTTAGAAATATAGAGTTCCAAGATTCCAAGACCTTGTAACTAGCGGGACCCTTTCTAGTGTTGGCCGAACCTTCCAGGTAAGATCATAAATCAAGACCTTTCAAGACTGGTGGAACCAAAATAAGTACTGCTTCTATTTTAATCTTTCCAAATTAGACTAGGAATAAGAACGGAACCGCGCTAAGATGCTGCAGTTCCTGCGAGTCGGACATTTTGTGTTTCGGATCAGCCCTTGAGGCTAAGTAAGAAAACAAAAAACTAGACTTTTTTTGGTTTGATTTCAGATACTTATGCGTATGTGATTTGGCATTCTAAAGTAAGACAACAATTTTGGCGTTCAGAATGAATTTGAAAAAACAATATGTATAAACTGACAAGAGCAACTTTGTTCTCCGCAGGATAAGCAGAAATATCGCTTTTCTTCGTGATCATTTTCATGAAATAACAAAAATCAGAAAGAAAAAAATATATACAAACTGCTTCTATTTTAAGCTTTCCAAATCTAGAGATAAGAACGGAAACACGCAAAGATGAAGCAGCTCCTGGATGTCGGACACTTCTTTTCCAAAAACTCCGTATTTGGGCGTTGACCTTAAAATCGGTCTATGAGTTGAAAATTGTGTCTGTTTAATTTAAATGTCAATATATTTGCGTGTCTATCTGAAATTTAACATGGAGATGGGAAATTGGTTTTCAATGAGTGGGGTCTTATTTTTCAAAAAGGTAAATGGAGGCCTATGTTGTCGAATTCCGGTGGCTGATGAAGCCTTTTGTTTTGTGTCTCTTGATATTTCAAGATTGTACCATTCGGCGACGTCATAAGTCTTCTTCCCAATTCCAATTAAAATTCTCTTTGAATGTTTAAATTACTTACAATGGGTCTTTAATATGTAAGACTAGAATCATTGTCACTTTGACATATTATGCAATATTGAGACGAATCTATTATACTTATACTTTGTAATTTCATTTTTGGCAATCGGATCCACCAAATATTGTTTCTCTTAATCAAGAGCATGTTATTGAATACTTCTTGTCCACCCTTTCCTTCCTTTAAATAGGTTGATTGATATCTTGAGAAACATTGAGTGATTGGATCACGTAAGGCCTCTCCTTCGAGGAATTCCTGAATGGCAGGGAATTCTATCAAGACTACATCTTTAGAAGGGTTTCCCATCAACCATTAGTCATGAAAGAAACTCGCACTAATTGAAAGAAAGGGATATTGGTGGAAGGTCGCAACTTCTCTTTTGGCATTTATGGTGGTCGCTGAAGGATACTCCTGGAGTCCACATTTCAAGGACTTAGGAGGTATAATTAAAGAATGTTAACAAAACACTCTTATAAATGTTTGGGGGTTTATATATAAAGAACAAGACTTCCCAAAATAGATTCATACCTCGACTAACTCCAATAGGAAAGTGGAACCCAGCAAAAATACAAACATCTAAATAATTTCCCTATTAGAATGAGCTCAAATATCATTGAAAATAAAGGACCTCTTTAATGCTTTAGCTCTTCCTGTAAGTGTGATCATTCGATATTTGTAAGGTGCTAGATACTCAATGGTTTTACTTAGTACGTGAATTACAGTGAAAACAAAAATCACTAGCGTTTTTCACTATATGTTTTTCATTTATCTTAAGGTTCTAAACATTTCTTACAAAAACTTGCTCGTTAATCAATAAATGATTTGTTTCCTGTTTCAGATAAAGCAGACTGTTCCCTTGGATGGACTGGTTCGTGGTCGTGCCCAGTTCCTGGAAGTGGAGGAGTCCCTGACCGACGGCCCAGTAAGACTGTACGTCAGCGATGGACCTGCAAGATGCATCGCTGTCTGGGAGGTGGCGAGCGGGAAAGGACGCAGACTGCTTCTACCAAGAGCTGTGTCACATCCTTCCGACGTACTTTACCTGGCGCTTGTGGAGACAGGCAGTCTGTACTTCACCTACTACAGGAGTCCTGACATGTACGTCGTCAATACAAAGGAACTAGCTTTAGGGCGGGGAGTTGTCCGAAGAGTTGGTTCTAAACCACCCGGAGTGGTCATCATCGGAAGAGATGGAAGGCACATACTCTTCCGCGTGTCCGGGGCTCCAGGTACCGTCTATTCTTGGGACACGGGAAGCGGGCTGAGCAGAAGGACGTTTGTCGCACGTGACTTCGGAGGAAGAGGCGATCCTCTACATGCGGTGGCAGATATCGGCAAGACCTGGGTTCTGGAGGCCGATCTTTCTGCGTTTCTCAGTGGGAAGAAAGTCCAGCACAGAATTCGTACCATACACAGACCGTCTTGTACCTCAAACAGAACAACCACAACAAGACCACACCATAGAGGGATACGGCCGACAGACGTCGCTCCCGATGTAAACAACAGCATTCCAATTACTCTACTAAAAACACAAAATACCGATTTAAAAAACAAAATTGAAACTACAACTCCGGCTTTACCACTTCCAATACAAGACTGCACAATGTCTGTCGGCTCGGAAATATTCGCTTCTACATTCAGCCCAACAGAACCAAGCGTAGCAGCAACAACGTCACATAACTCAGTAAAGTACACTACGACATCTAAACCACCAACAACTCCAAAAGAAGCAACAACTGCACGAACGTCTACTAAAAGCAGTGAAAGATCAACGAATTATGCAACCACAGTGTGTCCAACAACAGAAGCAAGCGTCGAAGCAACAACCATGGCTGAGAAACTGCTTACCCCACCTCCTACCATCGTACGCAAACAACCAGATGTCAGGCTAATAGGAACTTCCTTATGACCTAAATCAACCATTCATAAATTGTATATTATATTTTAAGTATGTTTAATCTTGTCTTATTATAAGAACGTTTTTATACATCCAGATCTTGTATCGAATGCTCACAAAATATTAGAAACCAAAGGATGATACGAAGAAAGAGCTTATTTGACATGTTTTACACATTATAAACAATATAAGACTTTGTAAATCAATTAGGAATTTCTTTATTTGACTATTTCGTGAGATTATTTTATGGTTTTTCCTTTTTTAGTCATATTTCACGTCAGGGCTATTTCAAAATTGCAGTAACTTCAGCTGAAAATTTACATACTCATCTGCTCCTTCCTTTAATTGTGGCTAAGACAAAATCAAGAACCGATAGAATCTTACGACTGTTTATTATTATAAAAATATATTTTGTAATTGGTTATGTATATTTTGCCGGCCTTTTCATGGAAGTATAGATCAAATAAAACACTTTTTATTCATTTCCTATTAAATAGAAGCCAAAAATTCTATTGAGGGTCAACCATCACAGCCATAGGTTCAAATTCAGAGTGAAATAAGCAATAAAACAGCGTCACAAGTACTTTTTTTTCAACGAGAAAAAAATAAACAGAATTTGATGTCTGTTTTTTATAGTCATCATATCCTACTCAAATAAGAGGGAACAAATCAAAGTAAAATATAATAAATTTAATAGTTTTATTACGCAGTGTTAGATAATATTGTTTCATGATCATTACATTTGGTGTTAATGTTGGTATACGAGTATATACCGGATGTAAATAGAGAAATCCTGTCTCAAAAAATAGAATTGAAAAATCATATCCATCATTAAAAATGTACTTAGTGTTTATACATATTTTATAAACTTGGTATTTTAATATAATATATTATATTAGTATTTTGTCAAGTGTTAATTATATGCTTTTATGCATGTGTTAAACAGTACTAAAAATTCAAAGTACTCAAACAGTACTAAAAATTCAACAGCTCAACGACATTCCAGACGAGAATAGACCGTTTTTACAAGACCGAGGATAGGACACACTTAACTGACTCACAGCTACCTACTTAACAACCTCCATCACCCAACGTGCACCTCATGTGACACAGAAAACACTGTAGAACATATACTAATACACTGTCACAAATACGACCACATCAGACTAACACTCAAGATACCCGAGACGCTGCAAGACGTTTTACAAGACGACGAACAGACAATTCAAAAACTCCTCACGTTTCTTAAAAACATCAACATCTACAAAGACATTTGACTTTGAACTGACCGGACTGCCAATGACCCAGCAGGGTAGAGGCAGTATAATAAAATAAATAAATAAAAGTACTAAAAATTATAAAGTGATTATTGGAAAGTGACTTCATTATATCCACTTATTCACTTATTAGGCAGAAAGTCAACGAACGATAATAAAAATGATTGATAATTTTTTTTTTCTTGTCCGCACTTCCGGAGCGCGTCATAAGATTAACCTTATTAGCGGGTTTCCTGCCTATAGAGGGAGGGAGGAACCGCGCTAAAACGCTCGGGGAACATTAGCAAAAGGCTAATTGTATTTATGTTCAATATAAGTATAGGCCATCAATGAAGGTATGAAGATAAAAAATGTCCTATTCTCTGACATTAAAGATACATATATGACATTTAAAAGTAGAAATTGATAGGAAAACTATGATCCTCGTTTCATTGACATGGAATAATTAGTTGTCAAGTGTAATGAGGACTGCGATTTCCTGTGAAGAGGTTACGTCAAATAACTAGATTAGATAAAGGTTATTTTCCTCATTAAGTATGTTTTTAAAATAACTTGACATGAAGGAAAGTTCATTTATTCAAAATAAAATGTTTTAAACGTACTATCATGATGTCTATACAGCAAAATTTATTTTTGATCAATATTTATTATTTAAATTTTATTATGACCAAGTATCTGTCCAAAGCTATTTTTAGCGCGGTTCCTCCCTCCCCCATAGGGAGGAACCCCGCTTATAGGGTTGATACAATGAAACAATCCGGAAGTGCCGACTAGAAAATTTCGCGTTTCAGAACCCCTAGAGACCGAAAATAACGGTGGTTCAAATTTGTATATATATATATATATATATATATATATATATATATATATATATATGTATATATTTATTTATATATATATATATATATATAATATTTGTCTGTTTGCTCTCTAGATAGAAGACGAATGGTCCGATTTTGATGAAATTTGGTACAAAAATCCTTCGTCCAATTTGAAAGGTCAAGTTCGTTAACCAGCAAAATCCGCCTACTGGAAGATGGCGTTTGGGGCGAAATTCGCGCAAAAAAAATCGTAACGCTTACGTTTTTGAGTTCATAAGCTTCTAAGTACTCGTTTTATATGATTCCTGGGCTAGGAAAACGATTGAAACCATTTTCAAGGCGATAGCTTTAACCGATTTCGAGAAAATTGGAAAAATATTTTTTGAATACCGTTTTTGGTTTGGGTACTTAGAATCATGGGATTCAGTTGAAACATTTTCTGCATGTTCTACATTCATCAAAACTAATATGTTGAAATTTTGGTTACGTTTGGAGTTAAGGAAGGGTTAGAATAAAATATTATATTTACAGACATAAAAAGTTTTAGTAACTTTGTTTACTTTCCTTAATATCTCGAAAAAGGTTAAGAATTTGGTAAACAAAAGAATACCATTAGAAAGCTTACTAAATGCTCTACAAAAAAAGGTTCTGATGAAAGTTTTGATTAGGTGATGTCAATCGGAGAAATAAGTGCTTAAAACATTAAAGTAATTGATTTTGCTTATTCGAACTGTTCTTTTTGTCTGTTTTTATTCCTTGTTATTTTTTAATTGCTTATAGTTGGATAATGTATTTTACAATAAAACAGATTAGGCAAAATAAGAAAAACAATTCATTGTTAGAAATATAGCTTGCCAAGAGAAAAAGATTCGTTGACGTCTTTTGAATATTTTCAATTGCCTTTATGCTGTTGGTTTTTTTATTTTATTTTTTAATTGATGTTATCTGTAGAATTATTACTATAGTAAAAGAACACAGGAATGTGTGAAAATATTTGATATTTTCCAATTCATTGAAACGTATGAAATGAAGTATCGGTAGAAGAGGATTCTAGGGTCTTGCGGACCTGACCCCCCATAAAACCCTTTGAACAAAGGCCGAGGAAAATATTATCTGTTTCAATTCTATGCTTTTCAAATGAGAATAGGGATATGAACAGGAACCGGGGTCTCCCGTGGTCTAATGGCTAGCGCCTTGGATTCATAAGCGGGAGATGGTGGGTTCGATTCCCAACCTCCGGCAGGAATTTTATCATCCCACGGCTCGCTGGTGAAATTCCTCGCTACACCCTGGATGTCGGCGCTAATGACCTAGATGTAGATGTGCCGCTAAAAAAAAAAAAAAAAAAAAAAAAAAAAAAAAAAAAAAAAAAAAAAAAAAAAAAAAAACTGGAACCGCGCTAAGATGACGCAGTTCCTGTGAGTCGGACTTTTACTTAATTCTAATCTTTAAAATAAGGAATAACAAGGAAGGTCCTGATAGAAGAAAACCCTCGAAAAACTGCTGCGGACGAAAGAAGTTGGCGTTGACCAGTCAACAGTTGTTCGCTATCTGGAAAGAATTGTTCTAATAATATTTGCACCAATCCAATAGATTATCCTTTTATTAACACTTTCGCTGCGGATGTCATTAGGGAAGGACACTAGCGACCCTACCCGCTTACGAGTGTCCCTTCGGAAGGACACTCCTCCATTACTTTTCCCTTTAGATTCAAAAGGTTCGTAAATGGAGGGGATTTTTCAGTTGCCTTCAGTATTGTTTGGGCTTTCCAACAGTGTTTTCCGTTTTCAAATCGGCTGACTGGAAGATTTTTTATGAATATTTTTGAAAAAAAGAAAAATGTCTTCATGAAAAATTCGAACAATAAATTCACCTGATACTGAGCTATTCCCAAACAATGGAAGCCGCAGCGAAACTGTTAAGCGACGAACCTTAAGTTATGTGCAATTATCATCTTATTTGAATATGTGATTGAATATAAATATTGTATTCGACATATTAGATATTTAGGTCTATGAATTTTCAATTCTCCAGACATATATAGGCAAGATATTCCTATCTAATTTGATATCGACACTCCTGCACGACGAACAGTGGGGCCAAACGACATTTTTTTGTGTTTCAAAAGAGGCTACAGCTTCTAAATCTTAACCGATTTTAAGGAATTGTTTTGTTTTTTTTTTAAATAAATCTAATAATATTTAGAACAACTTTGTATAGTCAGATTTCTTTGGCTTCTCTTGTTTATTAAATTGCGTGTAAATAATTCACGAACTTTTAACCTTTAATTTCTCATCTAACTTAATATCAGCACTAATATCATTGAAATTAAAACTTCAAATCCTGATTAGATTTGGAAAAAAATCAAAATCTATTTTCAAATCATTCAAAAATCATATTTGAATTAATCTTATTGTTGAATTAAGATAAATTTTCGTTTTGAAGATGTCATTCTGATTTTTTCCAAGTCTAATCAGGATTTGAATGTTTAAATTCAACGACATCAGTGATGATATTGAGCTAGATGAAAAATACAATATTATTTTATGTTAAATTGTAAAAGTTCGGGAATTATTTACATGTAATTTAATGAACAGAAGGAAAAAAACAAAAAATCTGGCTAGACGAAGTTGTTCTGAACTATATTACCTTTGATTTTGAAAAGAAAATCTTTGAAATCGTTTAAGATTTAGAGGCTGTAGCTTTTTTTGAAACAGGAAATGTTGTTTGTCCCCACTGTGGGATATCTGAAGCGGTTAATATCCTAGCCTACTTCGAAGGAGCTTTAACTGGCGGCTTACAATTATTGATCTTAAGTAAGTTTATTTTCCCAGAGCCCAGTCCTGGCCTTGAGATGCCAGCTGAGAAGAAAGGAGTCTTACCAAGGATTGGAAAGGCCAATCATGCGAAAATTATCTGCATGGTACTGAAATTATTCTAATGTGAGAATTAATTCGCACTTAATTCCTTAAGAATTACTTAAAGAAAAGATAGCGGAATGCGAACAGGCTCAAATGCTTTTAAGTGTCAACTGTTAAAATCGAGGGTTACAACCACTATCGGAGCAGATCGTCAATTATTCAGGTGCTTTAGAATTTTATCTTGTTTTATCATAAGCGATTGTAATGTGTACTGCAGCAAGAATTAAAAAAAATTAAATTAGATAATTTTATTTCTAACTTTTAAGCAGGTTCAGATAAATTTCTTATAATTGAATATTATAAGAAAGAATATGTATACTTTAAGCACTTTCCTCCGAAGGAAAGTAGCTGTTGAGGTTGCACTCATGGCGGAATTTTTAAAAAATTTCTTCCAATCTTTATCGATCCTACCAAGTAGAAACCGAAAATGACCCCCGTTAAAATTTATATATATATATATATATATATATATATATATATATAAATATATATATATATATATATATATATATATATATATATATATAAATATATATAAATATATATATGTATATATATATGTGTGTGTCTGTTAACACGATAGCGGCCAGAGATTTTGTTTTTTCGTCACGAAACTTGGTATGCAGCGTTCAATTAACAAACGATTGAACGAGTTCGTAAACCACCAAAATCGGTCCAACGGAAGTGGTGGGGGGGGGGGGGGGGTTACCCCAGACCCAAAACACTTATTTGACCATGCCAGCCGTAGTTATTGATATATTTCAACGAAACTTGGTATTCGTTGTGGTAATCTACAGAGAAAAATGTGTTGTAAAAATAAACTAAATCGGTTCATTAGAAGGGGGGGTTTACTCAGGACCCAAATTACTAATATACTCATACCGGTCGTAATTTCTGCGGTATTGTAAGGAAACTCGGTATACGTAGTGGGCAATTCATAAGAAAGAAGTGTTGTAAAAATGAACTAAATCAATCTATCGGAAAGGGGGGTTTACTTTGTACTATGTTTCAACAGAATAGCCCTGCAGACGTAGGTTTGCAAAACCGCCGCAAGAAGCGCTTTCTACACTAGTGGGACTGTATCCTGTTCCTGCATCAGTTCAAAAGACGAAAATATTAAGTTTTTGTGTATTTATTAAGTTCATGTTTATATTTTATTTATATCGAATATTTTAAGAAAATTATTCAGGAATGCAATATACACTACCCAAATTCTGAGGAAAGTGCTTTGTTATGCAGCTCCGTTATAATATTATAAAAATGTGTGCAATATTTTTGTGCAGTGTGAGGATTCCACGAGCATTCAATATTTTGTACAATAATAAGCTCAATATTTGTGCTCAAAATCTTGAGAATTATGTTTGCCAGTGGTAGGGCCCCTTTAGTTTTATTCAGAAGCTTCGGACTTTTAATTTAGTTATTTAACTCCTTCTAATCTATGACAATAATCACACATGGATTAGTATTTTCTGAAACTGGTAATATTTCATCTAATTGTATTATATTAATACGCACAAGAATATATGAATAAAATTAAACAAATAAAATGAAATTTTGGCTTCTGAATAAAAGTCTATTTTTGGGCAATATGTTTTTGGATCTTTCCGCTATGCGCAGTAGCTGGTGTTCCACGGTAAGCCAAGCCAACAAATATTTACCTTCTTATCTACCCAAGAGATGCAATATAGCAAAATTTCAAGGTGCATAAAACACTTCATGAAACGTGCGGTTACCAGCTCTTGGACTATAAGGTATTGTGTTCCCACCAAGGGTAATCGAAAAAAGTAAAGATGTCAACCCTATCCTGGCTAAAAAAGTCCGTCACGCAGGAGCTGCATAACTAAGCACTTTCCTCAGAATTTGGGTAGTGTAGACTGCTTTCAAGAACAATTTGCTTAAAATATCCTACATAAATAAAATAAAAACATGAATAGTTCTCTTTTAAATTTGCAATGAGTAACTGATCAATCATAAATTTGCTTCCAGAGTTATGTTTACACATGGTACCTACTGCACTAAGTAATAAATACAAAAACCTCTTATTATCGTATTTTGATCTAACGCAGGAACAGGATACAGTCACTCTAGTGGTAGAAAGTGCTCCTTGCGGCGGCTTTGTGAACCTACGTCTGGCGGGCTTTTCTATTGAAGTATATTACAAATTAAACCCCCGCTTTCCGATTGACCGATTCAGCTCATTTTTACAACACTTCTTTCTCATGAGTTAACCACGACGTATACCGCGTTTCGTTACAATACAGCAGAAATTACGACCGGCATGAGTATATTAGGAATTTGGGTCCGGAGTAAACCCCCCTCCTAATGAACCGATTTAGTTTATTTTTACAACACATATTTACCTGTGGATTAGCACTACGAATACCGAGTTTTGTCGAAATATACCAAAAATCACGGCTGGTAGTGGCGAATTGGTATTGTGGGTCCGGAGTAAACCCCCCCCCCTTCTAATGAACCGATTTAGTTCATTATTATAACTCACTTTTCTCTCTATATTACCACTACGAATACAAAGTTTCGTTGAAATATAACAAATATTACGGCTGACATAGTCAAATTAGTGTTTTGGGTTCGGGGTAAACCCCCCCTTCCGGTGGACCGACTTCGGTGGTTAACGAACTCGTTCAATCGTTTGCTAATTGAATGCTATATACCAAGTTTCGTGACGAAAAAACAAAAAATCTGGCCGCAATCGTGTTAACAGACATATATATATATATATATATATATATATATATATATATATATATATATATATAAATTTTAACGGGGGTCATTTTCGGTGTCGATAAAGATTTCCAACCTCAATAGCTACTTTCCTTCGGAGGAAAGTGCTAAAAGTAAAGGTGTCAACCCTATCCTGGCTAAAAAATAGGATGATAAACCTATAGGTAAACAACAAAATCAGTCCCGTAATAGCCTTCAAGGTCCTAGAGGGGCAGATACTGCGTAAGTATCTGAATCTTGTCCATACCGCACAAGGGAGATAGTGTGGGAAGTACTATGCTCCGGGCGCCTGATTATCTCCTTTGCAGTTACCCATTGATAAATTAATTAATAACTGGGTGGGCCTAAGGTTGGTCTGGGGCTCCAAATCCAACCCACTAACGAAGACACTTGAAGATGAAATCTGTAGTGCTCTGGAATTTGAAAAATTGAATAAACAAATTTCATCGTACTGAATTTTCATGTTACCGAAAATTGATAAAATAAATAGATATTTTAAAATTTGATCCTTCTGAAAGCATTGAGTCCGATTTCCCTTTTGAGAATCTAGGTCCTCAATGCCTTCAGGCGTTCTATGAGTCAGAGCTGAGGTGTTTCTATCGCTGTGCAAATGGTCAGGAATTGGAGCAGCTTTTACTAACTATAACCTGAAGAGGAGGGGAGATTTGTCATTTATTCTTTAGGTGGGTGTTATAATAAAAGGAGAGTTGTCAAGAAAGAATATTCCAAGAATAGATATTGTCATTGGTAAAATATATTCCTTAATCACATTTTAGTAAATTAAATAAAAAACATCAGACACATATTTCTTAGCCACATCATTAAAATATGGTTAAGCAAAAAATAATGTTCAATAAAATTGAAAAACGAAATTTTGTTTTCGGCCCATTTCATAACAAACCAGCCCGATCTTAGCGTTTTTTCCATACACTTATTACTCGTGCGGTTTGAAAAGCTTACAATAGCAACTCTTAATATTTTGATTCTAATTTTTTTTCCTATTCATGCTGGAAACTTGGTATTTTTAAGGTTAAAAAATTTAAATATCTTCTGCAATAAATTTTCAAAGAAAATTGAACCAAAACTACACGAACACGAAGAATGCAACATTTCAAAATTAGGCAGATTTAACACATTCTCTCAATTCCTCGACTTTCAGTTGTTCTTAAGAAACAATGCAGTAAAAATAAATATAGATATTGTCTATATCTATTCGGTAAGGTTGCATTTTCGATGCCGAGTTATTTTGACCAACCTATTTTACTGTTTATAGCATTTGATATCTGAAACTAGACTCAGAATATTTTTTTTTCTCTCTTTTGCTTTAGGCTACCTTACAGGGCTTTTGTCCTTCGCTGATTTCTGGAGTTCTCTTCTCAGCAGTGTCCAACATTCCAGGGTGATGTTTCGCCAGATTTCCCTCGGACTTCATCAAACTGGACTAACATTTCTCGTAAACAATATTGGACAAAACTAAAAACTAAAACTAAAACTAAAACTACATTCACTTTTAGAATAAACTAAATCTAAATTAAAAATTGGCACCTAAAAAAAAAATAAAACTAAAATTAAACTAACTAATGGATGGAAACTAAAACTAAATCATTGGGAATTGATTAAAAACTGATTTAAAGCTTTAGTTTAGTTTAGTTTTACAAAAATAACGTGAATTAATATAAATCATATGTTATTTCGATAATTAAGTAAATTATTAAAACTAATAGAACTTGTTTTCATTTTGTTTTAAATAGGCTGGAGTTGTAAGTTTTAACTTCATTTTTCCCCATTATAGTTCATAAATAAACACTCTTTATTTAAACAAAAATATATATACAGCTTTTTTCTTATCCTCGTTCTGACTCAAAGTATGCAATAAACTAATTAGTGGGTTCGATTCCCACAATGGGGCGGTGGCTTTTCTTTAGAAAAAAGGAAAGGCATCAGCCTTCTCCTGGCTAGAAAAGTGTGGTAACCTATACATAACCCGTCCCAAAATTCGTAGTTAATAATAATGGACGTTACAATTTAAATAAATAAATAATTAGTGAACTAAAAACTAAAACTTAACTAAAATCATAAATTAAGGTCACTTTTGCTTAAATTAAACTAATAACCATACTAAAACGGATACTTTAAAAAAACTGTTTATTAAGAAAATACTCCAACACATGAATAATAATTCTACAAATAAAAAGCTAAACTAAAACTAAAACTAATAATATAAGGTGAGTTTATTTTTAATTAAAATGAATTAACGTTACTTTAGTAAAGTAATGTTAGTTTTGCCCAACTCTGCTTGTAAAACGGCATAATTTGGATTTTCGACAATAGTAAATTAAAGAGTAGTTAATTTTTAATAGATAATAAGCGGAAAGATAAGAATTTATATTTAATATATCAGTAGATAGATAAGTACGAAATTTACGCGGTGGTAATGAGGTAAATGGAATATATATATATATATATATATATATATATATATATATATATATATATAAAACATTAAAAGATTATATAAGTAAAAAATGGACTGGATAGGGCAGAAAGGATGTAAAAATGTTTGGATAACGAGGATGCAACAAGGGCTGGTGGTCAGGGAATGATTTTGTGGAAAATATTGGAGTTTGCGGAATTCCTTGTTTTTCGGTTCTATAATTTTTTTTTTTCTTTTTTTACGGCGCATCTACATCAAGGTCATTAGCGCCGACATCCAGGGTGCAGCGAGGAATTTTACCAGCGAGCCGTGGGATGATAAAATTCCTGCCGGATGTTGGGAATCGAACACACCATCTCCCGCTTATAAATCCAAGGCGCTAGCCATTAGGCCACGGGAGATCCCCTCGGTTCTATAATTAATGGTTTAAATAACAAATGGTTATTAATGGTTCATTAATGGTTGGTCTAAATTAATGAGAACATATTCAGTACACGTTTGTGATGTTGCGATCGGAAGACAACATGTTCGTCTTTAGCTGTTTCGTATGTTGCTGAGTAAAAATCCACCCGAGGGTAATTGTATAAAGGTGACTTATAAATACCAACAGATTGTAGAACAAGACCTCTGGACTTGTCAAGTACGGACTTCAACACTCGGAAATCGTGACTCCACTGCCTGACCTAACCCAACAAGATATGCAACAATTTTCTTACGTATAACCACCGATAACTGTTATTAGTGAAAGGACTATTGGCTGTCTCAGTAATCGTTTACAAATAAACGTATTAAAATTCATAGCACTTTCTATTTAAGACTAATTAGAAGTTAATAGTAAAAAAAAACGGGATCAAGTTTATTATGTAATTATTACTAATAAGGACTTCCATATTGGAAGAGGCCACTTGTAGCAATTTTTGTAATTTTCGAAGGTATTATTTCTGTTTTTTGTTGTTTTTTTTTAATTCAACTTTAATTAGAGGCTTACTATAATAATTAAATATCAATTTCATCAAGAATAAATTTCCTTCATTTCTGATAGGATCTTAAAAAAAAGTAAACATATTAGATTTTTTTATCAGTACCCTCCCCCTAAATTTCCAATTACATTATGAAATTGAAATATAATCTCATGAGTATATCGTTGAAATCTTTATTATGTTTTACAACTTTTGAGCAGAGTTGGGCAAACGTTAGCGCGCGCTAAAAGCTGATACCTCTCCGCTAATTTAGCGAAACTGTAGAAAGCCAGCGCTAATAATTAGCGGTTAGCGGCGGCAGTGCGCTAACCGCTAATCTATTTATGAAATATCGTAATTGCTAATAGCTTAAGCTATAGTTGCAACTTGTAACTATTAATTACGATATTTCATAAATAGATTAGCGGTTAGCGCACTGCCGCCGCTAACCGCTAATTATTAGCGCTGGCTTTCTACAGTTTCGCTAAATTAGCGGAGAGGTATCAGCTTTTAGCGCGCGCTAACGTTTGCCCAACTCTGCTTTTGAGAGATTCGGCACTTTTCAGAATTTGTTTAGACGTTTTTATTAACATCAACTTTTAGACTAGTTTTTTTTTCTCGGTTTAAAAAAGCCACTTGTGGACATTGAAAGTGCATTTACCTTAAAGCAAATACTTATTTAAACAAAAATTAATGTAACGTTAAAAAAATAATTTATTCAAGGAGGGTTCTACAGAAAACATGGCTTTTTCTAAATAACATTAAGAACGGCTTATGTCTGGAACTAAAGTAGTTAAAAACGTGCGGTTGGCAGAATTTAAGAACATTTTGGGTTTAGTTTCACCCACTTGAGTATGGTTATCTACTTGCGATTCTCCCTGTATACTTATCAAATCATGCTACTAAAAATCAACTTAATTTTGAAGAGCTAAAGATTCTGGATAGGGAATAAAATAAATAAAAAGTTTATGTATTACTATAATGTGATCCTTTTTATTACTATGTCAGTGATAATAGGATCAACTTTTAAATGGAGGCCCGGTGGCCGTGAGTGTAAAGTCGTGAGCACTTAACACTCCGTGCCAAGGTCGTTGCTTCGATTCCCACTAGGGGTGGTGGCTTTTCTTTGGAAAAAAGAAAAAGCATCAGCCCTATCCTGGCTAAAAAAGGGTAGTAAAGTATAGATAATCTATCCTAAAATTCTTTGTTAATAATAAATGGGCGTTAAAATTTAAATAATATCACTATGAATTTAACGGGATAAAAGATCAAATTTAATTTACTACACACTATTCTTAATATTCATTTATTTTCCCCTAAATGTCTCTCATTTTTTTACGCCTCTTCAGGAGCACCTAAAACAATAAAACATTATAGCGTTCACCTCCACACTAATACTCTTCAGAACCTTCTAAACGAAGGGGTTAGGATGTAACTACTTCGTAGAACGGCTGATAAATGTGGAAAAAAACAAAAACAAAGCTTTATACTTAGCATTAAACATCAACAATTTTTTATAACGCCAATACCGGTGCGAATCAAAGTGCCCTTACTAATAATTGGCACATTAATTATATTTAAGATACCAAAATAGCAATTAAATATCTGCAGTTACAAAAACATTAATACCCTCCACACCCTTATAAACGGAAAGGTTCAACTGTAACTACTTTTAAGAATACCTGTTAGGAAACCAACTCTGCTTTATTATAGGGAAGACATGTGTTTAATGGTGATTGGCTATTTGTAGAATTGATAGACATGTAACCTCAAGTACCTGGTCAGAGCAGGTTATAGAACCAATCAAGGAGTTACAATTGGATACGGGTGTTGAATTGTATGACCCGACACTTGTACCTAAAGTTGTAGTGTCGATCCATATCTATATTTCAACTTATTATTTTTATTTTATTTTGAGCTTCGCAATTTTAGCGATTACCTCATGATAGGAACAAAACAGTTCTGTCTGTACAAGAAAAAATAAAACAAAACAAAAACAAAGACAAGAACAAAACATTTAAAGAAATTAATTTGAGTGACTTTTGTGTTGATTGTTTATAGGTTATGTGTGCTTACATGATATGTAGCACTCATGTCTACTTAAGCAGACAACTATATTCTTACATAAAAGAAAAAAAAATAAGTGGATAAATTAAAAAATATGAAAATAAAGAAGAAATGAATAAATAATAAATATGACTGCCTAGTCTATGCTGTCACACAGAGTACAGAAAATATTAATAATGAAAATAAATAAATAAAGAAAAGGGGGAAAAGAGTAAATTCGTGTTATTTTAATTTTTATATGTTGTTAAATATGTTTAGTATTTTAAAATGTTCGATTATTGTTTCGATGTATGGACTACCTTAAGTCAGTAAGTCGTGAAGTTCGTGAGGAATGTCTAAGTCACTTTTAAGTCTACAATCTGTCAGTACGTGTCTAATTGTCAAAGTCTCATTACAACTTGTACAGGTTGGTCTCTGCTTGTTTTACATCTAACCGATGGCAGTGGCCAATACGAAGTGGCCAAAATCACTTCGTCACGCCTGATGCGGTGTTCATTTGACCAGGCTTTCGTAGTGTTTTTAATTCCCCTTAATTTTGAGTCAATTTATTATCCACATCAATGGGTTCTTTATCTGTTACGATCCCAAAACTCATTTACTTCACACAAAATCTTCAATAATCTTTTATTCTTTTACTTTCATGAGTGCAACCTCAATTCCTACCACGGGAACCTCAATTCCAACAGCTTACTTCGGATGTGCTAATAAAATGAATTGTAATACTGATATAGAAAGTTTTCAATGGCTCTATTTATGTCAATGGTCATAGAAAGTGTTGCCTGAAAACACAATTTATCAATGGAATAACCTCAATGGCGATAGTCCTTAGTAAATAAATACAATCGATATCGTACTTTTTTATGATCCTGAAGAGGCATCTGACGATAAGAAACATGTAGAGTCAATATTAATAAATTGACAATTCTTTTAATTTGTACTTTTATTCATTGACCTTCCGCCTACACAAGGAAAAAATAGTTTATAATTTAAAGTTCAGTATTATGTTATTTAACTTACACTCTAGGAACAATCACCGTAACCACAGATAACAATCAAGACATTGCCGTCCATATTTTCCAAGGACCAACAGAACATACTCAAGCAAAGCCTCTCACGCAAAATCTTACCCCCTTCACCTGTAGCAGATATGGAAATCCTGACCTCGTCTCTACTCCAATCTCCTCACAAATAAAAACAAACAGGTTTTATGTGTTCTTAAACGCAGGCGGTTATTACCAAGGTTTTCTTTTGTGTATAATCCTTTTAAATAGGTAATAAACTTTATGACACTTTCCTCACGTTCCTTTCAGGAATAGCTTTAAGTTCAAGGATATCTGGAGTCTATGAAAGGAAAACCGTTTACGTTACCATGTTTTAATACGAATTTCGCTAAAAATGGATGTTCCGGCGAGCGGATTTGCTGGTTAACGAAATTTATTTTATACTATGATTATTATTATTATTGATTAATTTTATGCATAATCCCTAGCCGCTTCTCATCTTTCTATAGTAAATTGATCAATCATCCTAATCCTTCAGCCCAATCCTTATCCAGCATCAATCATCCTTCCTCTTCACCAAGACGTCTTAATAGGAAGTGGCCCCGAGATCTACTTAGGCAGTGAAGTGTCGTGGAGTGATCTATAAAATCAGTATAATTGTATTATAATAATTGAGAGTGTTATTGATGGATATTTTCTCTCCTCAGGATATCACAGGCCACGTCTCATTCGCCTCCAATCCTCCCTGCTATTCACAGGATGTGGGTGGATGGCGTAAGGTAAACTCCAGGTCATCCTAGAATCCTTACTAGGTACTGGAAGGTATTCGGCTGACAACTGGGGGCATCTGAGGAGTGGACATGTAACTATAATATCAAATTACATAAAACAGTTAAATGAAGATTGTAATATTCTGTTATATAAAACAATTATGCAACGCTTCACTATTTCAGGGACTTATCCCCCTTTTAAATATCCATTCTTATATTTTAGGAGAAAGAGTCGTTTGAATAAGGAGCATTGTAGAGGTATTCAGACGTCTCCGATAATATTTTGCCTAAAATACAACTTATGGGGAAATATGTAGAAAATTATTATCTACCATCCAGCAATTCCTGTACTAAAAATTGACTTATTATAAACAAAGTATTTTTGTTCAAAAAATCATTTTCAGTCTCTAGTTTTAACTCATAAAACAAGGCAAGGCTTTAATTTCTTTGACTCATTTTATTTTTTTATTTTTTGTTGTTGCGCCAATTAATTCTGACCTAGCAATCCATTGTGGAGCAGAGAATTCTTTCGGCGGCCCCATAGATGAAAGAACTCAACTTTCTGCATAGCAGGCGGAACTCGGACCCGTGTCTCCGGCATTAGGATACAAGGCGACTGCCACTAGACCACAGGGAGACCCGACGCCTTTTAGCACTTACCTCCGAAGGAAAGTAGCTATTGAGGTTGCACTCATGAAGGAATTTTTGAAAAATTTCTTCGAATCTTTATCGATCCTACCTAGTAGACAACGAAAATGACCCCAGTTAAAATTTATATATATATGTGTGTGTGTGTGTGTCTGTTAACACGATACAGGCCAGAGTTTTTGTTTTTTCGCCACGAAACTTGGTATGTAGTATTTCCCCATCAAACGATTGAGCGAGTTCGTTAACCAACAAAAACGGTCCAGCCGGAGGCGGGGGGGGGGGGGGGGTTACTCCGGAGCCGAAGTAGTTATTTGTCAATACCAGTCGTAATTTTTGTTATATTTCAACGAAAATCGATATTTGTTGTGGTCAACTGAAGAGGAAAATTTGTTCTAAAAATAAACTAAATCGGTTGACTAGAAGGGGGGGGGGGGGGTTTACTCCGGACAGAAATTACTAATTTCCTTATACCGGTCGTAATTTCTGTTGTATTGTTACGAAACTCTGTACACGTCCTGGCTATCTAATAAGAAAGAGGTGTTGTGAAAATGAACTAAATCGGTTTATTGGAAGGGGGGGGGGTGTTTTGTACTTTGTACAATGTTTGAATTGAATTCTTCCGCCAAACGTAGGTTCATGAAACTCATGAAGATCAATAGATCAAAATGTGAAGCTTTGTGTATTTATTACGTAGTGTAGTACCCCGCATACACAAAACTCTGGAAGGAAATTAATTACAAAATTAATAATTGAAACAGCTCCTCATAAAAGCAAAAGAGCAGAACAATTTATGTTTTTATTTTATTTATCTATATAGGTTATTTTAAGCAAATTATCCAGCAATGTACTTGACCCTACCCAATTCTGAGGAAAGTGCTTAGTTATGCAGCTCCTGTGTGATGGGCTTTTATTTTTTTGAGTAACGGTGTTCATACATACTACTGGACATTCTGGTACAATATATCACATTCCTAGGTTGGATGGAGAAACGGGGGGTTTGTTACTATAATATACATATATTAATTACAATTTACCTGACAATATTCTTAAATATCAGCAACATCAAAAAACAAATATCGTATAATATCAGGACAACAATTTTTGTTACTCTTGAATGTTTTCTTCCACAGTTTACATAATTTATACATCTAATTATCTGAAAGGGAGTCACTCAATCACGAAATCGATCGTCGCAGGATAGGTATTGAAAAAATATGCTACAGGTACGAGATTCGATATACATTCCCCCCCAAAAACGTTTCTACGCGCATGCCCTTCAAAAATCGCTAATCACGGATTTTCGGGCATTACATTCTAAAAATATCGATTTCCCAAATATTGCAACAGGAGCCATTACATCAAATGATTTCTGCCTTGAGGTATACATTTCGCCAAAATATGTAAATCGCTCATTCGCAAAAAGATAATGCTTTCAACGAAATAGGAGCTAATGTTCCACTTGTTGAGAAATATAGCCACTCAATTTATGTAAAAGGGTTTTGTTTTTTTCTTAAATTCGCATAACAGAAAATTATTCTTGCCTAATGACCTGGAAGGCACCGCATTGTAAAGGAAGCTGGTCTATAGTTTTGTGGTTTCCTTCATTTTTCTTAGTTACAGGCATCTTAATGTTTGGTTCACTTTCATATTTTTTTATTATTTTGTGTTATGGCAATAGCCATAGTTCATATTTTTTTTTTTAATTCCATACATAAGTTCTCAAAACTAAAGAGCGATCAGTTGTATTCGCAGTTAAATGGGTAGAACTCATCCGCAGATCATAGTTCCAAGTTCCAAAACAAATTATATATATATATATATATATATATATATATATATATATATATATATATACATAAATTTATGTGCGTATTTAAACATCAGAAAATAAAGGACACTGACTTATTGAGACGTAGCTGAATTTTTTTTTTTTTTTTTTGGTGTTAACGGCGTCTTAACTATTGGGCTATTAACGCCGGGTTATCTACAGGTTGCCACCCTTTTATAATACCAAAAGCGCGTGGTCGGTCACCCATTCAGGCACTGACCACGCCTGACGTTGCTTAACTTCCGTGATCTACGGAAACCGGTGCATTCAACGTTGGCACGTAGCTGATAAATCAGTATTTTGAGCCGGCCTATTATTTAAACTAGTAATTGGTAAATACAAATTGACGAACTCAGAGGTCAATTCTAAGTAAGAAACTCAATGTTTTGAGGTAAATGGAGTCAAAGTTGGACATATGTGGTAATAGCAAAAACTAGATTTTTACAGTTCCGATCATACTA